>JARHVA010008632.1:0-449537 GCA_037957365.1 Torreya grandis
CTTGGGGATTATGATATATCTATAAGGGTATAAAACTATTTGATATAAGAAGGGAAAATCATGCCAAGACCTCTCATGCCACTTTTTCCTAAGGTTTAGCTAACCCCCCTACCATTTCTCCATTTCCCACTCCAAATAATCAAGCCCAACCTGATGATAGTCAAGTGGAAAATTTTATAAGGATTGAGAGCTTGTTGAAAGCATAAAACATCAAGTTAGTGGCTATAAAGAGACACCAATAAACTTCATATAGGCTATAAAAAGGCCCCTTCCAAGCCCAATACCTTGTTAAATCCTATAATAGGCCCCCTTATCCATCAAATCAACAATCCCAAGGACAAATTACTCAAGGTAGATACTATAATAGTTACAACCCCATTATTTCAAATAGATTAACAAACTTAGTCACCACACTAAACAACCTTCCATAAGAGAGTCAACGGCAATCAGGAGGGTAGTCCAATGAGATAGTAATGACTACAAGTGGATAAATTTATTAGGATCCTAGTTGGTAGTATAATCATTCATTTGAGAGCATGACACAATACCTCCTACACCACAAGGCCCTCCACTAGATCAAGGTATTATTCTTGCCTTGACACCATCAAAATAAAAAATTAAATAGCAAGGGAACATGGGTAAGGCACCATTTGACACCACATTCATGAACTTTAAAAGAAGAGGAACATATGTTTTAGCATGTAGTAGCAAACATGGGGTTGACTACATAAAAATTAGATGAACCAGTTGTAGACCATACAAGGTTTAAGAGGAGGATGTTGGATGACAATTTGGGGCATCCTAAGTATTATTGTATCTAAAAGCTATTAATTAGCTTATCACTTCAAATATAGATGATAAATATCTTGAAACTCAACAAATACCTCAACATCATGGACATCAATAGAAGTCTCCTTTTGTTTTTCATGTCACTTAGGTGCCAAGTGATACTTCTACTTATAAGGTGTAGTTCAAAGGTACTAATCTTCCTTTAAATATTATGTATCATATGAAAAAGTTTAATTTCACTATGTCTATGTATGATAATCTATCTATTATAGGATAGAAAGATATCCTTCAATAAGAGCTCTCTAAGATTTCTCATGTGAACAAGATAGATGATAAGGTGAACACTATTTTTACAAATAGTAGTCAACCTAGTCAAATTCAAGTTCCTAGTCAAGCTCCTAGTCAAGAAAAAATTCATAATGTTGTTCATCCCCCTAAGGTTGTCAAACCCCTTCCATTCTATTTATTATTTATCATAAGGGATTGCATAGTGTATAATTGTATGATATATTTAAGAGCTTCAACCTTAGTTATTCCTAAAGCCATAGTATATAATCTTGAGCTTAAGTATGTACCTAATGAAAAATGTGTTCTCTAGTTATATGTTTCCCCCACTAAAATAATAGGTATATTAAAAGATATTAAGATCACATTGGTAGCTTCCCAAATTGTGTCATCACCCAGGATGTAATGGTTGTAGACCTACCCCATATTTTTCCCTATGCCTATCTAGGGGATTTAATACACAAAATAGGGGTTATTTATCTTATAACTAGTCATGCATGGTTTTTAGGACTAGATATGGGACTAGGGTCACTATTAGGTTAGAACCTATCTCTAGGTTCCATCTAGAGCCTTATATGCCTATCCTTGAAAATGTCAATTGTACCATATTAGATGAGGATGAAAATTCTAGTGAACAAGATCCTCATGACCATATTAAAGGCCTTTAATACATGTACTTGGATGAATGGGTAGCTGATAATCATGGATTTGATCCCTACACTAATATTGAAGAACCAAATTTAGGGTTGTATTGTATGCATGAAGAAGGCATTGTTATACCTTGCCTAACTAACACCACATAAAAGGAAGATGGCCTATGAAATTTATTATTTGATGGATCAAGGTCAAAGAATGGTAGTGGAGTAGATCCATTCTAGTTTCACCCTCAAATTAGAAGTACTATTCATCTACAAGATTTAAATTTAGTTGCACTTAAAACATAGTTGAATATGAGGGCTCTTTTACATGGTTTTCAAGAGACAAGAAGAAGAGGTGCCAAACTTCTTCAAGTCAAGGGTGATAGTAAATTTATTATGTAACAAGTGAGATGCATAAGTGCAATAAAAAACCATCATTTGAAAGATTAAAATCATTGTGTATGGGATCTCATAGAGGACTTTTTAGCATTCAATATACAATCCATACCAAGAGAGGAAAATCAACATACAGATAGGCTTACAGCCATTGGAGCTCAATATGAGGTTTTATAAGAAGTGAAAGGCAACTAGAGTCTATAAAATATCAAGGTCATATGTAGGCCAAGTTTACCTAACAATGAGGTGAGTTGGTAGGTATTTGTAATGATGGCCAAATTATATATTTTCTGATGTAGGAGGTATAATTATACCATAAAAATCAAAACAAATTCAAACATCAATATGATGATCAAATAGTGAAACTAGGATCTAACACGATTCCTAAGGGTATTATGAAATTGGAAATAATATTAAATGAATATGACCAAGTGAGAAGAGGTAAGACATGTATCTTAGCCAGGAGGAACATTATGAAAGGATAGAGATCTTCAAAGATAAATTCTTGAACTTAGGAAATATTAACACAATAGAAGAGAGATTTTCATTTGTTTCTTTATTCCAAGATTTATCTAATGTATTTACATGGGAATACAAGGATTTGAAGGGTTTTTATCTAGAACTTTCACAACATACCATTGAATTAGAGAGCAATGCAAAACTAGTCATGCAAAAATAAAGGCCTGTCAACCCAAAAATGGAGGATATGATGAGAAGGGAGATATTTAAGTTGATTGAATAAAATATAATATTCTCCATTAAACATTACTCATGGGTGGAAAAACTTGTACCAGTGAGGAATAATAATCGGGTAAATACGTTTATGTGTTCACTTTAGGGACCTCATTAAAGTGTCCTTAAAAGTCCATTATCCTCTGCCCTCAATGGATCAAATTATTCAAAAGGTGTAAAGTTCCAAAATATTCTCATTTCTTGATAGATACTTTGGTTATAATTAGATTATGGTCAAGTGAGAAGATAGGCATGACATTACCTTCACCACAAAGTTGGGGCACTTATACATATATGAAAATGCTCTTTGGACTATCCAATGCTAGAGCAACTTTATAGAGGGCAATGGATGATTCCTTTAAATTTTTGATAATTTAAATGGTGCTCATCTACCTAGATGACATCACTATCTTCTCAAATGAACCATATACACACATTACTCATTTGAGGTTAGTATTTGAAAGATGTAGAGAATTTGGTGTGTCATTTAATCCTAAAAAATGTATATTCAGTGTTCATGAGGGTAGGTCATTAGGCCATGTAGTGTTTAATGATTTCCAAATCACAAAAAAGGTCTATAGAGTTCCTTGGAAAATATTAATTTTATAAGAAGGTTTATCTTAGGCTTTATAGATCTGGTCAAGCCTCTTACTCACATGATACAAAAATACAAGGAGTTTACATTGACCAAATAAGGTAAGGGGAGTTTGAAGGCCATAAAAGAGGCCATATCTAATTCCCCTAAACTTATTAATCCTAATTTTAACAAATAATACTACTTGTATGCCTTCTCTATGTTAGATACAATCTCTATGATGTTGATGTAATAAAATGAGCAAGGTTTGGAATAACTTATTATTTTATTTAATTAGGCCTTAGAGGGATATGAGTAGAGGTATATATTTATAGAGAATTTTTTTCTTGTAGTGGTGATAGGTTTGAATAAATTTAGGCACATAGTCTCTAATAATAATATCATACTCATGGTGGTACACCCAAGTATTATAGAGTTTATACTCAACAAAGACCTCAATGCAAAAAGAGATAGACAGGTGAAAAAATGCATGGAGTATGACTTTGAATTTAAAGTTAAAAAAATTATAATGGGAAGAGGTTTATGTGAACACCTTGTATTAGAGGTAAAACAAGATAAATATCAAGTGTTGGTAGTTCATGACATCTAACAGGCAACTGTAAACAACACACCTTTTAGTTAGACACGTGATATAATCAGATTTATTGAATCAAGCCAATGTCTTATGGGACTAGATAGAGCCAAAAGAAGGAAATTTAGGTTGAAAAGTATACCTTTTGTCCTGATAGATGTATTAATTTTCAAGAGAGACATAGGATGCATGCTTCAAAGGTATGTGTAATCATACTAAATAAACAAGATACTTGAGTAGTTCCATGATGGTCTAACTGGTGGATAATTTTTTTCCAAGACCAAAAATTTTATAATATTTATATCTAAGTACTTTTGTCCCATAATTTTTATATATTCACACTCTTGGGTAAGGAAATGCCCAAAATGTACAATGTTTGTTGGCAAATAAAAAGTAGTTACCCTTCCCTTACAACCCATACAAGTAAAACAACCTTTCATACAATGGGGCTTAGATTTCATAGGGATGATATGCCCCCCTTAAATTAAAGTACATAAATGTATTATTATAGCTACATATTACTTTACAAGGTGGGTTAAAGTAACTTCCCTCAAGGAAGATAATGAAGATTATGTTCTAGATTTTAATGATAGTCTTGTGACTAGATTCAGTGTGCCTTCTATAATAATTTCTCACAATGAATTCACCTTCATTAGAAATAAGGTATGTGAATGGGCTATTTCACATAGAATTTATCTTAGGGAATCCTCTAAATATTACCCATAGGGTAATGGACTATCAGAGTCCACAAATAAGAAATTTTTGAGGATTATCAAGAGAACTATGGAAGATGGTCAGAGGGAGTGACACACAAGACTAAGGAATTCTTTATGGGAAGATATAATGACACATAAAAAATATACTAAAAACTCCCCATACCTTATTGTCTATGGGAAATAAGCCAAACTTCTTATATCTCTTGAACTTCCTATATTAGAGCTTGCACATCAACTTGTGCTCCTAAAGGATGATGCTATATAGATAAGGTTAAATGAGATAAGATAGTTGGAAGAGATAAGGGACACTACTATGAACATTATATGGTCCAAAAAACACAAAGTGAAGATTAAAATAAATAAGAGAGCTTCCTCAATGACATTCTAACAAGGTGATATAGTCCTAAAATGGGATGAGGATAGTACAAAACTAGGAAAGCACTCCAAGTTTGATAGTCTTTGGAGTGGGACGTAAATTATCATAGATCACAAAGAAATCAATGACTTTGATATTTTAAGGTTAAATAGAGATATCCATCCATACTTATCAATGGGAGGTATATTAAATTATTCTACTAGTGTTATCTCACGATCTTTGTACATAGGTATATAGGTTTGTATTTACCTCCAAGTGATCTTACACATTGCTTTGTTTATTATTTTTTTGTTGTTTAGGTGATTTTTTGGTGTGTTTTATTGATTTTTTTTTGTTTTTGTGTGTCACTTTACTTAAAAGTGTTTCTATGATTCAATAAAAATCCTTTTGTAAGTAAAACTTCATTTGTCTAGTCATCATGAGCAAGCTTGATCAAATTCTAAGTTCTATGACAAGCAGGATGGTCAAGCCAGTTGAGTCACCAAAAATGCTGGCCAATTTGGCCCACATACAAATATTCTTCCTAAATGGAAGAGATGAATAAAGTTTTGGATGGAATGAGTGGTCCAAAAATCACATGTAGCTTTCAAAGCTTTTGAAACACTTTAAGTAAACTTAAAGTGTAATTTTTCAAATTTTGAGGAAATAGGGTCTCATGGAGATCAATGTAGTTAGGATCATGGAACAAGTTTTCATAAGTCTTAAAAACTCATTTTGAGCTTTGAAAGTTATTGAACAAGCATAAAAGATCCAAACCATCATCAACACATCATGTAAAAACAAAGTCGATCCAGTTGCACATTTCATTAATGCACCTAGGGAGCCTTTTAGGCCAAAAAATTGCATGGACATGAAGTTATTCATGTTAATATAATCCTATATAAATTTAGTTTTTTGATTAGCTTTCTATCTCAAGATATAAATCTTAAAATTTAGACTTACAGAATGAGACATGTGCACATCTGTCAAGTTTAAGCCTCATAAAATAGCCATTTAGATTTAAATGTTCCAAGGTTGAATGAGAAGCTAACAAATGTCAAGCTCATAGGATCCTAAATCAAATATAATAGTCCATGGGTGAGGATAGTGTCAATGGGTCTCAAATAGATCTAATGACATGTGCTTGATCATACATCAAAGATTAATGATGAACATCAAGTCAAAAGGTTAGCATGAATGCATAGTTGACAAGTGGCAAGATCTTGGGTACTTGAATAGAGATATAATAGTGCACATCGATTGACAATGGTAGTGGGCCTAAATAGATAAATAATGCATGATCCATCATACAAATTATATCTAATGGAAAGTGATGAGAAAAAAGGTCAAGTGGATCCTAAGATCAAATGCATAGGTGACAAGTGTCTCAAATGAATTAAACTAGTAGAATATATATGGCTCATGTTCAAGCTATACAAATGAAGATCAATGATGCACATGAGGTCAAATATTCAAAGAGATGATAGTCATATCTTGTGTAATTAATGGGGAGCTAATAGTTGGCACATTATGAGAATCCCAGATCAAGATCAATGGTTGACATTAAAAGTCAAAAGCTAAAGGACTTCAATAGAGATTAAATATGACCTACGTTCAAACTAGATCAAATATATCAAGAGTATGCCATGAAGGTAGACACGTTGGAAAAAGGATTTTTCCACCTTGAGTCGGTAGAATACATAAATATAGGATCAAACATGATCTAAGTTACCAGGAGTAGACCCTACAAAGTTGTCTAATGCCATTAAATCCCTATAAAGATTTTTGAGAGAGTCTAGACATAGGTTTTATGTTTCATTTAGACTCAATAGACCCTAGCCTATGGATTTTCATTTGAAATCATGAATATATGAAAGCCAATAGGTTGATTATTTTTCATACATAATAGATCTATATTCAAGATTTAGAAGAAATGGTAGAATGGTGACCATGCAAGGAATGTGAGAAATAACATCAAGAATAAGCTCAAGTAACTGGTGGTCATATAGGTGATCAATGGTTGAGTGTATGTTTCCTATTCATCATCTATATGTCATTCATATACCTTGCTTCAAGTCTATTGGTTTCTTGTAGGTTTTGTGAGGTGTTAGCTAGTGAGGTTTCCATTGAAGTGTCATAAGTCCATAGTGTTTTTATTAAACCTATCTCTTTATGTCCTTTAAGTTTTAGGTCTCTTTTCAACCTTCATAGAAAACTAGTCATGTTTGTAACCTTATCATATAATTTGATTAGTTCTTGTCCTAATTAAATTAATTAGTAGTCATAAAAGTGTCTAAGCTAAGAGTGGATCATTGAACATTTGGTGTCATCATTTAGACTAGGTTTTGTTCCTTTTAGTTTTATTCCCTTTCCCTTTTACTTGCTATAAGTATAGGTTTAGGAGAAGAACTATATTGTCATATCAAAGGACCTAGCCTCATTAAAAATCTTAGAGGTCTGACCCAAAATTAGGTAACCCATGGCCTAGGGTCATTACCATGTTGGACTAAGTTTGAGAGTAGGACTTGAACACCTCTACTTTTAGCTAGGTTTCAGCCTAAGTCTCCAACATGTGGCTAATTCAAACTCCAAAGTAGATAGAGTGTGGTACTTAGTTTAACTTAGGTGGTAGTCTGACCTAGACATGACCAATATGACATGATCTAAAACCACTCAGGATGGCATAAGGGTATAATATCCATTTTATTACCATAATACTCACTTTAAATAAATGAAATAATGGGCTCCAATTGGAAAATTTAAAACATATCATAATGATCACCAAATCTAGTAGGTGGTGTATATCTAAAATACTTGAGTTAATTCTAGATCAATAAATGGATAGGTGGATCCTACCACCAACTCAAATTTGAATTTGTGTTGGGTAAGATACCTAATTCCATCAATACATGAGATATGTGCATATCCCTATAATTTCCCCAAGCAAATTGATTCACCATTGTTCATTAGTAATTGCCTAGAGTTTGCCTCCTCGCTTTTAGTTCATTCATGCACCTTTTATGCCCTCCTTCCTAAGAGTTAGTTGTTATCACTATTTACCACTTTTCACCATGGTTGATTCATCCTCTAACCCTTAGGATAAAAATGAATATAGATATGCCACCTTCTTAGAGAACCTAACCTATTTTAATCACTAGAATCAAATATTTAAAGCAACCAAAGTTATTCCCAAGCCTCTTTCTAGGAATGATGAGGATGAGGCTAAATTCATATATGTCCTAAGGGCATATGAAAGATGAAAGTTAAATAAGGTCACTACAAAACCAAAGTTTGTCCTCTCTACCAACCTATTTTGAAATATGTTACTAACATCCAATTACATTCAATATGGTGCCCAAGACATGGTGTATTCTACAATATCTAAACACAATGTTGCATATATTTTAGGAGTTGATTTCAAAGAATATTATAATCTCATAGAGTACACCATTACAAATATAAAAAATACCATGGATACATTTGAAATTACCTAAAAAATATATGAGGTCTTATAGGACTGGGAGGTTGACACTAATGATAAATGGGTCAATAAAGATGACATCGTTCCTACAATATCTACACCTTCAAGGAAGGGGTCTATGTTTGGATGATCTTGCTTAATCACTTGTTTAGGGTAAGTGATTCAGTGCATGTCAATCTGATTTGGGTACCCTTGTTCAGCATCATCCTTAAAGGTGATAAAATCCTAGATCTCAATAACACTATCAACTTCTAGATAGTACACCATGTAAAGGAGGCCCAAAAGGGCAATGAATTTTACATGATAAGTTACCTAGTGGACTCCATTTTTGCTAATATCATGTTTAAGCCTTATAATTTCCCACCATGTACTCTATGGGGTACAATGGTACATTTAGTATTATAAAAATTATATGGCCAACATTATCAGAATAACATCTATAAAATTTGATTCTTTCTACTTGGTGGTGTATATGGCCATAAATGAGGTGGCCATGCCTCAAATATATAATGTAATCACATAATATCTCACTCCTATTAATAAATATTGATACTAAGTCATGACATCATTATATGAGTGTTAAGTATTTGTAAGCCCCCTCCACTTGCCTTATTAGGTTCCAAACTAGTTGGTTGAGAAATAGATAATATATCAATTAATTGAAGGTGTCTTTAGCCTATGTCTTAGATTCTAAAGTAAATATTTCCCAAACTTAACTATCATCATCCACCAACATTTATATAAGAGTCTACCTTCATTGTAGAAGATGGTATCAAGTAGGGATTGTTATAACATGGGTAGACTAGAGCATAGATAATAAGACCCTTATGGTGTCATAAGAGCCCATGTAGTGAGATACAAAACTTGTCTTAACATCAATTATAGCCACCTACCTCACCTAGATGAAGAGATCCACATCAACCCTACAGATGACAAGGAGGTTCTCTCTAGGCTCAAGGTGAAGAAAATGAAAGGAAAGAACGTTTAACCCAGACCATCCACCTAGGGTGGCCTTATTTCACCTTAACCAACTTAGTCTAGGGGAGACTCTCATTTTATTTCACCCCATGTTTTAATAAGTATCATCAAGGGGATCCTAACTCCATCTCCTTTATAAGTTTCACCTTCCCCAGTCTCTACTCTAGCTTACCCACCTCCTACAATTTAGGCTACTTAGCCACATGTGCAAGCACTACAATTCAACATTAGTATTAAACCCAAGTGTAGACCTAAGCATGAAAAATAAAATCATATGTGTATATCCATTATACACCCTCAACCATCCCTAAACAACCCATTAGAGCACCCTCAAGTTTATCTTTCCCTACCAGGCCCACTTAGGTGGTGTCTCCCCTATTTCTCATTATATCCCTCCATAATTAACTCAAGTACCTTTGGCTCTATCCATGTACAATATACTCTCATATTAAATTCCACCCACTCATATCAATCCATCAATATGGATCTCTCTAGCTTACCCCTAGTGTTTAGGAGTTGTCATTTCTTAGCCCTCGGTGCTTCCATTATTCAATACACAAGTGGATACTAATGGACATGTACTAGTTCAAATATTTATGACCCTAGAAATGATTTGACCCTTATGCATAATTAATTTAGTTTTAGCCACCTAAATATCACTTGTAATCAATTTTTAGACTCTATAGTCATCCCCTACAACCACTTTGACCATCATTACTTACACTACTAAAATGTAAGCTAATCTAGGCAAGAGGCCTAAGAAGAAGCAAAAGGTGACTCCTCCTTAGACTTATGTTTCTAATAGTGTCCATCTTGGGAATTATTTTTCCATTGTCCTATATTGGATTTGTATTTAACCATCCAATTTTATGATTCCTTATAAACACTCTTCTCTTATGTGCCATAAGCCCATAGGTCCATTTAACACAAATCTAATAACACACATAAATGTTCCTATAAGCTTCCTTGTTTTTCCTTCCCAATTTTACCCCCATGCCTCCTCATACTTCATTTATCTCTTCTTTCCTTCCCTCAAATTCATCTACTC
This sequence comes from Torreya grandis, assembly GCA_037957365.1. Classification (NCBI taxonomy): domain Eukaryota; kingdom Viridiplantae; phylum Streptophyta; class Pinopsida; order Cupressales; family Taxaceae; genus Torreya; species Torreya grandis. The sequence continues at coordinate 10,585 of JARHVA010008632.1, forward strand.
CTCATACTCTCATGCCTCCACCTTTCACCTTTATCTCTACCACCTCACCTTCACCCCTTCTATCCTTGGATTTTTCATAGGATCACAGGGGCCCAAGATGATTTTTTAGGGTGATCCAAATTTAAGTGGAGTTGGATAGTAAATTATAGAAAATGAGGAGGATCCTAACATATAAATTCACTCAAGGAGGATAATTAGTAGTCTAGTAGACCAAACATGACCTCTTTTCCCTGACCAAAGTAAGAACATTCAACAAGGAGGAGAGGTTTGTTAAAGATCTAGTATCCATGCTCTAGGCCACTCATGAAATGTATAAGAAACTTATAGAGGACATGATAGAGTAGGTTTGGGTGTTTGAGTTTTAGGTCAAGAGTATCTTCCTTATAGAGTTGATTGGATGGGTCAAGGAGGCCCTTGTATAGCTCTTTAAATCTCTAAGGGAAGTAATCAGAACATTGACTATGAGTAAAGATCAAATATAGTAAGCCTAAGAATACTTAGAGAGAATCACTCACATAGACAAAAAGTGTAAACATATAATTATGGTGATTAAGAAGGGCATGTTCTCAAATCTATAACTCATGCCTCTCTTTGATTTGAACTTGTATAATACCTATGTTGGGAGCATGAGGAATTCAATTGAGGAATACTTGGTAGTGGCATAGATGGTCTTAGAACCTCTAGAAGAAGGTAAGGAGTGGATTTTTACCTACTTCAAATAGGTAAACATAATAGTGCAATTCCATTGATATGGCACCTTATAGATAGAGGATAATTTAAGGTCCACCTAGGTCACTTCAACCACATCATGCAGAGGAGGGTGGCAAAGTCTAATAAGGCTGGAGCCAAGGTGATTCTAGAGCTATCAACCCAATCCATTACTAGTATCAACTAGGTGTTAGAGGTGAAATTTCCCATTGAGGCCCCACTTTAGGTGTATCAAAGAATATCAGACTAATTAAAGATGATCTTCTAGGATCCTCCCATGAAATTGGATAAGGTAGATAGGTATTTTGGTCTAGTGGTGACCACATTGGCCACCAAGGAGGTATACCCTAATCATCTAGGAGACATTTTTTTTCTAGCTCATTAGTATATCAACTGAGTGGGCCCTTAAAATATTTTGGGGAGAGTGGATACTATTTTTTTATTTTGAATCTTTATATTTGTAACAAATTCATGGCCAAAGATGGTAATCTTGTGCTACTTGGAGATAAGTCCCATATTTTATATAAATAGTAAATTAATTTCTCTTTTAATGGTCGACATTTCTTATGTAAATAAACTCTGATAAATTGAATGCAAAGTTATTATTTTCTGTGAGACTAGTTTTTTTATCTATGAATGTGGTCCATCATTTTTAACTTTTGAAGAGATGTTGGTTCTAAATAATTAATAGTGTGCTTTATTACTAAGAATGGATGTAGTATTTAAAATGTTCTTCACTATTCTAACTCATTTACAAATTCTTCTCATGTTATTTTCAACACTTGTAGTATATGTACTTGAAGTTACAAATTATATCTGAAGAACCTAAATGTAACCTACATTAGGACCTTATCTATATTTATATTTATTTTAAGATTCATTAATTAAGCATTTCCTTTTGTTACCCTTAGACTCTTACTCTATGTGAGGATGAGTTTGAGCCTCTAGTGAAAATCAACACATAGTGGTGTAATTGTGTTTGGTTACATGACTCATTTCTTGAAGCATTAGTACCTTTTCAAATATAAAAATGTCATTTTATTCCATAGTATATTCCCATTTTGTGTTTATTTTATGGAATTAAATAATTCCATCCCCTTAATTTATAAATTGGTAAAGTGAAACCTAGTAGTACACATGACTAGAATTGGTTGAATAAGGTAAGGGTTAGGATTTATCTTAAATTGGAATTTGATTCCCAATGGTAACACTACATATCTTGAAGACTCATTTCAAGAAGGATACATCATGGAGCCCAATAAATGAAACCATGCCTTGTATTGAACTTGTTTGAATCCTAAAATAGAATACAAAAGTCCCTTATTATCCCAAGAATCATCTTGAACACTTAGTATCATAAGTGTCTTAGGATAGGATTTTAGACTAGACAATAGATACATGATACATGAGCATAAACATGTTGGGAATTTCCTCCACCTACATGACATACTACATTAAGGGAGTTCACTACATCGATCATGATTGATACATGTTACATTTTTTTGAGATCACTTTATATTGTCATGTTATTATTATATACTAATGGTTACACATATCTATGTTCATGATTGCATCTTACATATCATGATAAATATGATATGTTACATGACATTTTACTAACACATGTATGCAAGGAATAGAATTATATTCTCATGTTGGTTTCTTATATATTACTTATTTATATTAACATATGGATTACTTGATTATAGTTATTTTTTGATCCCTTATTTTAGTTGTGGAACATTTGAACATGTTCCTTGTTTGTTGGCCATAATGCCCTAAATGTTTTCTCTTTAGTGTGTGGACATTTGAACATGTCCTCCCCTTTAATGTGAAATATTTTAACATGCCCCTTATTTTATGTCTCCTTATACCCCTTTTATGTGTCATTGAGTTAACTTGTGTGTGTGCTTGATATTTTTCTACACATGTGCTTATTAGTTCTAGATGTTTCCATGATCCATATCATGCATCTTAGGGATTATTTTGATTGGATATATGAAATTCATTAATATATATTTATAATTTATACTATATGCTTCATTACTACATTATTGGTATATATATGACATTATTATCTTATCCTTTTTGGATAAGGTGACTACCGGGTTACATTCCCATAACCTCAAAAAGTGGAGGCATATCAATGAGGCATGTCATAAATACATGAATTAACACACACAAATTTGGGAGAATTGAAATAATTTGATACAATTTACATGATTCACATCTCCAAGGTTTAGTTTTGAACCTTTCTCTCCATTGCTTCAATAAGAAAGCAACATCATCACTAAATAAAAGTACCATGGGGAAACATGGTTGCATCAACACACATGTATTCCTTCCTTGATCTCTTTACTTTCAAAGATTTTCAATTATTCAATTATAAAATTATATTCATTAATTATAGTGCCACATTCTCTTGGTTTTAGTTAATATACAAAAATAAATTCAAATAGGGCTCAAGTCAAATCAAGGTGTGATGTACACACCAAGGTACACATTTTTTTTAAACTAGTAATTTCATCCTTATACATTAATATATTAAAGGTTAGGGGTAATTTAGGCACTCAAATATGATTTTACATGATATACTAGTATTTTTCACTTTAAAAACCTCAATCATGGCTCAAACCTTCAGTTCATAACCTCCTTACTACCAAAAGGGCTCATATTCACCATCTCACTATGCATAACTACATATATTATAGTTAGAAAATGATATTATGATGACCCAGATCACCAATAGCTCATAATTTGTCTAAAATTTTATTTATATCCTACTCTAATAGTTACATATCCTCAAAAACTTTATATTTTGTAGGACACTACCATCTATATTAGGATGCTACTGACACTAGCATCCCAACTTTGACACTAGTGTACATGCCTTCCAAATAATCAAATTTAAAAAGATTTCAAAATGTATGGTTAGTCATATGGTATTCCTTTAACCCTCCCATAATATGGTTTTAAAATTTTTGGTATAAATATAATTAAAATAACATTTATTAAGGACATTTAACAATCATCAATCAAATTCATACTACACTATTAAAATCTATTTTCAAAACCAAACTATACTACCCTAATATTCCTTATTTCCAAACCAATCATAGGATTAGTCTTATTTTAATTATAAATAATTCAAGGAGTATCTCATGACTAGTATTTATCAATATACAAGATAAATCATTATATGCACTCACATATAGCATAGTGCATAAATTTTCACACACAAGCCCACACAAGGGGGAGAATTACATCATTTTGAGGCCCTTTTAAAAGTATATGGATATGTAGGTAATAATAATTAATAAAGTGTTATTTTATGTTATCTTACCTTTACTTGATCCAACTAATTTCTATTTTGAAAGGTGACATGCCAAGTTTGAGGACCTAGGATTTTGAGCAAAAGACTAATTCCAGAAATCTATGCACATGATCTAAGTTGATAGCCAACAAGGTGTCAATGAACCCTAACAGGTTTAAGTGCATATTATATAAATTAATTTTTATCTTGAATTAGATAAAATCATTGAAACTAAGACATAAGTATTAATGATATAGTCTAGTTCCTGACAGTAGTGTCTAGGATGATAGAGATATATTTTTTAAAATCTGACTAACCAAATAATAATGTTAACCTATCTTATTCTGCACATTTACATGTTAGATATACTTGAGCATCATTAAGTAATATAAGTATTGTTTCTCCTTAATATTGAAACTTTTATAATATTATTTGGCATTGTACTTGTTTGTATTTAGTAAATTTTGAGATTCAACATATTTATCATAATGTTATAAACATAAATTCATTTAATTAGCCTCCTTTTAGAATATGTTACTCTATATTTTATTAGGATATTCCATCCTAACTCCTAAAAAAATGGGTAAACATGGTATAAGTGTGCCCAAATTCTAAACTTTTAAAGTGATAACAATTTAAAAAAGGGAAAACCTCTTACTATTTATGCTAAAAAGACCAACAAACTTATAAGGGAGGGTTTAATTTTTAAAAAGAGCCATTGCTAAAGGATAATACAAGATTGATACATAATGATAATATTAATTGTTAATCTTGTTCCATATGGGTTGATTCTATCTTGGGGATGGTGACACTTTATTTTAGAAAATTTAATGTTTGTACCAATGTTTAGATAAAATTTTAGTGATTAAAATAATTTATGTAGGTGTAAAATAATTTTTTTTAAGGGATTGGTCATTATAGGTACTTAGGATAGATATAAGAGGATAAATAAGACAAATTTAAGTGCTCAAGTCAACAAAAGTAAAAGTGGACCAAAATTGACATTATAAAGTATTCATGACCAAATTTAGTATCTACAATATCAAGTAAGATGTGGTGAGGTAGCAGGTGATAGCTACCCATTAGGCCCAAATAAAGGTTTCACATATAAAGGATTTAAAGTGTGTTTAAGTTTACACTTAAATTCATTCATCATAAACTCTTGCATATTTCAACTCCATGCCATCATATTCATAGTCTTGGTCATCATGAGTAAATTTATTCCTTTTTATGATGAAATTCATCCTTAGGTGGTTTTACTCCTTCTCCACCTTGTTCATATAAAAACTTTCCCACGAGATCCCATCTCATCTCACCACTTCTCATCTCATGTAGTTTACATACAATACATATGTAAAATTTATCATGACTTATACTTATGATTCTACTCCTTTATATTTACCAAACTGTAAGTTTTCATTACAAAAAAAAGTGCATACCATTGCACCTATCAATCAACCTTTTATGTAACTTGTGTTTTGACTTGAATGTTATATTCACATTATTAAAAAAATTAGTGATTTTCTTATCATTATTATTTATTAAATATTATCAATTATGCATAATACACTTTTATACTCATGTATTCATCTCTTTTACACTACTAAATGATATGATTTATGTAATTCCAACTTATTCCATAATCATCAATACCATATACATTCCCCATATGTTAATTCATCTTGAATAATGTGCCTTTTTAACCATGTAGTTAATATCCAAGGTTAAAACAATTTTAAAATTAGATTTGACCCCATCCATGTAAATATGGTAAACCATGTACATAATGGCCTTCAAATCATATCCTCATTATTATGAAACAATTAGATTCACATTGATCAAACATGTAACTACCCATGCTAAAATATTTAATATTTGTCAACTATAATATGTATCCCCCTCAATGAAACTATAAATCCATTGATATTACATAAATATTTATGTTCTCTAAGAATAGTGTATGCATATATTATCCTTCACTTTTTAATATTATTAACTATATGATTCATATAGGTGAGATATTCATACTCCTTGTGAAGTAGCATCTTCCATTATGCATTCCAAATAGAACCCATTTTGTCAATTTGTTTGGATTTCCAAGGTATGGAAAACCCCATTACTCCAATATATCAATCCCTTATAGGTTTTATATTATGATATTTTACTATCTTTCCTCCTCATCACATCTAGTTTTTAGTGATTTATTTTATAATATATACTCACACACACATACATAATATCTAATATTCATGACCAAATCTACTTCCACATACAATTTTTTATAAAATTTCATAAGAGGATGCTTAATTTTTGTTAATCTTATTCCCCATTTTTATATGGATATTTTCTAGATGATGTGGTATGGGTTTTCTGTTGTTCAATTTTTAAATCCTTGACTTTTGATTCTCTACCAAACACTGAAGCCAATGATTATTGATATTATTTTATTTGAGGTACAACCATTAGTGTCATATTATTTTTATCCATAATATTTCGTTATCCTAATCTTTTTTAACTTATTAGAGTAATATGTTTCTTCTAAAAAAGACTCTTCCTAACCATTTCTTTAATATTACTCTTATAAAATTGATTTTTCCAAAACTCCTTTATTGGAATGATATATTTATCATGATAACCCAATCATTATCTACAACATAAATTTATTGGATACCATAGTTATCTTTTTGGCAGAAAAATTTTAGATCTATTCAATTCTCTTAATTTGTAAATTATCCTCAAAGAGGCTATTTCCCTTAGTTTATATCCTTAGGTACACCAAATTTGTCACCTACTCACAAAATAATTTCTTTGACATCATCAAATGGTAAAACTTACAAAAATTTGACTCTTTTGTGATTTATTATTTAGGGCCCGTATACAACTCAAATTTGGAAAAATGCAACATTTACATCCAATGATAAAACCACCTCTCTAAAAATTAAGAACTTACATTTTATCTTATTTTTGTCATTTCCTTCATCTTACCATAAACACATAAATTTAACATTAAACACTTTGGAAACATCAAATTTAGAAATTTTTAATATACTTGGACATTATGTATACATTTGTATCATATGTACACTTTATTTTTATTTTTCTACCCATCTATTTTATTGGCCAAAATTATCCACCAACTACATGTACTTATGATAACCCCAATATACCATCTGGCACGAAGAAGCTTAGGTCTCCAAAAGCATCCAATTGGATATATGGAATGAAAGTATAGTGGCCTAGGAGGGTTATCAAGATGACACACACATGAATATTTCTTATCAAAAGATGGGTTTAAAAAATTATGAATCACCATTATGAAAGAGTGAGGAGGATTTATTGCCTAAGGACAAAATCAAATAAAATAATAAGTAAAATAATGGGGATAACAGGTGAGGGGTTTCCATCACCTTTAGTGGTTACTTATTATTTTATTATGAGTCTAGTAATCTTGTAATGAAATCTATAGACACCTCTTCCTAATGTTGGCTTAGGATGGATAAAGGCTACTAAATACATAGGGTTTTGATGGTTATCCTTTATTTTGTTGATAGATCATACATTTAGCCACATATTTTTGGACATCCCCCTTGATTCCTTCCCCAAAAAATCCTTTTTGATTCTATGATAGGTTTTCAAAAATCTTGAATGACCCCCAATTGGAGTTGCATAAAGTTCTTGACGGATTTTTTATTTAAGAAGAGAATTATTACATAGGTAAAATCTATCTTTATACCATAATGCATCACCCTTCCATGTGAATTTTTCAAATCCACCCAAACCTTGTTGAAGATTATGAACCAAATTATGGGTAGCACTATCCTTGTCCCATTCTAATCATGCTTCCTCCAGCAAATCTACCTACAAAAAGGTCATAACATATAATAAGGCCTCAACTGATTCATCCTTCCTAGATAATGCATCTACTACTACATTATCCTTGCCTTTCTTGTAAACTATTTCATAATCATATCCTAGCATCTTAGTTACCCATTTCTATTGTTCTTCAAATGATAACCTTTGTTCCAAAAAATATTTGAGACTGTCATGGTTGGTCTTTACTTGAAAGTGACAACCTATCAAATAAGGCCTCCATTATTTGATTTCATGTAAAATGGACATCATTTCCTTCTCATAAATGGGCTTGTATTAATTTTTACCCTTTAGTTGACAACTTTAAAATGTAAGTGGTCTACGTTATTTCATGAGTACAACACCCATACCATACTTAGATGCATCACATTCAACCATAAAAGTCTTTGAAAAATTAGGAGTAGCCAACACTGGAGTGGTGAACATCACCAACTTCAATTGTTTAAATGCCCTAATAGCTATATCAGTCCACTAAAAGGAGTCTTTCTTCAAAAAATATGTGAGTGGGGCTGCAATGCTACCATAATTTTTGACAAACTAGTGATAGTAACCAATTAGCCCCCAAAATCCCCTTAATTACTTGAGTGTCCTTAGAATTGGCCAGTCCACCATTTCTTGGATTTTTTTAGGATCCAATTTTACTCTTGTATGTGAAACTAGATGACCCAAATACTCAACCTCAGAAGATCTAAAAGTATATTTGGAAGGTTTGGCATATAGCTGATCTTGTTCCAAAATTGAGTACCTATTTCACATGATGCAAATGGTATTCCTAATTTTTATTGTAAATGAGGATATCATTAAAAAATACTAAAACAAATTTCTTAAAAAATGGCCTAAAAATAGTATTCATCAAACTTTTAAAGGTATATGGTGCATTTGTTAGCCCAAAAGGCATAACCAAAAACTCATAATTCCCCTCATGAGTCCTAAAAGTAGTTTTGGGTATGTCTTCATCATGGATATGGATTTAATGATACCTAGAATGTAGATATAACTTGGTAAAATAAAGAGCACCATTTAATTCATCTATAAAATCATCAATGATAGGAATAACAAACTTATCTTTGATAGTGTACTCGTTGAGTTCCTTATAGTCAAGTCACATCTTCCAAGTGTCATCCTTATTTTTCACCATGACAACTAGTGAAGAATATTCACTTTGGCTATGGTGAATGATTCTTGCATCCAATATTTCCTATACCATATTTTTACTTTCACTTTCATAAGTATAGGGATACATGTATGCCCTGATGTTGGGTGGTGTACTACTAGGAATAAGTTTGATAGCATGATCATGCATGTGGTTAGGTGAAAGTCCTTTCAACATGTCACCAAAAAAAACTAAATGGGCATCAATCACTTATTGCAAATTAGGAGGTGTAGATGGCTGAGTTAGATGAACTTTCATGGAAAATAAGAGAGCTACAAATCCTTTAGCACCCTTTTGGAGAATCTTTGTCATTTGATGGGAGCTAATAAGTTATGTAATTTAGCCCTTAATCCCCTTAACTCAAATTTCCTTCCCTTAGAATGAAAATGCATGAATAATTCATGGAAATTCATCTCAATAGTGACCAAAGTGGTGAGTCACTATACTTTCAAAATAATGTCAGCTCCCCCCATGGAAATAGCAAACATAGGAGAATCCAACAAGTAGTCTCCCATGGCTAACTTAATACTATGGCATTTTTTGAGCAGTTGAGAGTACCACCATTTGCAATCATGACCTAAAATTCTAGAGTGAGATAAATGAAATAGTTCAAGTGAGTAGCTAGCTTATTATTGATGATGTTGTGTGTGCTCCTAGAATCAATTAGAATAATGACCTTCTATTTTTTTTAAAAACCCACCACCTTAAGATTTTGGGTAGTACTAATACCTAAAAGGGGATGATAAGAAATAGTAGGTTGAGAGTATTCAAGTTCCTCCTTAGGACCTTATTCATCCTCACCAAGTTCCTCCTCCTCATCATCATCCTCATTGGCACCTTTGATGTAAAACAACTTTTTAGCACAGTGATGGTATTTTCTCAATTTGTTGTCACAACCATAACACAACCCTTTGGCTCACTTATCCTTAATTTTATAAGGTGTCAGTCTAGTGGGTTGAGGATATGATGGTGCTAGAAAGGTATGATCATAACCAGTAGTGAAGGCTTTTCATTTGACCATCTCTTTTTCTTCTACCATGTGCTTGTGGGATAGCTTCTAATATAGATTTTTGGGTTAAAAATTCAAACCTCCAATTGGATGCTATATTTGAGACCACCCAAAAATAGATTAGTCAAATTTTCCTCAGTGGTGTCTTACACTTGTAAGTATAGATTATAAAATTGATGAATATAATATTTCATAATTCTATTTGTTGTAGTTTTGCTAATTAGCTAAAGTAGTTCTTAGAGACAATATTTTGATAATGATCCAATAACTCATTAGTGAGAATAGATCATGTAATAGGAGCACCATTATTTTTATTTTGAGAATAGAACTAGTGATACCAAATGAACTACTTAGGTTTTAGATATAGAGATGCCATGATCACCTTCTGAGAACTAGGAGTTTGGTATAGATCAAATAAATTCTCAAGTTGGGTAATCCAAGTGAGAGGATCCTTACCATCAAAATTACACATGTCCACCTTGGGAAACATTATTTTCACACTAGAATTAGAGTTGTTAGTGTTGAGAGGAGGAGGAACCAAATGTTAAAGTGGAGGGTTATTTGATTGTAACTAAGATGAAAGAGTAGCCAATGAATCAGTGATCTAATTCAATTAATTGTGAACCCCACTAATCTCTTTGTACATCCTTGAAACATTAGTTTGAACTTCAATAAATTCATCATACTTCACCAAGAATTTTATGGAATCTTGAAGTTAATAAATCAATGGATCTAAAGTTTCAAATTCTATGTCACTGATAGAAGGAGTCTTAGGAATTTCTTGCCCCCCTTTTCATCCATGTGTAGAAGGACTGACCATATACAAACCTTAGGAGGGATTTTCCATGAAAAAAGTGTACCAGGGGATGGTACCATTATTATTTCCTCACTAATATGAGTCCAATGATTACTTTTGTGCATTAAGGTAAAACATTTTGACACACAAAAGTGAACAAATGGACTATACTATTGCGATCATCACATTGAGATGAATCCAATAACTGCAAATGTGCAAGGCAAAAAAAATTCTAGACTTTTTTTTAAATTATTTTTTTCAAAAAATACTATGCTAATAGAATAAAATAATTCCTCCCAAATTTTAAGTTATGTTTTTTCACTTCTTCTCCTCACAAAATTCGTGCCTTGCTAGATCCAAAAAAACAATGCCATAGAAAACTTGCCCAAATCAAAGCTCTGATACCACTTGTAATTAAATCAATTAAATGTTTACATAGAATGATTTTATATCACATAGAATAATCAAATATGAGAGATCACACAATAATAATTGACAATAGAGCAGAATACTAGATAATATAACAAATTCACTTTGAGGGGGAAACCTCCACAATAATTCACTAAGAGCATAATACTTAACATGATGATCAAAGACTAACCATTACCTCCTATATATAGTCTACTTAGCCATGTTTATTCCATAAACGTGACCAAAATAAGAACATAGAGAAATGTAACAAGAATATAAAAGAGGCATGTAAACCACAAGTCAGCCGCACATATCCAAAGACATGCCAAAGATTAAGGGCGTAGTAAAATATATTTGAAGATGAAAAATAACCATTGGAGGGTCCCCCCTCCTATTTTTTTATTTTTATTTTTTGTTTTGCCATCTAAGTAGCTAAATAGCTAGTTTTTTTATTTTTGTTGTTCGGCCTTGGAGGCCTATGACTATTTTGTATAACACTTTTATGGTTCTTGGATCTTTATAAAATTAGGTTGTTTACATGATCAAATAAAAAATGATAACTTGAATATGTTTAAGAACCATAAAAAATTCTACACAGACCTCTATATCTCATATAACTAATTTTCACTCCCATAATAGTACCATTAATGACATGATGGTTGTTACTATAGGTGTATGTTTTTACTTGCACGATTCTAGAACACTCAATTATTATTATTTTTAAAATTGGGATGGGTCCATTTAGTCAACCCATACATGCGTCATGGGTTAATCATAGTAAGAAATAAAAAAGAATCAATGATAAATATAAATTAATCTTAAGGTTATCACTCAAACATAATTGGAAAACTTTGTAATTACTTAATCACTACTTGATAAATACATTAGCACTTTATTGAGAAATTATCATTAAGGCATACATATATGAAAACCCCTCAAAGGAAAAATGATAGAGATAAGTATTAATACCAAATAGATTCAAATAAGTTACATAGTGCCAAGTGTTAAAATCCAAACATTTCATTAAATGTTAGATTGATCATTATGTCACACACACAGATAAGTGTGAGAACTATGTGCAATTTGATATATATTTAGAGTATAAGAGTGTAATAAATTCTCAATCACCTAGAAATGATAATTTGGGGTTATCCAACCCTCATATTAAGGTTGAAATCACAACTAAGGTATATATGCAAGGATAAGGAAAAAATATATTAATGTATATGAATAAAGGCAAGAAAAAAGAAAGTATATACAAGTGAAGGCACATGGGTTTGAGGAGTAATAGACCTACACAACAACATGGATGTTGCTAACAAAGCCAGGATAATAATGGCCACCACATACCATCTAGGTAGGGTTTGAGATACTATTTTTTGAATTGAGTAGTGACAAAGCATACAAAATCATGTTTTATAACTAGTGATGATTGTTTAATTGATATAATATAAAAATAATATAAGTACAATCATTTCCTCTTACATGGTCAATTTCAAATAATCTAAGTGAAATATCAATATATTCCATTTGTAATTCAAAATTTTATGTTATTTATATATTTTACATAATATGAACTAGCCTAGTTTTACTTCATTTAGATCACATTAATCCAAAGCAAGTAAAACATTTTGGTGATCTTGATCATCAAGTTGATCATGAAAATGCCTAGGTTTATTCAACCATAGGATGTCATATTTTTTTAGGATTTCATATTGATCATCTATTACTATTTGAATTTAAAATATAATTTATTATTTCCCCTTATTTAATTAATTTTAACCCTAACCTAATTCAAATTTAAGATACTAACAATGTGAATGTTTATTATTTTGATATTAATGATTTTGATAATTGTTTTGATGATATAGATCAACATTTTAGACACTTAAATATGGTATTATATACTTATAAATATTAGTTTTGACATACCTTCACTTTACATGATTTTTGCATATACAAATGACTCTTATTCATACTTCTCTCACATCCATATGCTTTCCATGGGCCCAATCTTCTTGATTTTCTATTATTCACTTATAATAATTCAATATTATATGTCTAACCCATTCAAAATCATATTTATATTATCTCCAAGTAATTAGATAAAATTTAATTCCTTCTATATAAAACCATCATATTCAAGTTGTTCCATAATTTTAGACTTGTGAAAACCCAACAAACTCATCTCGTTCCAAGAAATGGTCACTTTTAAAATTCGAATCCTTCATATGGGTCATCATGTAAATTTAATGTGTAAGTGGCATGATAAATTACCTAAATATTTCCAAATAAATACATAATAAGTCTAAGATTATTCCATATCTAGTAAGAATTTATTAAGGATACTCAAACACTTGAATAGTCAAATTAACTACCCTATTATTTCTTATTCAACCATTAGTCATAAGGATCAAGCCTTAGCCCAATCTTAAGAACCTAAAATCCAATCCAAAGTTATCATTTTTAGAGTATCAAAAGATAGATCACAGGTTGCACTCTTTAAGGGAACACTATTGCACACATAGACCTAATGGGGAGAACTACATGTAGGTTGGCTTCCCTCTTTAGAGAATTGGATATGTAAGAAACCCTTTCACATTCAATAGGGAATGGTTTGTGTTAGTTAACCCTAAATTATTTCCCCTTTTGTAGACCAAAATCTAGTGGTAAAAGTGGACCTAGGGTTTCAAATATAAAGATAATAGTTTATAGAATTTTATGACTAGTGATATCCTAAATATTTAACATAGATATGGCTTATAAGTAGTTATAATAGCTTATAAAAAAATAAATAAGAAAAAATAACTTTGATGGAATAATTAGGTTGCATAACATATCATTAAATGGTGCCAACCAAAGGTTAACAAACTCATCCAAACACATCCAAAGACTTAAGTCTTGATCTAAGTGTCTCACAATTGAGTTTCTTATCTTTCCTAGTTTATGGATTCAGCCTTAGACCTACATAGTATGATAAAAATATAAGTATACTAATTCTCTTAGTAATTTCCATAAATAAAAACAATAATTTTTAAATTAGATTTTACCTTTTACATTCATATTCATGTTTATTGTTATATTCTATATAACATGAATAAGTTCAAAGTTATATCTTATTATATAAATAAAATAAAAACATGATATCACATATTAGTGAACCCATATATTATTTTAAACATATCCAAACGCTTAAGGTTTATTCCTTTATTATAGGTTTTATATTTTTGTAGATAATTTTTATTTTTAGACATGATTTATGATTTTCCATAATTTACACATGACTATAATGAATGTACATATTTTTTAATTTCTTGAATCAATCTATGATTATAACCATAACATGTTTTCATTTAATATGTAAAACATGTACCAAATATTTAATTAAATGCATTAAATCTTGGTATAATAACAATATTGAAATCAATAATGAAAAACATTTTGCCTTCTATAATTCATATTTTTATAATAATTAATGTTATTTTCTTCTTTTTACCACTAGGGTCCAAACAGAATGTGTGTCTTATTTTATTCCTCCTCCTCCTAGAACTCAAGGTTGTATCATCTATCATCCCAACCCCATCTTTTTCCAAAGGATTGTATTAGATTTTATGGTGCATTTTATCACTACTAGAAGAGTTACAATGATCCACTATGGTTGAAAAAATGGAGGTGGTCAACATGTTCCTCCTCAACCCCCTCCACCTACCACCCCTTTCACCTAACATAAGGCCATCCACTCAAACAAAATGGTATGATATCATTGATCAACTTAAAAATATCCATGCTAAAGGTATACTCATGAGTTACTATATAAATAAAATGTTTAAAAGGGCATATTATATGAGGCATTCCATGAGAAAACTCTCTAAAATTATACATAACCTACACACTTTGATTAATGTATTAAGGAAAAATAAAAAGTAATTTACTTTGGAAAGGAAGACTTACTTACCAAACACATAATACAAAAAACCCTCTCAGTATTCATTCAAGTTAAATTTAAAATAAAATCATTTAAACACGTGATAATAGATAATGGATTAGGAATGAACATTTATAAAAAAAATTATTTAAAATTTTTAGTGTTAATATAGTATTAAAAAATTGGGTCAAAGGATAATATGATTTGATATCATTCCATGTCAGGTACTAGGGTCAGTATCATTGGATGGAAAAGTAGGACCTAAGATAATGTTTACTTTATTTCAAGTCATGCCTAATCATATACATTAGAATTTTATTTTGGGTTGACCTTAATTACATGATATGGAATAAATATCATCTACATTACATAGGTGTATGAAGTTCATTCATGATGACTATTTGTATAAATTCCCTATAGATAATGATCCCTGAAAATATTTTTAAATGACAATCAAATAATGGGGGTAATTAATAGTCATATTTAATGTATTATTATATATTATCTCCATCATAACATATCCTAATTGATTATCTTATACATATAAGGTTGGAGAATCAGGTAAATTAAATGAAAATGAGCCATTTATAGTCATTAAGGAATAATAAAGAAGTCACCGCCAACTAGTGTAAAGAAAAAATGAGATAATTATAAATTTCCCCTTGGTGGTAATTTCAAAAAATACAAATGTCAAAGTCATAGATTATTATGATATTGATGATGGTAGTAATGATATATAGGATAATATCAATGACCATTTATGTATCCTAAATTTAATTCCTATTGATCTAGATGAGTACTTGTCTCATAATATGTTTACACCTAGTGGCTTAGGAGAGTATCAAGATAATTCATATGTAGAGCAACAATAATTCATAGGTTTTTACTCAAGCATAATATACATGGGAAAAGTAAATAAAATAATGTTAGATAATCAACATAACTAAATACAAACATTTTTTTTGATATGATTTCACATCATTACTTTAATATGTTAAAGTCACCATAAAAAAAAAACTATATAAAATCAAACATGCATCAAACATAAGAAAATTTGTACATTTTTCACTATAACAAAGGTTTCAATCAATTTCAATGATAATGTGGAGTTTTTGGAGATAAAACCTTCCACAACAATACAATTAATGATTCTTCAAAATAAATTGAGCATAATCTTACAAATGTTTTTATATAATAACTTTATTCCATTACCTAATATCAAACACAAATTTATGATATGTTTATCACATTACAAAGATAAATTATATTGTGATTACCATAGAATCATTGGGTGTGGAACAAAAAATGTATAAAATTGTATCAAAAAATACAAAAGTACAATAATTAAGGGATCAAAAAGTCATAATACCATAACAACTCTCACTACTAAGTTCTAAAAAAAATAAACACACAACCACAACACACAAAGGTTATAAACATCCATGATAAGAAAAATTGAGTGTTAAAATACACACTGAAGGTGCTTATTGACTATAGATCCATATTGATGAATATGAACTCAAAAAATTATGTTGTGCTGAATTATTATGACAATTGGGACATGATGTTGATAAATTACAAAAAAAAACATACATACAATTGATAAATGCTTCATTTCTTGGTCACTAGTTGACATTTAAATAGGGATAGAATGGTAATAATTCATGTAGGTTTTAATGGATTAAAAGGATAAATAAATTAATTTATTATGGGAAGGAAATATAATCATGATTCAACATGATGGTGATGGTGATAATAAAAAAGAATAATATATAAGGTTAATTGTAAAGACAAAACATGAACAATCATACATACAGGAGGAAAATATAATACATTTACACAACCTTTAGAATATTAAATAAAAATTAAATGAAAAACCAAGTGACACAGACCCATATCATGAATGGTATGAATTATAAACTTTTGCTTCAAATAATTAAAAAATACAAAAAATAACAAATATTCAAAAAATAAAAAATCAAGACCTAAGAATGACATGTTTGTTATTTTAAATTATTAATTTATGTTATTTATCACAAGTTTGGTATATTACATATATTATTTAATTTTCACATGAATTTAAAGGTATATATGAGTGATATGAAAGACATATATGTTATACATGATACATGGATGCACAAATGAAGGCCATTCCTATAGCTAGGGACTATGCTAATGCTAGGGGCATCTTATTCCATTGGTTACATTAATACATATTATAACTTTACATAAACTTTCCATTTACCATGTTGAGATACATTAATTTATTACACATGTATTTCTATTACTTATATGTTTAAAGTGATACATTTCTAGGATATGCCACTTTTCTATGATACAACATTCACATAGGTTGACAATCTAGATTGGTTTAACTTGTTCTATGCTTCATTAATTTTGTTTACTTTTTAATAAGATACTCATTTATTATTTATTATATGCAACCCTTATCATTGTATGTGAAAAAATTGATTGTATATGTCCCTTGGCCTTTTGTGTGTCATTCAATTATTCATTATATATAGCCCTTGGCCTTTTATGTGGGAAATATTATTATCCATTATATGTGTACTTTGGTTGTGTGTGTGAAAAAATTAATTTTCCATTGTATGAAGGCCTTGGATTTTTTTTTTGACATTTTATTATTCGTTGTATGTGGACTTTGGATTTTTGTGTGATGTTGAGTGTTATTAAGTCTACTTATATTGTGTGCTTATTGAGTGGATAAATCTAGGAATGTCTATTAAGCTTAATGATTCTTTTGAGTTTGTGGTTTCATGATCCATATAATGTATTTATGTTATTTTCTAAATGAATCATATAATACATGTTTATTGTTTAGTATTATTTAGTGATTATATTAGTGACAGATATATATATATATATATATATATATATATATATATATATATATATATCTTGACATGATGCTTGTATGCCTTGCATTACATGTTTCATATTTTATTTGTCAATCTATTCATTAATATGATGAAATAATATCCACATGTTGAAAGGATTCTACATGATTACATAATTTTACATAACTTGATATAGTTAAATTTTACTTTGAGATGATTGAGCCATAAACTACATTGCTCACCTCAAAATAGGGGAATACTAGTGGTCTTGTCATTGAAACTTAAGTTTCTATGAGCAAAGCATTGAGATATTGGTACAAATTACATGATACAAAGCATTTGGATTAGTTGAAAATAATAATTTGGTAAAAATATGAGACATATACATATAGATTGAGATATATTTTTATGGCATATGCCATGCAATTCACAAGTTTTTAGGAACATAAGTTATAGTTTGTCATATATTCATAGATTTAAACACATTTGGGTACATATGTGCACAATTTACAAGAAAATGAGTTACATATTTTAAATTTTGGAACATGTTAGCATATATATGCATAAAATTGTATATGTTTTTATCATCAATTATATCAAATCATAGTTCTTGATCATTATTTGCGCACGCACACATGCACACACGCACACACACACGCACGCACACGCACACGCACGCACACACACACACACACACACACACACACACACACACACACACACACACACACACACACACACACACACACACACACACACACACACACACACACACACACACACACACACACACACACACACACACACAAACACACACACACACACACACAAACACACACACACACACACACACACACACACAATTGAAATTTTATATTATTGGCATATATTGTATCTAGAATTGAACACCCTTGAATATATAAGTCCATATGCAATAGTTGATTAATTTATATTGAGGTAATGTGGTTGAGGTTAAATGACACTTTAAAACCTACACATTATTCAAATTAAACTCATGTTTGACTCCCACATTAGCATATCAGGGTTAAGGATTAGTTACATAAGTATTGTTTTTGAGGTTTAGTCATAATAGTCTAAGAACTACTCCCTTTTCAATGAATATTGGGGAATTTATCTTCCTAGCCCATGGCCTTTCCTTAGTATATAAATTTGGGGCATGATCACCCCAAAATATCCAAGTTATTTAAAAAGGAATCATCATATCTAATGACATGGTACATGGTAACATGGTTCACCCACTTATTCTTTCCTCATTATTAAATTTTTAAAAAGACTTAGTTTCATTTCAAATTTCAGATTTCATGCATACACATTGATTTGTGCATGTTCATTTTAGGTTAAATGGAGAAAGATACACATTTAGAGCCTCTTTTAAAGATAAAATTTGTGGTACACACTTAGGTACATTTTTTAAAAAGCTATCCTTATACATAATTTTAATAATAAAATAAAAAGGTCATTTTTAGACACTAAAATATGTCTTAGATACTTGTAAGTGTTAGTTTTGACCTACCTTCACCTTAAACTTATACATACACATATTAATATATTTTACACTTCTCTCACATCGGCATGGTTTCCATGGACATGACCTTCTTGATTAGATATCAATCACCTAAAAAACTTCCTTAGTCCATGTCTAATATGCATCATCAAAATAGTTTTATTGTCTTCTAGATAGAACTATCAAGCTTAAGTTGTTTTATAATTATGGACTCATCTAAACCTAATATAATAATCTCACACAAGACAATGGTCACTTTTAAAATTTAAACTCTTATCATAGGTCATCCCATATGCTTCACTTGATAGTTGCATGGGAAAGTACCCAAAGAGTCCCATATAAATACATAATAAGTCTAATTCTATTCAATATATTAAAAATAATCTTAAATCATATTGAAACACTTGTACTGTCAAAGGTGTTTCCATATTCTTACCAAATCATCCATTAATCACAATGAGTAGCTTCTATCCAAAGTTTGAAGCACCTCAACTCCAAGCCAAAGTTTTTATTTTCCAAGTATCTAAATCTAGATCACATGTTACATTCATTAAAGTAAAATTATTGCACACATACACATAATAAGGATAAATACATGTGGATTGAATTATCTCTTTGGAATATTAGATATGTAGGAAATCCTTAGCCATTTAATTATGAGTGTTTGGGGTTATCTCAACCCACCTTCTTTCCCAATTAATAGACAAAAGACTAATGTCAAAAATGCACATAGGGTTTCAAAGAGAAGGATATATTTTTCTATAATTGTGTGCACAGTCAAATCTTAAGATCACACATAGAGATAGATTACAAGAAGATGTAATGCCCTATGTAGAAATAAAGAATACAAATTTAATTAGATGTAACCATTAGGTTACATTATATAGCTTCAACTGGTACCATATAGAGAATGATGAACTTGTCTCTAGGCACATTTATATACTTAGATCTGACTTTGAGTGACTCATGTTATAGTTTCCTATCTTTCCTAATTTATACATTCAATCTCATACCTACATAATATAGAAAAACACTAAGTATCTTCATAATCTTAGTATTATCTATGAATATAAAGTGCATTTGTTAAATAAAATTATATTTAAATTCATATTCATGTTTATTTATATATTCCATATAATTTGAATTAGTTCAAGGTTTTATTTTATTAGATCACATAAATAAATAAAAAACCATGAACTTAGATTATATATTGAAATTAATCCACATAGGATTGATGCATTGTTACATGTAACTAGAAATGAAAATAAAAATATTTCTTAAGATACCAATATTAAGGAATAATAGGATGAAATTTTGAATTATACTTTCCTTATTTCAGAGGTATATATCCTAAAATAGGTGTTTATACTAGTATATCTACTATTACCATTCAAGTGTATACACCTATGGCTACACAAGTGATGCCAACACCTAGTATACTTATTATAGGGGCAACACAATTTTTTCCTTAGATTTTTATGGTTATCCATATGAATCATACCATTTTACTTCGTAGGCTTATAGTTAATGTGACACCAATTATTTTTAATAAATGTAATATTAATACCAATCAATCACTTGTACACTAATTACTAGATATTCAAGACATGGTTAATCTGATGAAATAAGGTTATCATAGAATGGGTCATTATAAAAAATATCAAGCATTATTGGATAACCATTTAAACCTAGAGATTTATATTTTACCCTTACCTATAGGATTTATTTCACCTAATATACACCATTTGATAATAAAGGTGATTTACAAAAACATCTTAGATCCTTCTATGTTTCATGTTTAGACTATATGTATAACTATAAGTTACTAGCAAATATTTTTCTAGGAGCCATAATGACTATTCCTTGAATTGGTTTTATATCCTTCCTCTCCAATTATCACATGATTTAAATCCTTTGGATAACCCATTACAACTCACTTATCTATAAATATTAGTGATAATGTATCCTATTCACAAATTCAAAAACTCAAGCAAGGACATGATGATCCCATTAGTGACTATGTCCTTTGCTATAAGACTATGCTTTAAAATGACAAAGACCATGAGTAATACTACTTTGTAAAACATATTAAGGAAATATTACTTGTACATATCCATGTATATATTATTTTAAAATTATTACAATGTTTTGATCTCATGACGTATTATTAAACATCATGAGGTTAAGTAAGTTCCATGAACAAGTTAAACTAAGGGATCAACCCTTTCACATCTTTTAATGTTAAGTTTTAAAATTAAAAAAACATGTTTTGAATCCAAGGCTAATGATACTAAGAATGAGGCTAAAATAATGGTTAATGAAGTTTCACAACCTATTAGTAAGGTTTTTGGTTCCTTAAAGGAGTTAGTTTACAATATTATCATAGCCTCCTCATAATTCATTATAAAAGTTACTCGAGTGCATTCTCATATCTCTTCCTCTGCCAATGGATGTTGTTAATAAAAATTCACAACCTAGGGGGGTTTATTATCAATGAATATTTTTATTGGCATATATGCACATGACATTCAACTAATAAATTATTTGGATTGAGACATAAGATACATGATTAATTTGGAATAACATTATTGAGTTTAATGATGCTAATACCCCTATGAATGATTTGGTTGCACAACCTAATGTGAAGCTTAAGATATTTTTATATCCATTTATAAAATATGAAAAATGAATGAATGAATAATAATTAGGTATGTATGACTTTAAATTGACATCCTCTAAATTATTATAATTTTATAACTAAGGAGGTGTATCCTATAGATGGTATTATAGGTAGACTTGCAAACACACTTGTACAATTACCAAAAATAACATTCAATGAGCATGTAATCATTAATGATGATTATATGAATCCACCTTTGTTCATACATTATTTCATTGAATCAAATCCTATAGATAATATTATGGTGGATAATGGTTTAAGTGAAAACATATGCAATATGACATTGCTTACTAATCTTAAGTATACACATAAAGATTTGAGTTCTATGACAAATATAATAAAATGATTTAATGGAAAATTACAAAACCCTCTTTGTTAATTTTATTACCAATTATGGTAGTGTCTAAATCTATATCTACTTGGTTATTAGTTTTCCCCAATAATGGTGTATTGACACGCTATTAGGACATCCATGGACACATAAGATAGGTGCAATTCCATATTTAGTACATCATTACTTGAATTAGATATATATGAAATGAGTGAGTATAATTTTAGGTAGTCCATATGAATACCCCATCCACATTTAGACATTTATTTATCCCCCTCCATATCACCCTATTTTACAACCTAAATAGGTTCATCATGCATAGGAAAATCAAAGGTAAGTGATTGAATTTAATTATGACCAATTCTCTAATATTTACATCAATGATCTATTTAAGTTTAGTAGATACTATATAGTTAGTAAATTCCTATAATAGTTTCACAAAAACCTTATGCATGTGTTCCATAATGAACACTAAGGTAATATCTTAATATAAAATTTAGTTTAAAAAGTTACTATGGATACTATATATAAGTGACTCATCATGCATGAAATGTGATACTCATAGTGATCAACAAATGACCTTCACTTGAGCATCCGTTTGATGAGATAATAGGATAAATGGGGCATTATTCAATTCAAAACTAAAAATAATAAAATTAAAATTAAAATGTTTAAAAAGTACAAAACTAGGACATATGCATGACATTATTTTTGATTGATATAGATTTATTGATGTTATTCATCATATACATGATTAATTACATATTTATTCTCTACACACATGATTTTCATGATATACATGAGTGGGATGTAAGACATATAATTTACATATGATACATGGAAATAGAGATGTGTGACATTACTTAAAACCATGAAAAACCTTTATAAATTATGGGAATTCCTAAATTAAGAACATCTTTATACACTTGTTAGGTTATACATTTTTATACTAGTCCATTAATCATATTAAACTATTACATATGATAAGCTCTTTCTTATATTGTCTAGAGTTATATTTCTTATGGATATTGAATTTTTTTGTGTTTTAAAATGACACTGATTAACTATGGAAACTAACATTGATTTCTCTACATGCTTAATATTGATTATTATGAAATTATATGATAATTTATGTGTGTTATACTTTACATTATATTAATTCATTGATTGTGTCTTTATTTGCCCCAAATTTTGATAACATATAAGAATGGACATCATTATATTTTTAAGTAATCATAAGGAACAAGAGGCATATGTATTTTTTAAGAGTAACTATTATCATTAGAAACATGCACCCATGGATGCTTTGTGGCATAACGAATATTTGTGGTGGGGCACTGAGCGTGAAGGCCTTGCATTAGGTGAAAGAGTCTAAAGTACTAGGTAAGGAATTATTATCATTAAACTATGTGTATGGGCATCGGTTGTCTCATCACAATGATGGGAATGTCCCCAAGACATGGGACCCTTGTGCTCCTTAGGATGAGCCTTTTGAGTAGGCCAAATTCCTTTTATTATAAATGCACCTAATATAAGACTAGTGCAAAGGTCTAAAGAGTAGAAAGATAAAATAACACTAATCTAAACCTAGGATCTTGAGGGAAAGGGGAGGAATAAAGTAAGAGAATGATGAAATTAAAAGATGATATACCTAGAATGGAGAGAGCACTCCTACTACCATAAACATAGTTCAAACCCTTGAGAACAAGACAATATCACACATATTCTACCAAGTCATTCTACATGCATAAGCGTTTCACATAGAGGCACCAAAACATAGTGAAGCATTGAGAGGGATGAAAATTATCCATAAACAAAGCCTACATAGACCCTGGTGTGCATAAGATATGACCTACAAGTTAGTTTTGAGTTCAATGAAAAGGTGCAAGGGATGATTGATAAATGAGATGGGTAGACATTACCCATAGATAGGAATCAACAAACTTAAATATCACACACATCATCATAATAATAGGAGGTGAACTTGATTCTCATCAACATATAAGGTCTATCCAATATACGTGCTCATGGAGGGTAGTTTCAACAATGTAAGGTTATTAAACTATGTCAACCCTTTTACAATGGAAATCCAAGCTTTTATAGTGAATCATGCTTGTTTTATAATAAATGTGTGACTTGGGGTGGTGGGTATAACTTTAAATATACTTGTAATGCTTCACTACTAGTTCTTGAATTTTGGTAAGTTGATTAGATCTGGAGGTGGTGGTAAGATCCTCTTGGGATACACATGCATAGGGAAATAAAACCTTTCCCTAATAGATTTAGAGAGTGGCATGCACTCAAGTCTTGATGTTTAGTAGCCACTTCTACATTTAATCATTCTGATAACACATCAATCTTTTCTCAACCACCTCTAACAATCTTCATTATATTTGGTAGTTACTTGGCATGTGGCACTTCTTGATTGATCTTGGGTATGGCACTACCAGAATTCCATGTGTCCCTTTGATGGGATCTCAAAAGAGTCCTTTAGATATTTTGGATGGAGGTAATGCAACTGTAACATGTGGAAGGCTAGTGCTTATCTTGGGAAAATAAAGAATCTCATTTTGTATAATGAGTGCCAAGCCACTACATGGAAATGGTGAAAATAAGGTTGCATCTTGCAGAATAGAAGGGTGCAGATGCAAGATCCTATACATGAGCACAAAAATACATTAGATAGGCATAGGGATGTCCTTGAATAAGATTGTGCACAAAAGGTAAAGGTTTTTAGTGCCTTTTTATGACCTATAACTTATCCTCATAAATTTCCTTTGATTTGTCCTTTTAGAACTTAGGTGTCTTACATCCTTAAATATTTACACCTTTTGACTTGCATGCCATAAAATCCTATGCACAAGCATAGATTGAGAACCTTTAGTGAGTGTGAACCATATTCTTAATCCTACACAAACCTATGCCTCTATCTCAGGCTTGAGCATAGATGAGAAGTGCCTGTGCACCTTTTGCTTGAAGCGCTTGGGTTATTATAGGTGCATTATCTCTTTTTAAGCCTTGGGAAGCCTTGTATCGATTAGGGGGTGAATTATAAAGTCAACACTTCTAATGACCTCTATATGTTACTTGCCTACTAAGTGAGAATCCAATGGACTTTGAAGTGATCCATTGGGCATGAAGTTATTAAAGCTACAATATGTTTAGCCTATGCCTAAATAGATTAAATTGAGTTTTACCCCCAACAAATAAAAATGAGAACAAATAACTGATGTGTGAAATGTACTTAGAGGAAAATAAATCTAAACATAGACTATACAATGTACACATAGGCACATAGGTAAATGTAATGTAAGCTAATCTAATCTTCTATATATAAACTACAAACATGGGCCTTCACCCTCTTAGATCAAAATAGAAACCTCTTAGGTCCTTTGCATTACACACCATCCTATTATTGATATGTGATGGTTGGAGGTGTGGTGACATCTATTTACTGTGAAGGAAGTGCTCAAGAAATTTTGTCTGCTTAGGCTCCCCTTTGATGAATGACTCCATCATGCTGCGTAGAAGCCTTTATCTCAAAGTATTGATATTTTTGGTTTCAAACCAATCCTTCCTAGATTCATCAATGCTTAACAATGTTATTTTCTTGGATAAAGCCTTCTAAATCATGAGAGGCCTATACATGGTGTTCAAGTAGCTCATGGCTCAAGTGAGTTTCCTTTGCTCATATCATAGTTGCTTTTTTAAGTCCAATGTACCTCTGGGAAACCATTATGTGACATGTTTAAGTGTGCAAGGATTGATAACACTCATTACCATAGCTTATTCTATGTTTTCTCATGATGATTCAGGCTTGACCAGCTAACATTGTTCCTTCAATTTGAATAAGTCCATAGATGACTCATCTGAACCTAAGTGTGTGCTTTGTTCTCTATGGGTCTCCACCATCTACATAGTTATAACCTCCTCTATGTGTGCACCCTACCTATCTATGATATACAATTGAACATGTCCATTAGCATAGAGCTAAGCATGGGTTTTCTCTTGAGGGGATGTTAGTTTTTCAAATAGGCCTACACATAATTCCTCTAGCTCATCTTAGAAAGAGTCTTCCTACATCTGTGATTGTGCCTACAAGCTCACCTTAGGATGATCACAGTTACTTTCTTTGATCGCACACTCCTTTCAAAGGTTAGCTTCTTCTTTGATTTCCTCCTTCATAGGGCCAAATGACATCACATTCACCCAAAAGAGGTCAATCCCAAGCCTTTGAATGCACTCTAGAGTGGTGCATATCAACTCTTCCTCATTAATGTCTACCCCTTTTACTACCACTTTGATCATCTACTCATCAACCTATTGATTCATCTAACTATACCAATCTTCTTCTCATAGAAGGGTTGATTATTTTTCTATGGTAACATAGAAGGTACTTCTAATGATGATCTCCTCATCATATTCACTTGAAGTATCCTCCTAATCTGAATGGTTTGTAATTTGCTTCCATACAGTTGGTCCTTCTTTGAAAATGGAGATTGTGGGAGGAAAGTGGCTTCAATTGGCACAAAAAATGGGGGATTTACAAGGTTGGACATTGTGAAGCTGAGATGCATGGTCCAAGAAGGCTACCATGACTGCACTTGAGGATCTCGAGGAAGGATGGGTTCTTGAGCTGGCATAGGTGTGGGCCTTATAAATCTTAGTACTTTGAAAGTATGGGATTTAATTAAAGTTACAATGAATCTATCCTTCCTAAAGATAGGGACTTTGACCATGAAAGCTTTATGTCACATAAGTTTCTTGTAGGTATAGCGAGAGCTTGCTTGAATCTAAGAAAGGAAGGAGTCGAGGCATCTGGGTGCACTTCAATTTTTTGCATCTATGAAAGTAACTAATGTATCTTCTCTTATTTGGCTATGATTTGCCTTTAAAATTAATATTCCTCATATCTATGTTATTTCATCACCTCCTACTGAGTGTAAACTCGATAAGCAATCTCCTCTCATACTTTGTCATACTCCTACTCTCTTTCAATGTCCCTCATATATCTTTGAAAATCAAGGTGTATATCACTGACACTCTATTTAGGTTGATTAAGAGGGTAGTAATGTTGATTGGGAGAAAGGTAGATTGCATAGGGATGATTAGAAGCATAAAGGGTGTGCCATAGGTGTTGAATTGGGGAAAGGCTATAGGCACTCGCATGAGATTTATATGAGAAATGAGAAGGAATATGATCTAGGTGGATCTCTCTATTTGATAAAAAATTAAGTCTCCATATTTGAATAAAAATGATTTCAAAGCATAGAGCTCATCGAGAGATTTTTGACTCTTCTCATGGTTTGCAAAATGGACACCGTATGCAAAAGATATGGTCTGTTGATGTTTTCTTGCAATAAGGAAAAATGTGATGGCATGGCGCAATGTGGACACACCAAGTGAACCAATCAGGTGGTGACACATGGTAGTGAATGGAGTCTATATATTTGTGCAAAGTTCATAGAAAATTTCATTGCATTGCACAGTCCATAGGTTTGTGCAAGTACGTAGAAAATTTCATTGCATTGCACAGTCCGTATATTTATGCAAGTCCATAGAAATTTCAAAATTTCAAAGTCCATAGAAATTTTTTAAAATGTTTTATAATGCCCCAGCCACATGGGAGAAACAAGCTAATTTTCCACGTCACATATGGGAGAATGGATCACGTTCCACGAAGGCTGAGTCATAATAGCGTCTATGCTAATAGGTATAATAATGAATGGATAAGCCAAGTTGGTAACCAACCAAAAAACCCATGCTAAGTTTGGCATGGAGAGCCCACCAAAAGGGGTGTTGGAAATGTTTAAGGAAGCCACCATTCCTTTTAAAGCCTTGAAAACTATTGTAAATTCCCAAATGTGGGACAAATGATAAGTAAAGCACCCAAAAAGGTAGGGATAAAACTTGAACTCATGACCCACCATGTAAAAGTGTTATGCCTTGACCGCCCAAGTTACGCATTGTCAAGTGATGTAAGAGCTGTGAATTTGTATTTAAAGGGTAGCATTCAGCCGACTGTGTAAGGAATAAAATAGACTAGTTTGTTGTATTTCCTCATTTTGAAGCCCTTAGAGGCCGAATCAGAGCTCAGAGTAAACTACAAAGTTGTTTATAATTCTGATACGCTCTATGCAGTATATTCATTTGCAAATTTTGAAGAATTGGTGATGCCATTTTGAGCTACAAAAGTTGCCAATTTTGATTTGGAGAAGCCTCTACATGTGATTCAGGAAGGTGAAGGATGTGCTAAATCAGGCAAGGTCTTTCAAAGGTCTAAAACACTATTTTTGTAGAGAGAAATGATCTATTATTGATTGTAAGTATATTTTAACTTGCAAATTTGAGCAACATTAATGGATCGGTTCAATAAGAACCCAGGGATGTAGGAATTCTGAACCCCGTAAACAATTTTTGGTGTTTTGATCTTTGATTTCAATTTTGCATTTCAGTTTCATTTAATTTGCAGATTATAATTCAGATCTTAATCAAGAATGCAAAATTTAATCATTTGATCATTTACGGGAAATTGGATAAAATCAAGAATTTGGAAAATTTGATAGTTTCAAAGGTTAAATGATGTGAAATTTCAATTCATCTGTATTTCAGTTTTGAAACATGATTCTTGGATCAGATTTTAATCAATTTCTAATAACTCCAACATTATAAAGCTGAGAATTTTCTACCTCCAATTTAGGGTAAATTTTGGAATTGATAATTTAAAAGATCTATTTTAAACATTTTTATAAAAGTAGTGAAGTTCCTACTGGTGTTTATGGATCAAGTTTTGGTATCAGAGTAGTTGATCAATGGGATTTAATAGTTAGTTGTTATTTTTTCTTGTATTTCAGCATTTTTTTCAATTTTTATGATTCGAAAGGTGCAATGGGCAAGTTGTCAAACAAAGCCAAGATTGATGAGCTTGAAGCATATAACCAACAGATCTAGGAAGATAATGTTTTCCTCAGAGCAAGATTGAACTCCATGGATGAGGAGATTTCCCATTTGAAAATGGAGTTACGAGCTAAGGATGAGCTCGTGGAAAAACTACATAATGGTGGACAAGTGAAGGATCTGCCTTCTACTAAAGATGCAAGCACTATGACGGATGAAAACATTGTAAGTGCATGTAAGTCATCAATTGATTTTCCTTCCCATGAAGAATCTAGTAACACTTATTTTGGTAAATTTGAACAATATACAAAAGGAATAGGTTCAAAATTACTTTTTAAAATGGGATTTAATGGAAAAGGCTTGGGAAAAGATGGCCAAGGTGATACTAACCCCATTTAGGTAGAGAATAAGCCTAATCGTGCAGGGTTAGGATACAGATCTGGTATTCAGAATGAAACAAGTGAATGCTCTAAGAAATTAGAAGCAAGATGTGCTATGGAGAAGTATAAAACATTTGGGATGGAAGGTAAAACACATTCTTTTCAACACACTTGCAATCATGTTAATTCTAATTCTACTAGACAACATAAATATTCCAATGTTCCTTTTGATTATGGTACACAAAATTTATGGCACATTTATCCATCAAATTTTTGTGGATTGTCTCATCATTGTGTAGCCAATTGTTATAAATGTAAATCTTTGTTAGGAAAGATTTTGAAAGACTATTCTCCTAGACAGAGTTCTGAGAGTACCAATAAGAATATGTTTTCCAATAGAGTGGACAAAACGTTTTGTACTCATTGTAACAAAAGTGGACATTAGGTTGAAAAGTGTTGGAGACTTTAACCATCACACCATCCTAGAAATGGTAAGATTAAGATGGTTTATAAACCTATCAATAAGGTAATTAATGAAGTTAAATCAACCCATACCAATGTTACTAAATCCACTAAAGAAATCTCACCAACTAATCAGGAAAATTTGATTAAGAGGGTTGGTAAATAATTTTTGACATTCATGTTGTCATGATTAGTGGATGCATTCATGTTGCAAAGCAATTTTGGGATCCTTGTTGTATGCATAAAGGACATTTACCATGCTTTAAATGATGACATGGTTTATTGGAGTAGCCCATAGAGAAAAACCAAGGGACAAGTTTAACATACTTGGAATATTTTCTCATGTTTGGAATTTTGAAACTTCATTTTTAAACCTTGACAACAATATATGCAGTTTATATGGGCATGAGCAATATGTCTATTTTGAGAAATTTGCAATGTAGTTTATATGTTATCTTTTATATTGTGCAAATAGAAGCTTATAAGACCCTTTATGGGCACCATTTGTAATTGTACTAATTATACAAACTACTTGTAGCCATGCATGATATTTGCACATTCTATAAGACCCTTATTCATTTTTGGGCATTTTATTATAACTGTCAATTATGGTTACAAATAGCGTGTAAAATTATTACACTAACAAATTGGTTTGTAGTTGCACTTGGTGAACAATCTGCAGTGATTGGCAGATGCACCGTTATTGAGATGCGACATTTGAGCAAGCAGTGTGTTTCTATCCACAATGTGGTAGTGGGTAGACATTTGTTTTTCATTGAAATTTCAAGGATTCAATTTGAATTTTGAATCGATACTATGATATGTTGCAGTGATGTTTTTGCAAAAGCATTTGTAATGGAGACCATGCTTTTGGGGTCCAAAAGCACTTAGTGGGGAGGTTTGATCTAGGTGGATCTCTCTATTTTAAAAAAAATAAGTCTCCATATTCTAATAAAAATGATTTCAAAGTGTAGAGCTCATCGAGATCTTTCTAACACTTTTCATAGTTTGTAAAACGGACACCGTATACAAAAGATATGGTTTGTTGAAGTTTTCTTGCAATAGGGAAAAATGTGATGACGTGGTGCAATGTGGACATGCCAAGTGAACCAATTAGGTGGTGACACGTGACAGTGAATGAAGTCCATATATTTGTGCAAATTGCATAGAAAATTTCATTGTATTGCACAGTCCATAGATTTGTGCAAGTTTGTAGAAAATTTCATTACATTGCACAGTCCGTAGATTTGTGCAAGTCCGTAGAAAATTTCATTACATTACACAGTTCGTAGATTTGTGCAAGTCCATAGAAATTTTAAAATTTCAAAGTCTGTAAAATTTTTTAAAATTTTTTTGTAATGCCCTGGCCACATGGGAGAAATAAGCCAATTTTCCACGTCACATATAGGAGAATGGATCACGTTCCACGAAGGCCGAGTCATAGTAGCGTCTATGCTAATCGGTATAATAGCGAATAGATAAGCCAAGTTGCTAACCAACCAACAAACCCATGATAAGTTTGGCATGGAGAGCCCACCAAAAGGGGTGTTGGCAATGTTTAAGGAAGCCACCATTCCTTTTAAAGCCTTGAAAACCATTGCAAATTCCCAAATGTGGGACAAATGATAAGTAAAGCACCCAAAAAAGTAGGGATAAAACTTGAACTCATGACCCACCGTGTAAAATTGATATGCCTTGACCACCCAAGTTACAAACTGTCAAGTGATGTAAAAGCTATGAATTTGTATTTAAAGGGTAGCATTCAGCCAACTATGTAAGGAACAAAATAGACTAGTTTTTTGTATTTCCTCATTTTGAAGCCCTTAAAGGCCGAATCAGAGCTCAAAGTAAACTACAAAGTTGTTTATAATTCTGATACAATCTTTGTAATATATTCATTTACCTATTTTGGAGAATTGGTGATACCATTTTGATCTACATAAGTTTCCAATTTTGATTTGGAGAAGCCTCTACGTGTGATTTAGGAAGGTGAAGGACATGCTGAGTCAGCCAAGGTCTTTTGAAGGTCTAAAACACTATTTTTGTAGAAAGAAATGATCTATTGTTGATTGTAAGTATATTTTAACTTGCAAATTTGAGCAACATTAATGGATCGATTTAATAAGAACCCAGGGACGTAGGAATTATGAACCTCATAAACAATTTTTGGTGTTTTGATCTTTGATTTCAATTTTGCATTTCAGTTTCATTTAATTTGCAGATTATAATTCAGATTTTAATCAAGAATGCAAAATTTAATCATTTGATCATTTATGGGAAATTAGATAAAATCAATAATTTGGAAAATCTGACAGTTTTAAAGGATAAATGATGTGAACTTTCAATTCATCTGTATTTATGTTTTGAAACATGATTCTTGGATCAGATTTTAATCAATTTCTAAATACTCCAATGTTATAAAGTTGAGAATTTTCTGCTTCCAATTCAGGGTAAATTTTGGAATTGAGAATTTAAAAGATCCATTTTAAACATTTTTATAAAAGTAGTGAAGTTCTTACTGGTGTTTATAGATCAGAATAAATGCATAATTTTCATGGAAGGGGGGTGGAAATACATATCTTTAAGCACTCATATTGCTTAAAGAAATATATTTTGGTCATTCATAGTTGTCAGGTGCTTTATGGAGTGTCTTCAACACTTGATAACTAAGGGTAACACTAATTTGTTACCTTTTCTTCAGCTTGGTCCCACTAGGTGTTCCATAAACTATTGTCATTAGAAATATGCACTTGTGGATGATTCACAACATGGGGAAGTTTGGTGAGGGGGTGATAAGTATGAAGGCATTACATAGGGTGTAAGAGTTGAAAGTACTGGGCATAGAAGTATTATTTCTAAACTATGCATGTGGGAACTAGTTATCTCATCATAATGATGGGAAGTTCCCTAAGGCATGAGACTTTTATGCTCCTTGGGATAAGCCTCTAGAGTAAGTTCTATTACTTCTATTCTAAGTACACCTAGTTTAAGACCAAGATGAAATCCTAAAGAGTAGAAAGATAAACTACCACTAATTTAAACCTAGGATCTTGAGAAAAAATAGAGCGAGAAGGTAAGGTAATTTTTAAATTAAAAGGTGATGCACATATAATAGGATGAGTTCTCCTACTACCATAACACATTGTAAACCCTTTATAAAAAGATAATATCACATAGATTCTACCAAGTCATTCTATATTCATAAGTGTTTTGCATAGACGTGTGGGAACACAATGCAACATTGAGAGGGATGAATATTATCCATAAATAAATCCTACACAAACCCTGGTGTGCATAGGATATGAATTGTAAGTGAATTTTAAGTTTAATGAAGAGGTTCTAGGGACAAATGATAAATGAGAGGGTTAAACATTACCCATAGACAAGAATCAACAAACAAAAATAGAGCATAGATAATCAAAATAATAGAAAGAGGTGAACTTAATTTTCATTAACATGCAAGGTTTAGCCAATACAAGTGCTTATGGAGGGCAGTTTCAATAGTGTAATGTTGTTAAAATGTGTTGACCTTTTACAATGAAAATCTAAGACTTTATAGTGAATCAATAATATTTTACAATAAATGAACCACTTGGGTAGTGGGTATAACTTTAAATTCACTTTCAATTCTTTGACTCTAATTCCTAAATTCTGGTAGGTTGATTAGATCTAGAGTTGGAGGTAGGATCCTCTTGGAATACATATGCATAAGGGAATGAAACATTTACATAATAGAGTTAGATAGTGGTGTGCACTCAAGTACTAATGTTTGAGGCTCTTCTGTATTTAATATTTTTGATAATTCCTCAAGATTTTCTCAACCACTTCCAATAATCTTCATTATATCTGGTAGCTACTCAGGACATGGCACTTCCTGATTGATTGTGGGTGTGGCATTGCAGGAATACCACACATCACTTCTATAGGATCTCAAAGGAGTCATTTGTATATTTTGGATGGAGGTAGCATGGTTTTGACACATGGAAGGCTAGAATTTATCCTATGTAAACCAAAAATCTCATTGTGTAGAATGAGCATTGGGCCACTATGTGGAAATGGCAAAAATAAGGTTACATCCTGCATAATGAAATGGCATAGATCAAGGATCCTACACATGAGTGTAAAATTATATTAGACAGGTACAATTATGTCCTTGAATAAGATTTCACATGAAATTTGAATGTCTTTGGTGCATACTTTACAACCTATAACTACTCATGTATTTTCTCTACTTTGGCCTTTTAGAACTTAGGGGTCATGCATACTTAAACATGTGCACCTCTTGACATATGCACCATAAAATCATATGTGTAATCATGCATTTGGAAACTTTAATAATAAATAACCATCCTCTTACTCATATATAGACCATTAGGTACCTTTAGTAATAACTTAGGGCTTGAGCATAGATAAGAAGTGTCTGTGCACCTTTTTCTTGAAGCACTCGGGTCATTATAGGTACACTATCTCTTTGTAAGCCTTGGGAATCCTTGAAAAAATCAAGGGGTGAGTTATAAATTCAATAGTAACACTTAGAGGCATGAGGCATACAAATTAACTAGATTAGACAAAATCATAATTTTGATGGTCTAATAGAGCCAAGATAAGCGATGTGTGGGGAAGTAGTGTTGTAGATGTACTGAGAAGAATATAAGTGTTTAGATTAGAATTAACTACCATGTATCAACTTATGTAAATAAATAAAATTTGTTTGGCATGAAACATGGAGTATAGTTAATGAGAATGAGGTTCCATGAACCATGGAGTGCAAAAGGAGGAGCAAAAATATATAGATTTGGCAAATGGAATGAGTCTTTAGGAAGGTCAATATTAAGGCAAGCTATTACATAAATAGGTATCAAGAAAATATATTGTATTATGGCATGAATATAATATTTTTTAATAAAATTAATTAATTTTAAATTCGTAAAACCATTTTATAATTATAAACAATTGTGCATTTCAAGGGGTGAATATTTTTTATATGTAACTGCAAGGTATTGGATCAAACATAGAAATCACACCTTGCCTCTTAGTTTAGGTTATTATTATCATTTTTGGTATTCTTACCTTTTGATGAATCCATGTAATTGTAATTATTAATGTAAATAAGACAAAGATTTCATCCATGGTTATTGTTGTTACCTATGTTTATTTAATATGTTTGTGGTTATTACAGTGGTAATTATTTATTTAATACTTCAATAGTTATTTTTAATCTTTAAAATGTTTAAGTGTTTATTCATGTTCATATTTTATCTAAATTAATAGTTAATTGGAATTTCATATTTTGTGAGTAACTAAACTACACCTTCATAGTCTCTCACTATGCTTTGGGTGAGTATCAAACCTACTTATGTGATATGTTGGCATAACAATTATCATTTTGTTAGGGTATTCACTATGTAATAGATGTGATGGTTGGTGCATTTTATGACCAACATTCCTCTATTTCATCATATGAAACATAGACCATCTTTCATCCTAAAGGGATACACAAATCTCATTATCTCTATTCATTAATAGTTTTGTTCACATAGCAACACAACCTAGGTTTTGGTTTAATTTAAAATAGTTAATAAATATCATTGAAAAACCTTAAGTTTATTATTGTCCACACATTGATATAATTTAATTCCATGATGTCCCATTTATATAGAACCATAGTATAAATTTTATGCATTTTATTCATAAAATTTGGTGACCAAATACAATATAAAGGTTTATAAATTATATATTTTATTCCACACACACACACACAAACACACACACTCACTCACTCAATCTCATGGATTGTGGACATGATCACATATTAAAGTGAATTCCATAAACTAATGTGTCCGTGGAGCCATTTTCACTTTAGAATTTGATTTTTCCTTCATGAATTCATTGGGAATGCCACATGCCCATGTGCAAAACTTTATCTTATGCCAAAAATATTTATGTCCTAAGCCTAAGATCACACTATATTCCACTCCACACACATATCATGAGAATACATGATCATTCATGAAAATACAATGTATATGCTAAAGTGTCTATGGAGCCCACATCATACTTTGAAATTTAAAGTGAATTGTGAGACCTTCACTAGTTTTTAAGTCCATTATCACTTTAAACATGCCATGTTTCCACTTTAATATGGTAGATGTGATTAAATTTATTTATGTATAATGTTTAACTTTGTGTTCTATGACTACATATATTTTTTTGTTATTTATAATATGCTCACTTTATTCATTATGAAGGGGGGAAAGGCAAACACATGAGGAAAAATAAAGTTAATTAAAAATACAAACAAGACCATATAGATACTAAAACCATATTTAAACAACACAAGGAACTCCATGATCCTGAATTTATCAATGCTTGACATGGGGACCATTACATTCACACAATATAAAAGTCAATGTTAACAAAGAGGTGGACCCTAGAAAGATGTTCTTTTAGAAGATGATCACCATGCAATCAAGAGAATAAGACAACATATTAAAAAAAAATGAATTCAATGAAAGGTGACCCCATGAAATACATAAAAAATGTGATCGATATAAGAATTTCCCATGCCACAATTTAATTAGATACAAAATAAGGGTAGAAAAAAGTTCTAAGGCATACTTCACCAAAATTAGACATTATCACATAGAGAATAGTAATATTTAAAATAATAAATAAATGTGAATTAAATATTTTATTACATCCATAGGCCATATGATATAAGGAAATCACCAATATAACCCCATGAACTTGAGGCCACAATATTAAGTCATTTGTAAGATTGAAACCTTTTGTTGAGACTAAGGAAAATTTGATGCCTATCGTATTTTCATAGTGATTAAACAACAATTGAGATTTATCACACAAAGTACATGTATAATTTTAATTACGGATAAAATTAATCAATAAATATCACATGTGACTTCATATTTTGATAGATTTCAAAGTGAAGACTCAAATTAAATGTAGAAAGAATTTCTTCTTAAAGTGAACATAGTATGAAAACTTATAGCAAGGGAAATGGTGAATCTTTAACTATATCTGTGATCACTTAGGATTTGATAAATTACATAGTTTCATTTTGAATACCAAGTGGCCATGATAATTAGAGTTCACAATAGAAGCCTAAATATGGAGGGCCAAAATTGTGAACACTTTATGGGTATATCACAAGCAACTAAAGATTCAAACGTATCTTTGTGACTTGTTATAATGTCTAATTTTAGGTAGGGGATAAATCCAAGTGACAAAAAAAGTATAAATTATGTCTCAGTTCTCTCTTTTGGATTAGATAATTTGCATAAAATCTATAAATATTATTTTAGAACTTTAGTTTATGTTTTTATATACTTTAAAGGATATATTTAGATAGTCTATTTTTAAATATTAATGTTCCCATGAAGAATGTTTTTCAAGTTTTCATAATGGACTTTTTCTTGTTATTAATTCATTATATTGTGACCATTTTAATTAGGATTTTTTTGGAATACCAAAAACTTGAGAAACCACTATGGATATTCTATGATTCTTTGTGTTTTCCCCTTTCACAACGCAGATTAATGTTATGTATTTATTAACTTAAATTCATCACTACATGATATTTATTTTGTTTTTTATGACTAGGTTTTATTGAGTATTTTAATATTATAACAATTTTTGTATTTAAACTCCATATCTAATTGTTATATATAGATGTGTTATTTACTATTTTATAAAATGAAATTTGATCTTTGTTAAATTTATATAGGTGAATGTGATATTGTTTTTATCTATGGTGTATTATCTTAAAATGTGATGATAATAAAATTTAATCATAATTTATTAATCCTCAAACTCTAGGTTGTGTTTGTGTAAATTTGAATGAATACTAGATTTGGTAAACATTGACTAGGTTGTAATAGATAGCATAAAGTGTTTGCTTTAGAAAAATATAAACTAAGAGGAAATTTTAAACCTTCTTTTCTACTATACCCTTCACTCATTTTTATTTTTTATTATTTGATCCAATCCTTGTAAAATAGAATCATTGTGAAAATCCATCTTTTAATTAATTTTAGGTGTTATTTAAAAGTTACTTGGTTGAATACAGGTGAATTTAAGCCACACTATGAACTAATTCTATTATAATATCTCCAATTCATGCCCTATGTATTATTTTATAATGCTTAAATGAGTTGGTTTACCCCAACACTTTTTAAATCCTATTAGAAAACTTTCATCAATAAGTATTTAGTGCTTTAAAGAGAGAATAAACTAAAACTATGACTTGTGATATTAACAAACTTTATAAGATCTTTATCAAAACTTAGATTAGACAAGAAATAATAACTAACTAACTAACTCACTATATATATATATATATATATATATATATATATATAGTTATATAGTTAGTTAGTTATTTAGTTAGTTAGTTAGTTAGAATAAATTGAATCTCATATAATTTATGATATTTCAACCACTTTTAAATCCCATATTTATTTTATGCTTAAAACTCATATCAACACATGTTTGTGTTAGAGAAGGAGGCATTCCATGTTGTGATAGAGTCTATCCAAAATAAAAAAATAATAAATAATAAAAAAGAACACACAAAAAATGTTTTGGTTTGGTGAAAAAACCATAAACATCCCTAGTATTTTAAAAAAACTCCCCATTTTTTTATCAATCTCTTCCCCAAATTCCAAAATGATAGAACTATTGAGGAACATGTCCTTGTTTTAAAAAACATGATGTAGATTCTAGGTTTTTTCCTTTCACATTAAAAAAAATTGAGTATGATTTTTTAAAAATATAACACTTGGTTTAATATGTAGTTGGAAAGAATTAGAATATGCATTTACTATACAATTTGGTTAGATAATTTATCTATTTGTTTTGTTTGATCAATTTTTTATGCTCAAGATATAACCTAGTGATCCAATAAGGGATTTTAACCTAAGATTTCAAGGAACCTCTAGAAACATTCTAATCACCCACAAACCCTAAGAGGTAATCATTCTAGATATATGTTTATATGATTTAGACCTTGTTGTATCCATGTTTGTAAAAACATCCACTATAAATTCATTAGCTATGACTTATGAAGATGCCATCAAGGTGGATAGACAATTGTATTATTAAATAAAAATATTTACCCTATAAATAACTATGCCTTATTTAAAAAAGTTACACCAAACATTCATGTTGGCCATTTAGGCCCACATGTCATGATCTTACCTAAATGGATGAGATGAGCAAGGTTTTGGATGGGATGAGTGGTCCAAAGATCATATACAACTTGTAAATATTTTGAAACACTTTAAGTAAAATTAAAGTGTTGTTTTTCAAATTTTGAGAAAGTAGGTTCTCATGGTGATCAATGCATCTAGGGTCATGGAATGAGCTCACACAGGTCTCAGGGACTCATCAAAAATTTAATAAATCAAATAACAGTTCAAGCACAAGTCTAGAAGGACCAAAATATCATGACACATCGCACAAAAATGAATGAGTTAATTTGATTATGTATTTAATAATTTTGATTAGGAGGCCTCTAAAGAACAAAATATTGCATGGACATGAAACTCTCCATGCATAGATCATTCTCTAAAAATTTCATGTCTTGATAAACTTGCTATCTCAAGATATAATCTTGAAAATTAGACTTGTACAATGAAATAGGTGCAAAAACGTCAAGTTTAAGCTTCATAAAATATCCATTTAAATTCAAATGATCCTAGGTTAAACATAGAGCTAACAAGTGTCTAAATCTTGGGAGCTTAGATCAGATCTAATGGTGAGTAGGTAATAAATAGTGTCAGTGGGTCCTAAAGATCTAATAGTGAGCATTTGATTATACATCTAAGATCAATTATGAGCATCAAGTCAAAAAGTCATCATGAATGCATTGATTACAAGTGTCAAGATATTAGATACCTAAGCAAAGATCTAATAATGAGCATTGACTAAAAAATGCTAGTGGGTCCATGAAGATCAATGGTGCATGTGCAATCATATATAAAGATCTAATGGTGAGTAATGAGACAATAATTTAATGGGTATCAAAGGCTAATTAGAAGCTACCAAGTGGCACAAGTGAATTAACCTATAATAATATCAATGGTGAGCATGTAATCATATCAAAGAAGATCAATGGTGTGCATAAATTCAATAAGTCAAAGATCTGACAACAATATCTTGTAAAACAAATGAAAAGCTAATAATTAGCACAATATAAGAAGCTTTGATCAAGATCAATAGATGTCATCAAAATTTGAAAGCCAGAGACTTCAATGGAGAGAATATTTGACCAAGGTTGAACTAGAGGATGTCATGAATGTAAACACATTAGACAGAGGATTTAGCCACCATGAGCAAGTAAAATACATAAATGCAAGATCAAATATGATCTAGATAACTAGGAGTATAATTTGCAAAGTCATCTAACACCATTAAATCCCCGGTAAAATATTTTCAAGAGCTTATAGACATAGGTTGTATGTCTCATTTAAATTCAAGATGACCTAACCTATATATCTCTATTTGCAATCATGACTATATGAAAAACAATGAAGGAGATTGGTTTTCATCCATAGTAGATCTATATTCAATATATGGAAGCAATGGAAGAATGGTGATTATGTAAAGAATGTCAAAAAGAACATCATGAGAAAGCTCAAGTAGCTACCTGGTAACATGAAAAACATCAAGCATGATTGAGGAAGACAATAAAGAGTATTAATATTGATGATCTTGAGAAGGATTCATGCGGTGGTGGGGATTGCTCCCTGAAACTAATCTTGATCTTCACATTATCCATCATACTAGAGAAAGACATAGTAACATTAATGCAGGAGGGAAGCTCGAGAAGCATTGTGGTGGTGGTTATCCTAAGTGTAATTGGGCTTATTAATGACCCTTCAATGCCCATTTCTCTAGATCTTACCTTCTTTCTTCCTATAAATTCTATCTTTGAGCTCTTTATTGGTATTCCTCGGCCAGGTATAGTAAACCTATGCTAAAATCACTTTGTAAACTCTTTAAAGCAATATAATATAATTTTAGATTCTATTTTAATCCTAAGTGTGTTTTAATAAAGTTTGATTTATATAATGTATGTTGTCTATTCATCATCTTTAAGTCTTTCATGTACCTTCCTTTAAGATAATTAGTTTTCTTGCAGGTTGTGTGAAGTTCTAACTAGTGAGGTTTCTCTTGAAGTGTCATAAGTCCATAGTGTCTTACATAGACCTATCTCTTTCTATCCATCAAGTTTCAGATCTCTTTTCAACCTTCATGAAAAATACTCATGTTTGGAACCTTATCATAGAATCTGATTAATCCTTGTTCCTATTGATTCATTAGTAGTCATGAAAATGTCCAAGTGAGAGTGGATAATTGAACATTGGTGCATCACCACACTTAAAGTAGGTTTTCATTCATGAATTCTCTCCCCTTTTCATCCCAATAGATTAAGTTTTAATAAGAGAGATTCAAATCATCATGTATGAAGAGCTAGCCTCATTAAAAACACTAGAGGTCTGACCCAATATTAGGTAACACACAGCCCAGGTTCACTCCCATGTTGGACTATGTTTGGGTAGAACACATGAATAATCATTTTCTCAGCCAAGGTATAACTTATAACCTTCCAATAGTTTCAAGAATGCCTAGTGGGACACATTCTCTTTGGCATATCTAAAGTCTAGAGTTGTGAAGTATTTGTAGTAGAGGAAGCATCCACCATCATCAGAAGCTAAAGATCCTATAAGTTTTAGTTTTCATAGCATCAGTCAAATATCCCTCTCATGCAAAAGGTTACTGGGTCAGTTAGTAAAGTTATCCCCTTTGAATTCATTGAGCTACTTTTACTTAATCTAAAAGAGTGAGATTCAGTAGTAAATGTCCTTATCCCAAAAATAAATATTCATCTCCTAGTCATCCTTTTGTTTTAAGCAGTGTAACCCCAACTATGAAAATGACAAGGCCCAAAATGCAAGATTTAGTACCCTTCAATGGTGGCATCCATCTTAACTCTTAGCAACATAATCATATCCCTACAACCTCCTTAAAGAGTCTACCATACTTTATAGGGGAAAAATCCACCACCCTTGTGGAGCACAATACTGAAATTGCAAACCTTTGCTTAGTACATAACATTACACAAGAGAATGTAGCCATGAGACTACTAGCCACATCCTTGAAAGGCAAATCCATGAAATGGTATAGAGGTATAGATCCTACCTCAATAATTATTTGGGATGAGTTTTGTGATTTTTTATGTAAACATTTTGAAGATAGAAGTGACCATGTTTCACTTGTTAAACAACTTACCCCAATCAAGAGGGCATCACAAGAATGGTTGATTTTAACTATAGATTTGAAAATACTTGGGATAAGATCCATATCATCATTAAACCCACACCTAAAAATGATTTTATTTACTATTTTAGATCATTTCAATCATGATCTAATCTATGGGTGGGACAACTCTACTTGGGGCTTATGGGATATCTATAAGGGGAAAAAATTATTTGATATAAGTAGGGAAACTCATGCCAAGACATCTCATACCACTTTTGCCTAAACTTAATCCAATCCCTCCTACCATTACTCCATTTCCCACACTAAATAGTCAAGCTCAACATGATGATATTCAAGTGGACAAATTTGCAAGGATCAAGAGCTTGTTGAAGGCATAAAACAACAAGCTAGTGGCTTTGGATAGATAACAACAAACTTCATATAGGCCATACTAGGGTTCCTTTCAATTCTAATACCCTAATAAATCTTACAATATACACCCTTATCCATCAAATAAATAATCCCAAGGCCAAATTACTTAAGGTAGGTCTTATAATAGTTACAACCCCACAGCTGTAAGTAGCTCAAGAGCTTTGGTCCCCACACAAAATAACCTTACATAAAAAGGTCAATGGAAATCAGGGGGTAGTCCAATGAGATAGTAATTTTTAAAAGTGTATAAATGCATCAAAATCCTAGTTGGCATCATGCTCCTTCATTCCAAGGCCATGACACAATGCTTCCTCCACCACAAAGCCCTCCAATGAATCAAGGTAATATGTCTACCTTGACACCATTAGAAGCTTAGATTCAATAATAAGAAAACATGGGTAAGGCACCAGCTAACACCACATGCATAAATTTTAAAGAAGGGAAACATATGTTTTATCATGTAATAGTAAACATTGGGAAAACTTCTCAAAGGTCAGATGAACCAATTTTAGCTAATATAAGGGCTAAGAGGAGGATGTTGGATGATAATTTGGGGTAACCTAAGGATCCTTCAACATCTCCACAAGTTAGTCAGTAGCCTACCACTTCAAATGTATCTTTTAAATCTCTTATAACTTAACAAATACCTCAACATCATGGACATTAGTATAAGTCTCCTTTTGTTCCTCATGTTACTAAAGTGATAATTGATACTACTACTTCCAAGGTGTATTTCAAAGGTACTATTCTTCCTTTCAATATTTTGGATCATATGAAAAGTGATAATGTCACTATGTCTATGTATGATTCTATATCTATTCTAGGATAGAAAGAGATTCTTTATCAAGAACTCTCCAAGCCTTCTCATGTGAATGAGATAGTTGATAAAGTGAACACTATTTTTACAAATACTAGTTAGCCTAGTCAAATTCAAGTCCCTAGTCAAGATCCTAGTCAAGATCAAGTCCATAATGTTTTTCATCACCCTAAGGTTGTCAAACCCCCTCCATTCTACTTGTCAATCATCATAGGGGACTAGTTGGTACATAATTGTATGATAGATTTAGGTGCTTCAACCTTAGTTATGCCTAAAGCCATAATAGATAAGCTTAAGCTTAAGTATGTCCCTAATGAAAAAGGTGTTCTCTAATTGGATAGTTCCCCCACTAAAATAGTAGGTATATTGAAAGACCTTAATATCATGTTGGTAGCCTACCCAAATTATGTCATCACTCAAGATGTTATGGTTGTAGACCTACCTCCATATTTTGACTTATGCCTACTTAGGGAATTAACTACAAATATTAGGGGATATTTATCCTTTGACTAGTCATACATGGTTTTTAGGACTAGATATGAGACTAAGGTCACTATTAGGTTAGAACCTATCTCTAGGTTCCACTTAGAGCCCTGTATGCCTAACCTTGCAAATGTCAACTATACCATATTTGAAGAGGATAAAAATGTTAGTGAACAAGAGCCTCATGAACATCTTGAAGGCATTGTATACCTATGATTTGATGAATGGGTAGCTAAAAATCATGTATTTTATCCTTATAACAATATTGAAGAAGCAAACTTAGGGGTGTATTGTATGCATGAGAAAGGTGTTCCTATACCTAGCCTAATTAACACCACTCAAGAATAAGATGGTCTATGGAATTTATTATTTGATGGATCAATTTCAAATAATGGTAGTGTAGTTTTATCCATGTTTATTTCACC
This sequence comes from Torreya grandis, assembly GCA_037957365.1. Lineage (NCBI taxonomy): Eukaryota > Viridiplantae > Streptophyta > Pinopsida > Cupressales > Taxaceae > Torreya > Torreya grandis. Next base: position 55,342 of record JARHVA010008632.1, read on the forward strand.
CTCAGGTCATAATTATTATTCAACTACGATATTTCAATTTAGTTGCACTTAAAAAATAGTTGAATATGAAGCTCTTTTACATGGTTTACAAGAGGCAAGAAGAAGAGGTGTCAAACTTTTTCAAGTCAAGGGTGATAGTGAGATTGTTTTGAAATAAGTGAGAGGCATAAGTTTAGTTAAGAACCATCATTTGAAATCCTACAGACATCATGTATGGGACCTCATAGAAGACTTCTTGGTATTCAGTATACAATCCATACCAAGAGAGGAAAATCAACATGTAGATAGGCTTACAACCATTGGAGATCAGTATGAGGTTATAGGAGTCAAAGAAAACTAGAGCCATGATAATACCAAGGTTATATGTTGGTTATTTGTACTTGATAATGAGATGAGTTGGAAGGTTCTTGATAACGATGACTTGATTATATGTTTTCTAATGTACGAGGTAGAATTCTGCCATAAGAACCAAAATAAATACTAACATTGATATGATGACCAAATAGTGAATTGAGATCTAACAAGATGCATTAGTGGATTTTGAAATTATAAAGCATATTCAATGAAGATGACTAGGTGAGAAGAGGCAAGGAATGTATCTCACCCAAGGAAGAACATTATGAAATGATAGATATCTTTAAGGATAAATTGTTGAACTTAGGAAAGACCAACATAATAGAAGAGTGAGATTCATTTTTTGCCTTATACCAAGAGTTATCTAATTTATTTTCATAGGAATACAAGTATTTGAAGGGGTTTGGTCCTACAGTTGCACAACATACCATCGAACTAGAAAGAAATACAAATCCAATCAAGCAAAAACAAAGGCCTATCAACCCAAAAGTAGAGGAATTGATGAAGAGGGAGATAATTAATTTGATAAAATAAAATATAATATTCCCCATTAAACATTCCTCATGGGTGGAAAACCTTGTTCCACTAGGGAAGAAGAATATGGAAATACATCTATGTGTTGACTTTAGGGACCTTAATAAAGTGTCCCTAAAAGACCATTACCCACTACCCTCAATGGATCAGATTATTCAAAAGGTGGTAGGTTCTTAGAGATTATCATTTCTTGATGTATACTCTAGCTATAATTATATCATGGTCAAATAAGAAGATAGACATAATACTACCTTCACCACAAATGGAGCACTTATGCATATATGAAAATGCCCTTTAGACTATCCAATGCTGGAGAAACTTTATAGAGGGTAATGGATGTTGATTTCAAAGGTTTTATTAATGACATGGTCCTCATCTACATATATTACATTAATATTTTATCAAAAGACCCAATTGATCACATTTCTCACTTAAGGTTAGTATTTGAAAGATGCAGAGAATTTGGCATGTCATTGAATCCTAAAAAATGTATATTTGGTGTTCATGAGGGTAGGTTATTAGGTCATGTAGTATCCAAGGATGGTCTTTACATATATCCTAAAATAGTTGACTCCATATTATCCTTACCCTTACCCAAGCATAAGAAGGGTCTACAGAGCTTCTTAGGGAAGATTAATTTTATTAGAAGGTTTATCTCATATTTTGTAGAGTTGGTCAAGCCTCTTACTCACATGTTAAGAAAAGGCAAGGAGTTTATGTGGACCAAATAATGTAAGATAAGTTTTTAGGCCATCTATGATTCCCATACACTTCTTAATCCTAATTTTAACAAATAATTCTACTTTTATACCTTCTCTACATTGGTTGCAGTATTTGCCATATTGATGCAATAGAATGAACAAAGTTTGGAATAGCCTATTGATTTATTTAGTCAGACCTTACAAGGGTAAAAATATAGATATATATTCTAAGATAAACATGTGATTGTAATATTGAGAGGCTTGAAGAAATTTAGGCACATGGTTTTCAATAGTATGATCATACTCATGGTGGTACACCCAAGTATTAAAGAGTTTATACTCAACAAAGATCTCAATGAAAAAGAGTTGGATGGGTGATAAAATTCATGGAGAATGAAATTTAATTTAGATTTATAAAAATTTTAAATGGTGTAAGACTATTTTAATACCATATAGTAGAGGTAAAATAAGATAAAGATCAAGTGTTGGCAATCCATGATAATTAATGGGAAGCTACAGACAACACACCTTTCAATTGGACACATGATATAACCAGACTTCTTAAGTTAGGCCAATGTCCTATGGGATTAGATAGATCCAAGACAAGTCACTTTAGGTTGTAAATTACACCTTATGTCCTGATAAATGGATTAATTTTCAAGAGAGACATAGGAGGCATGCTTTTAAGGTGTATGGAATCATGCTAAATATACAAGTTGCTTGAGCAGTTCCATGATTGTCCAATTGGTGGGAACTTTGGTACCAAATATTATTAGAGATGGGTAATTTTGGCCCATAATTTTTAGATATGCACATTCTTAGGTAAGGAAATTCCCAAAATGTGTAATGTTTATTGGCAAACAAAAACTGGTTGCCTTTCCATTACAACCCATCCAAGTAGAATAACCTTTCATGTAATGGGGCTTAGATTTCATAGGAATAATACACCCCATTTTAATTAAATAAAATAAATGTATCATTATATATATAGGATACTTTATAATATGGGTGGGAATAACTACCCTCAAGGAAGCTAATGAAGATGTTGTCTTAGACTTTTATGATAGCCTTGTGACCAGATTCGATGTGACTTATACAATCATTTATGATAATGCATTGGAATTTAGTATAAATAAGGTATGTGAGTGGTCCCTTTCACATGTAATTTATCTCAAGGCATCCTCTAACTATTATCCATAGGGTAATGGACTTGTAGAATCCACAAATAAAAACATGTTGAGGATTATCAAGAGAACTATGAAGGATAGTCAGAGGAAGTGGCACACTAGACTAAGGAATACCCTATGGGTAGATATAGTGACACATAATAAGGATATTAGACACTCCCCATACCTTTTTTTCTATCGTAAAGAGTCCAAAATTCTTATATCTCTTAAACTTCTATCATTAGATCCTACACATTAATTTGAGCTCTTAAAGGATGATGCCATGCAAGTAAGGTTGAATGAGTTAAGATAACTAGAGGAGAGAAGAGACATTGCTATGCACATTATATTGTATAATCAAAACCAAATTAAAAGTTAATTCAATAAAATATCTTCTTGAAGGACATTCCAATAAGGTGATATAGTCCTTAAATGGGATGAAGGCCATGAAAAACTAGGTAAGCATTCCAAGTTTGATAGTCTTTAGAGTAGGCCTTATGTTATCACAAGTTGCAAGGAGAGAAATTCATTTGAGTTTTCTAGGTTGAATGGAGAGAGCCTTCCCATCATTATCAATGGGAGGTATCTCAAATTATGCTACTAATGGTGTTTCATGATTTTTGTACGTAGGTAGATAGGTCTATCTTTACCTCTAAGTGCGCTTGCACATTGCTCTATTTGTAGTTTTTTTATTGTTATGTGTGTTTTGTTTATTTCTTATTGTTTATGTGTGTCCCTTTACTTCAAAGTGTTTACAAGATAATTAGATAGAGTATTTTTTTAAATGATGTTTCATTTATCTAGTCATCATGAGTAAGCTTGGTCAAATTCTAGGTTATGTGACTAGTAGGTTGGTCAAACCAATTAAGTCACTAGAAATGTTGGCCATTTAGGCCCAAAATCCAAGTTATTTTGTTGAATAGATGAGTTGATCAAGGTTATATATGGAATGCGTGGTCCAAATATCACATGTAGCTTATAAAGCTTTTGAAACACTTTAAGTAAACTTAAAGTGTTGTTTATCAAATTTTGAGAAAGTAGGTTCTCATGGTGATCAATGCAACTAAGATCATGGAACAAGCTCACATAGGTCTTAGGGACTCATCATATCTTTTATAAATCAAACAATAGTTCAAGCACAAGTCTAGAAGGACTAGATCATCATGGTACATCATGTAAAAATGAATGCATCAGCTTGATTGTGAATTTAATAAGTTTGCTCGAGTAACCTCTCAAGCCTAAAATATTGTATGGACATGAATATATTCATGCCTAGAACATCCTCTACAAATTTCATGTCTTGATGAGCTTTCTATCTCAAGATATAAAACTTAAAAGTTAGACTTGTAGAATGAAACAAGGGTGTGGACGTCAAGTTTAAGCTTTGTGAAATAGCCATTTAAATTCAAATGATCCCAAGTTGAATGTAGAGCTAACAAGTATCCAAATATTGGGATCTCAAATTATATCTAATGGTGAGTGGGTAATTTTTAGTGTCAATGGTTCCTAAATATCTAATGGTGAGCATTTGATCATACATCTAATATCAACAGTGACCATCAAGATGATAAGTGTCAATATATCATGTACCTAAGAAGATATATAATTACAAGCATTGACTAAAAGATGATAATGGGTTTAGGTAGATCAATGATGCATGTGTAATATTACACATAGATCTAATGGTGAGTGACTATTCGACAATTTAATAGATCTCAAAGGTTATTGAAAAGCTACCAAGTGGCATAATCACATTAAACTAGCAGAAGATCAAAGGTGAGCATGAAATAATATTGAAGAAGAATGATGATGTGTCTTAGGTCAAGAATTCAAAGGGCTAACAACATGATCTTATAGAAAAAATGAGAAGCTAACAGTTGGCATAATATAAAAAGCTCATATTGAGATTGATGGATCATATCAAAAGTCAAAATCTTGGGACTTTAGTGGAGAGTAAATTATACCAAGGTCAAACCATAGGATGCCATGAAGTAATACATGTTGGATATAGGGTATAATCACCCAGAGTAGGAAAAATACATAAATTCAATATCAAACATGATCTTGATAACTAGGAATAGACTCTATAAAGCTATATAATGCCATTAAAGCCCTTATAAAATATTTTCAAGACATTCTAGATGTAGGTTATATGTATCATTTATAATCAATAGGTCCTACCCTATAGATCTCCATTTAAAATCATGAATATATGAAAACTAATGAATGATATTGGTTTTCATCCATAGTAGATCTATATTTGGGATATAGAAGCAATGACAGAATGGTGACAACACAAGGAATATTAGAAATAACATCATGGGCAAGATCAAGTAAATGCTTGGTATCATGAAAAACATTGAGCATGATTGAAGAATACAATAAATAAAATTAATGTAGAGGAGATCAAGAAGGATTCATTTAGAGATGGGGATTACTTCTTGTAACTAGGCTTGATCTTCACATTATCTATCATGTCAGAGAAAGACACAGTGCCATTATTACAAGAGGGGATCATGAGAAGGATTATGGTGGTGGTTTTCATAAGTGTAATTAAGCTCATTAATGACCCTTCAACACCCATTTCTCTATCTCTTACCTTCTTTCTTCCTATAAATGCTAGTTTTGAGCTCTTGATTGATATTCCTCAATTAGGTATAACAAACTTATGCTAAAATCACTTTGTAAACTCTTTGAAGCAATATAAGATAATTTCATATTCTAGTTTAATACTAAGTGTGCTTTATTAAATTTTTATTTATAGATTTTATGTTGTCTATTCATCATCTATAAGTCTTTCATGTACCTTGCTTTAAGATAATTCATTTCTAGAAAGTTGTGTGAAGTGTTAGCTAGTTAAGGTTTCTCTTGAAGTGTCATAAGTCCCTAATATCTTACATAGACCTATCTCTTTCTATCCTTAAAGTTGCAAATCTCTTTTCAAAATTCATGTAAAATTATCATGTTTGGAACCCTATCATAGAATATGATCAATACTTGTTGCTATTGATTCATTAGTAGTCATGAAAGTGTCCAAGTAAGAGTGGATCATTGAACATTTTTTGACTACATTTGGGTAAAGGACCTGAACAATCCTTTGCTTAGCTAGGGTGCAATATAGAACATTACAATAATTCCTCAATTCTAATAATATGAGGGTTTTCCTATGAGAAACCACTTATATTAAAATTTTATTCACAATGAATATATTAAATAAAACACAAATCCCTTATGAAAACCACAACACTTGTCATGGATAAAAAATGAATGCATTATACAAGAATATCTTTATGAAATGTTTTATGAATATAAATATTATGAAAAATAATATCACACCAAATAATTTTGGGAGAATGAAGAAGAATCAATGTCTTGCATATAAATTTCTCAATAATATAATCTGGATGTGAATTAATTAAATCATAATATGTTTGTGAAATAATAGAGGATTTTATAAATAATATGGAATGTTAAATTTGAAAGCTTTTCATATAATTTGATGAGGAATGGTCAAATAATTTAGACCCATGAGAACACCTTAAACATGTGAAAGAAGAAGAGATAAAGGGATTATGTTGAAAAACATATCTAGATCAATAATAATTGGTATTCATCAAGTATTTTTACCCAAGAATCATGACAAAATTTAATTTAAAAAGCTTCATATGTTTGTTTGGCTAGATTTCAATGTGCAAAAATCAAAACCAATCCTTAATATGATTCCATGTTTTTGGAGAATCATCATGTTGAAGAGAAAGACATGAATTGATTTGAACTTAAAAAGAAGAAATTTATTGAGATATTGAAATAATACAAGAATGTGTTGATTCACCTAAATGTATTGGTAGGTTTGTATAGTGTTTAAGAAACACTTCTCATTTCTAGATTCAAAGAATCCATTCCTTGATTTGTTGGTGTTGATAATCCTATTATCCTTGGTGGAATAGAGGAAGAATATGTTGACTATTTCACAAATCTATATTAGTTGGTGGTTGGGATCCACCATGGATTAATAGTTAATATTTGATTTTGGAGATTACTTATGCCAATCTGAGTGAATTATACTCAAAACCTAAGTCTAAATTTGAACTAAGATGAATATTCATAATGAAACTAATCTAAGGTGAATTGATAAAAAGGAGTAAAAAGAAGGCAAGGGAAAAAAAGATAGGTGTTATTCATCTTTTTTTCAAACATTATGACAAAGTTCCAATTTCATCTGAATATGCATTTAACCAATATGCAACATGAAGTAGTATAAGCTGAAATCCTATCACACATCAGGTAGACATATAAGGAAAGTATGAAAAAGATGCAAATAAGAACAAGATTTACTATAATAATGTTGCCCCTTCAAGAAAATAGAATTAGCCCAAATTTAAGAAGAGCAAAGAAAGAAAATTAAACTTAAGAACTTTAGACTAATCAAACATTAACCCAAATTAGAAACTCTACATTAAAATATGCACATTTAAAATTCAAAAGAACCATTAAAATTTGAAGATGAGACTAGACAAATGAGAGATAAACCATGATATCAATTCACACTAGTAAATGTTAACAAACTTTGTAAAATTCCTTGCTTATATTAATTTTCTCAAAAGTTATAAATATTTTTTGGCTCCAAAAAAACTCTCTCTCCTTTTTAGAATTGTTTATGTCTCTTTATATAGACCATTCATGAGGTATGTTGGTAAGTGATGTCAAATTACATTTGTACATGTGTCTAGAATAAATATCCTTTTTGTTACATTGTAGAACAAATGCCTTTCTAATATAGTAACCTATAGCCAATTTACTCTACAAGTTGTACATGCCTTTACAAATAGAATACTCTTTTTCCAAAATATACAATGCTAGTTACAAAAGAATATTCCAAATTCAACTAACTTTAGGGCCCTAGTGTTAATACAACCTTCTTCCTTCCATGTAGGATCTTCATTCTATAATTTTTTTCATTGATCAGCTAGAGATCAAAGATAGGTCTTCATGGATAATTCTTTTTTTATCTTCTAGGTCCTTGAGATCCCTCTTAGCCCTTTCCAAATCCTATTTGATGCCCCTAAAATCTCCTATATTTTATTTTGATGATAAAATCAGGCTCATAACCCTCTTGATATCAACTCCTTTTTGACTTAATCCTTGATTCCTTACTTATTGCATGAATTGATTAGTTTTGTGCTTGAACTCCTCATTAGTTATGAGGCTCAAAGGACTAAGTGAGGTGGGATACTTGATTAAGCTATCCTACATGTATATCATTTTATCTTCCTATTGTTTGAGGTCCTTGACAATGTGCTCCATCTACTTGGACCAACTACTCAAGGCTTTAATTTGTCTACCAATATATCCATATCCATATTTAAATGGGATAGGCTAAGTGTCTTGAATTCAAGGAATTAATTCTTGGTGAAGGCTTTGATATCTTGAAGCCTACCATTGGCCAACTTGGCCTATAGCCATGTAATTTTGCTTAATTATTTCCTCCTATTTAGTTCTACCTAACTATAATTGAAAAAGTCAATCATGGTGTCCTCATATTGCGTGAATATGTCTTCTTGGATTGATAAGATGACAATGTCTTCTAAATTTTTTTATATTGTAGGATGCACTTGATCATTATAGTAGAGTTTCCTTGCATACATTTTTTCTTCTTGTGATGGGTTATTGGTTTTTAATGGTCCAAAATGAGCTTGACCAATTATTTTCTTGTGTATTTAGAGTTGTGGCATCAAATTGTGTGTCTCTGAAAACTATCTATTCTATATCTAAAGTTTGATAGAGCTCCACATCTTCCCTTAAAACACTTTTTCGGGATGCCATGGTTGTGGTATTCTCTAGATTGCTTGCTAGTGGTTTGTAGTTCAATTTTGGATCAAATTCTCCTTGCATAAATGATAATTCAACTTATTTAGTTTGATTATAATGGGCACATGGTTGAATTAGTGTTTTTGTAATTTATAGGGCTTTCCTAAAGGTTTTTATAGTGCTTTAATGGTAGTAGTTGTTTGAATTTGTGTGAGCTTCATGACTTACATCCCAATTAGACTGTGTACTTAAAACATTGCATTTCTTAGGTCTAAAAATCTTCCACTTGGAATATTATACCTACGTGGCTCCAATGTGGCATCCCTATGAAATTTTCATGGCATTTTTCTCATTAATATTCAAAAAGTGAGTTTTTTTTTGAAAATTCTACCTTGATCTCATACCATTGGATCATCCTTATATAGATCAAAGTGGATCATTAATCTTGATCTAATAACTTGAATTATATTTGTTAATTTATACTTTTCCCATGGTTATGACACTTTTCACTTCTACATTTGCTCTGAGATTTATTAAAATATCAACATTGATCTCATACCATTGATCTTGATTTCATGGATCAATCACACTTTGTCAATCTTGATCTATTAAATTGTACTTCATGCTATGTAGACCATTGATTAGAATGTGTACACTCATCTACATACCATCAATCTTTGAAATATGATTGATCTTTAACTTGTAGCTCACGACTATGGAAAATGTCTTCTCCATATTCTTCCTTAAGGATTTTGACTTTTCAACATTTACTATGCACCATTCAATCATATTCATCCAAGCAAATGTGCTTCATTGGATCTTGATCCACAAGGTTTAATGTCATTGGTCTATGAGTATTATTTGGTTGAGCTTATTACACTTGTCACTTTCTCACTTTTCTCGAGGCTCCATTGAGGTTTTGAATTGATATGCATTGTTAGATCAATCATACTTGAGAAAATGCATTCCATTGATCTTTGGAAGAAGTTCAAACTTTAGCTTAGGGCTGGGGCTTTATCTTTAATCTCACACTATTAGATTTCAATCATTCAAGTAAATGTAGACCATTGATCTTGTAGATGAAAATTATCTTTAAGTCAATGCTTGGGAAAATAAATAACTTAGAATAATGTTTTTAGATTATGATTTTATTTCATGTTAATAAATGCGATAAAATTTTAGGATAAAATCTTTAAGCTAGGTTTTGGGACATAATAAATGGGACCTGATGAATAATAAAAGACACATCATATAGTTTTAGCCTAATGTTTGTTATATTAATAAATATAACAAAATTTAGGGTAAGGATTTTAGGTTAAGTCTATAGTAAAAGGGACCCTTTGTTTAGTTAGACCATATGGAAATAAAAGGGACCAAGGGGGATCTGGAAAATAAAGAGACCGAGCATAAAAATTTTAGACTAAGGTTTGGTTGTGTTAATAAACATGACTAAATCTTAAGATAAAAATTAAACTAAGTCCATGGCATGATAAATCCTTCTCACGTAAATTATTCCCACCAAATTTGAATTTGATTTAAATGTATTTGAGCTAGTGTAATTTGAATGAGGGTTTCAAGATGATTAAACATGACTTCAATTTTATTTTCAATAGACCAAAGGTTGGTAAAAGATCAAATTGATATTAAGATATGGAACCCAAGACATTGCCCATTCTAAATAGACTCCATTGGAGCTATAACCTAAAACATAAAGATCAAATGTTAGAAACTTTAGGTAAGATTAAATCATAATTATAAACAAATATGCTAACCAAATTAGGTGTGAATGATCATATAATAAATACTATGTGAAAACATGCTAGTGGTACTCTGATCAAGTGAATTTTCAACTTTAAGGTTAAAAATTGCATAATTTAAAACAAGGGTCCCCATTTTTTAGAAATGGGGGTATGTTAACCTCAAAAAATGGTGACTTCTAGGAATAACATAACAATATATTAGAATTTAGAGACTCTAGTTTAGACTAATAACTAGGCCACTTATTCCACTTGATCAGGCACCATTATTAAGATCAGTTCATGGTTAAAAAAAATCTTACACATGTATAATTAGGATCAAACATTAATACATAGCCATGTTATGTGTTTGCTTTGATTCCACTTACTAATTACCATATGATTTAGAGAACAACTTCTAGATTTATGACCTTAATTATTAAAATTAACTTGCATCATATTTGGATGTTCATTAAGAATCTTGTTTTAGCTCTAGAAAGGCTTAGGCATTACTTTACTACTAGTTAGGCATCCATAGCCATAATAGAGATACCTTTGGCTCCACTCAAGGCCTTTCTCCACTACCATCCATGTTTCTATAGCCTCAGTGGAGATTACAAGAATCACTTCTACCTAGAAAGCCTTTTGAATTTTTTAATAAACTTTTTTTTTTGTATTTTTAGAAAATTTGACATTCTAGCAAAGGTTAGGAACTAGATTAACTAGGTTTTATTATTTGGTCACACGTTTTATCTTCAAACAATCATCCTTGGTTTTAAAATTTATCCTAGGTAATTAATACTTTTTATGTGTAAGAAAAATTATATCCTAATAATCCAATCTTTCACCCTATATGTGCAATCCTTCTTAGAACCAAACTTAGATCATAAAAAGGTTTAGAATCTCAAAAAACCATTATTCTATTTATTATTATTTACTAATTTATCTAAAATATAACATTAATCTCATATTTAAATAATCCATAATCAACTAATGATAAGAAAACATACCTACATTCTTGAATTGTGAGGTTTCTTTGAGCAATCATATGAATCATGTGCTAAGGGTTGTCTAGAATATACTTATTAAAAACAAGGAACAAAACAAGTAAAGAAAAACAAACCAAACATAAATCAAACAATAAAATAAATAAATACAAACACTATACATAAATAAGGGACATGAAGGAAAGAAATAGGAAATAAACTAAACTACAACCTACCTATACTAATTCTAACTAGTCTTATAGTTCATTCCATGAAGACTCTAGGTGGGGTGGTAGAGAAATAGTGCTTGAAGAATTACCCATTGGTTGGAAATGTAAATTATGCTCCTTTCAAGTCTTTTAGTTTTAAGGTGTTATCTCCTAGGGTCTCAATAATTTGATATGGACCAATCCATAGAGGTTTGAACTTCCCATCTTTTCCTTTTGGTTTTGAGGCTTTGTCTTAGAGAAGGACTAAATCTCCTTGTCTAAAAACCTTTATCTTTGAAAATTTGTCAAACCACCTATTTAATATGGTTTGGTGTCTACTAAAGTTGGAAAAATCATATTTTCTTTCATATTCCATCTATATGATGTCTATCAACCTTGAACTTACAAATTCTTTATCCTCCTCCATGTACTATTTCATAAAATTATAGGTTGATAGCTTGAGTATTATGGGACATATGGGTTCTTGACCATATACTAACAACAATAGTGATGCCTTAAGATTTTTCTTGACTCTTGTTCTATCTTCCCAAAGGGCATATTTAAGTAGTTTATGCCATGTTCCAAGTTTATTAGTTGTAGACCTCTTTATGGCTTTCATCAAGTTTTTATTCATTGATTCAAACAACCCATTAACTTGAGGGAAATGGTTTGCTAAGAACTTGATAAAAATGTTTTTTTCATATGCCCAATCTATCATCTCAATGGATACAAAGGTAGATCCATTATCATATACTAGAGATACTAGTGTGCCAAACCTTGTGCATATGTTTTCTTATAAGAATTTGATTACCTTTTTAGTCCTACACTATTTAGTTGCTACTACTTTAGCTCATCTAGTGTAGTAGTTAGTACCAATCAAAACATACTTATGACCATCATAGGAATTGGGGTTAATGACCCACACAAAATATATTACCCATTGGACAAAGGGTTTATCAATCATTATTGGCTTTAGTGGCATGGCTGCCCTGGAATCTTTAGTGTTGAAGATTTGACATGAGTGGCATGATCTCACATGCTTGTGAGAATTTATGAAGGGCTAGTAGTAACAAAAACTAAGGATCTTATTAGTTGTAGTCCTTCCAGATGGATGTCCACTTCCCAATTTTTCATGGAAAGTGCTCAAGATCTCTGCTACCTCTTCCTTGGAAACACACCTTAGGTAAATTCCTTCAAAGTTATTTTTTTACAAAATTCCATCCTTAATAAAAAAATGAGATAATTTGAGCCTTAAATCCTTCCTTTTCTCTCTACTTAACCTTATAAGATAATAGCCATTAATTATCAAATGAACAATATTATCATACCAATCATTGGGCTAATTTTTTTGTTGTTCTATGTGCATGACACTCAGTTTGGGATTAGTATTATAAATCAATTGAATTAAACCTTGGCATCTTACCAAATATTTATTCCTCATCTCTAGATCATATTCTTGGAGAAAAGCTATCAAATTACCTCTCTTTTCTCCAAGTTCGCATTGACTAAGCATGAGCTTAGTGGCAAGGTCTAGTAGTATTACATGTACTTTATTTCTAAGCATATAATGCCTAAATTTTGTCACTTCATTCACTAGATTAAATTTTTTTTTATCAATAAGAGAATAATCCAATTAAATATTTTTAAAATTATTACTCATGAAAGTAATAGGATGATCACATCCATTTATCTTCTGAGTTAGGAAAGATGTAATTATAGGATTAGAAGCAAAGGAGTAAAGATATAAGTCTTTAGTAAAGTCTAGACTTATCAACATAGGGGCTTGTCTAATTACTTCTTTGATTTCCTTGAAGGACTTCTTGGTCTCTTCATTAAAAGTGATCTTATCATCTTTTTTCAACATGTCATTCAAAGGTCTCACTATTTTTGTAAAACCAAAAATAAACTTCCTCAAAAAATTGATTTTATCAAAGAAAGAGGTTAGTTCCTTCCTATTATTAGGGTGTTCTATCTTTGATATTTCATTTACTCTATCTAGATCTATAGAGATCCACTCATTATTTATAACATGTCCCAAAAATTGTCCCTTAGTTACATAAAAAATGTTTTTATTTGGGTTGATAGAAATTCTATACCTTCTACACCTTTCAAATACTTGTTGTAAGTGCATGATGTGATCTTCCCTATTCTTTGAAAAGACAATTAGGTCAACCATATAAATACTAATTCAATTACCTATGAGGCCTTGGAATTCATGATCCACTTCTCTTTGAAAGGTTTCACCTGCATTTATCAGTTTAAAGGGCATTCTCTTGTAGGTAAAAGTGCCCCACTTAGTAGTAAAAATAATCTTCATTCTATCTTCTATGTTCACTAGCACCTAATTATATCTTGAAAATACATCAAGAAAAGACATAATAGAAGAACCAAAAATAATTTGGATTACTTGGTCAAGAGAAGGTAGGGGATAATTATCCTTTTCAAATTCTCTATTTAGATTTCTAAAATCAATGTGCAATCTAATTTCACCGTTTTTCTTCCTAACTAGTACTAAGTTAGCTACCCAAGTGGAGCATCTAATCAAAAATATTATCTTAGCATCTAGTAACTTCTTAAACTCTGTTTATATCATTAGTTCTAAGACATGGTTGATTGGCCTTTATTTTTTGTTGAATGGCTTGCAGGCTTCCTTTAGAGGTATGGTATGGGCTATGACCTTAGGATCAAATATCTTTAAGTCATCATAAGACCATGATATTACATCCATATAATTGGTCAAAAAATATTTGGATCTTTTAGTTTCAATGTTTATGCAGGATATACCAATGTTCACCAATTGAGGATGACCTTGGGAACCTAGGTCCATTACAATGTAGTCCTTCTCATCTAATTTGAGAATCTTGGAAGTCTCAGCTAGTTTGTTTAAATCAAATAGTCTCTCTAAGGCTAACATCCCTTTGGGGATATTATTTCCACTCAATTGAATGACCATTTCATCAATTTTGTCTTTAACTTTGTCATCATCAAGGGTATATTCATTGGCTTCATCAATGATGTGAGCCTTAAATGCCCCTAAGCTAGTCATGAAGTCTATGATCTACTAATCATCACACAATGCCTATAAATGGTTGAGATTATCTAACACTAAGGGACATGGGACTAATTCAATGGTAATACTTTGTAACTTGTAACTTTTAATGGGAATAAGGTTGGATACAGCTGAATCAAGTTCATCAGTAGCCTTATTTTCTTCCCTAGGGATTGACACAATGTTGAAAGCAACAACACATTAAATTAAGTCCCACACCCTAAATTTATATTTATTAAGATAAGATAACTTGCATTTATATTTAATCTTGACATGATTAAATACTAGTTTAAAATCACCAAAAATAAATATTTCTTTGGCCTCATGTTTGATTATAAATTATAATCCAAGAATAAGTTCTTCATACTTAGCCAAATTATTGGTTCATAATAACTAAAGTTTATAAGAGGCATTGTATTGTTTCCCAATGGGATTTATTAATACCACTACTAATCTAGATCCTAATTTGAATCTAGCACCATCAAAATATAGCTTCCATAATCCAAGAATAACATGAGAAGTTTTGGGGTTACATACCTTTATGGTGTCAAGAGTGTAAACACCCATATCTGAGTTAATAATGTTGACCATTTCATTAGTTACATTGTACTTAGTGATCATATGATTCATTTTAGGTTCCATTTTTATTTTGGAGCTCCCCTCCATGGAAACCACATGTGGGAATAGTCACTTGACATATAACCATTTAGAGATCTGGTCTAGTCCCTACTTAACAACATTCCATAAGCAACAGGGATGTCTACCACTTAGATGTCAATGAATTATTAGATCCTTGGTTCAGAATCAACCTACATGTGAACATTTAATAAATCACCTATTACTTTGACTCTTGATTTATCTGATTGAGTCATAACCCTATTATATTTAATTGGAGTCAAACCTAATTGTTCAAAAATACCTTTAGGCATGATATTTGAAGATGCACTAGAGTCTAACAAATAATTATGAAAATTCATACCAAAGATCCTAATTATAAGTAGGAAAGGTGGAACATCTTCCTTAAGTTTTTGTATTACAACATTAGCAGTGTAGACTTTTGTGTTTTGTTAAGCTTCTTAGACATATATTCCAACAAAAAATCCCTTTGTTCTTAAATACAAGTCAATTCATGCAAAGTAATGTTAGCTTTGGTATTTTCCATGTCCTCTACTATATTATATCTAGTCCTATTAGAATAATTATATGTATCAACATTATATTGTACTTCCCTTAAGAGACTCTAGATTGTTATTTGATGTAGTATCAGGAGGAGTGTCAAAACTATTTGGTGGGGTTGAGGTAGTCAAAGGTTGTTTCTATTAGATGTACAAACACTAAGAGGTGGGGGGGTGATTCAGTGAGCCTAGATAATCCAATTTGAATTCCAATTCCTTTAAGCTCTTAATCATTCAACACATACATTCATGAGGTATACACATCATCCATAGCAATGAATAAGAAAGATAATGTAAGATCAAACACAACATAATGCATACATAAGAAACCCTCTTGGGGAATAAAACCCACCAAAACTTGAATTTAGACTACTATCTTATAATAGCAAGATCTAATTTAGACCATCTATAAATGATCAAGGAACTACAATCCCTCTTTAGTGAGACTACAATACCATAAGGCATTGTCACACCTATCTAGCTAAGCTGCAATAATAACTAGACCTTTTAGCAAGTATCACCTTGCAAGGAGGTTGGAACCACCTTATATTTTGAGCTTCCATAATAAAACTTATGAAAAAATATCCTCAACACTAATTTCCTACCAATATTGTGTATATACAAAGTATATCATCTCTCTTCAACTCTATACACTCAATGCATCCAAAGCCACCTTTTGGACCACTATGCACTTTTCAACAATAACTTTGTCACCACAACACTACCTATTGATAAAAGTACATTACATACTTGAACCAACACATAAAGATTGATTAAGACACATTACATATCCAAACTATCCCCACTCTTCAACTTTGCAAACTCAATACATCCTTCAAAGCAATAACTCTATCATAGCTTCAACAACATGACCAGATGGTCATACACACTATCCACACTCTAATCGATCTCTCAAAATAGCCATCAAGCTCCCACAAACACCAAAAATCTTTCACTTCATTCTAAAGACATCCAAAACATCCTTTTGGATCACTCTAGGCCTATCCACTCATGCTCAACCTATAAGATCACTATTATTACATCAAAAACATGACCTACAGGTCATACTCATCTTCCTCAATCTAATCTTCTCATTAACCCAACCATTGGGCACACTCAACCTCTTATCTTCTTTGCTTCAATGCTAACACCTCCCCAAGCTATGTAAGTCTAGAATAAATAATCTTTGGTTACACTTTTTATAGATCAATCTTGATAATCGCTAACTTGGTTATCCATAGAATATATGGGTCACCCTTAAGGAACTATACCTTTTAATAAGGCCCTTGTAGCCCTTATAGGTCTCATGTGAACCCATTTACTCCTTTAGCATTACCTTGAGCAAAAAAAGAACATATGACCACTTTATAATTCATGGGTCCACTCCTTATGTCCCCTTTGACATCCTAAAATGTTCACAATAATCTTAGTTCACTTTTGTGTATGCTCAATCAACTCAAATAGAGACCTTACACACTGGAACACCATTACTGAACATATAGTCAACTTATTAAGTATTATTTATACTCAAGATAGATTGATCACACCTCCAAAATCCACATCAGGCATCTTCATGTAGTATACAACATGTTATAATAGCTAATTCATCATGAGACATCAAAACATCATCAGTACAAGATCTAATATCCTTCTTAGGTCCCTTGCATAAGAAGCACAAACACATAGTCAAATTCTAGGCTCAACATATTTGACTATACTAACTTTTAGATCTTCAAATTAGGTTCATTAGATGACCCATGGAGTCCTCTTCATCTTTTCTTTTTATAGCACTAGAAAATTCAAATCAAAATATATAGATAGAATATAGAGCTCTAGTTTTTCTAGTGTTAAATTCAAATATTTGAATTCAAATGATCATAGTTAACCTTTGAACACAATACTCAAATATCATGTCCTCACTACTCAAATAAAATACATACCATAAATATCTTTTGATATTTAATGCATAGGTGCCAATGCTTAGACATTAAACCTTAGTCACTTTGACTCAATGCACTCTATTAATCTCTACGAATCAACCAGATCTTTAATGATCAATGCCCACCATTCAATCAATCTGTATGAATACCCTATCACCATTGGATAATTATCTTATACCTTTGCTTAGTCATTAAAAATCAAGCACCTATCCTAATATCTCTACCTCTTGAAATTTTGGAGCAACATACACCATTGATCTTGTTCAAGATTTAACACTTTCAAAAATTACTATGGGAACCCTTTCAATATTCTTGAGTAGCCATTTTTTATCCTTAATGACTTCTTCTTCGCTTCGATGTAGGATCTCAAATTTGCACCAGATGATCTCCTCACATAGGAGAATCCAAAAATCTAACACATTTATCCTAGAATCCTCCTATGTGTGAGATATAATTCCATTAAAGTGATTTCTCAAAATATTCTATCACAGAGCCAACTATGTCAAAACCTACTTTAGAGGCCAATTTTGAGCATCCATAACTTTTGTAGCACTTCAACATATGATCTCAATTTTATAAAAAATAATATATACTCAAAAATAAATAAACCCTTATGATCAATTTCACTTGTCACCTTCACATGTGAATGATATAACATCATCAAAATGGTTACTTGGGTCTTTCTACCTCATTGTAAAATTGGCTAAGTATGGGAAAACATAGTCAAACTGCCTGGGACCCCAACTTTGCATATACATATATTTTAATGCACTATATCACATGATCCAAAAATTAGTAAAAATAAAACAGGCATAAAATTTAACAAATCCATATGATCATTTTATCCTTACACCTTCACATTTGTGAATGCTAACCTCATTAACATGCTTACTCAACACTTTCTGGCCATAATGTTAATTTGACTAAGGATGGGAAAATAATGAATTTTGAATGAGAAGCTAACTTTACACCCTCATATATTTAAATAAAATTATACGCATGACTTTATATATATCACAAAAAACTAGGGACTACTGTGATCACAACCATATGATCATCTCCCCTTGACTCATTCCCATGTGGCAATGGTGATGTCATCAAACTACCTACTCAAATTTTTTACCACTAGACCCAACCTATCTAGATGAAAACTATAGACTATAAGATGAATTATACTTATGCACATAAGCTCTCAAATCATATATAACATCTTGGGTACCTCTTTCACATCTTCCAATCACCATACTCATACTTAAATATCTCTAACCAAGTCAACACTAAAGATCCACCAAGCCACCTTCAAGCATAAAAAAATAAGCACATTTCACACTTTTTCATTGTCACATAGACTATCAAATCTCTTTATCCACTATCTATATCATCTCCATGACACCACCATGATATCATTATGAAAAATCTCTAGAAATCTCCCCCTTTGTCATTAATGTCAACACCCATCAAAATATCAATATATAACTCACCTTCTCTCTCTTCAAAGCACTCCCACAACATGAAATTTCTCCCCCTTTGACATAATTAAAAAGTGGGAACCAACTGATCTTGAGTACCTAAAAATACAATCAAATCAGAAAGGAACATCTTATAAAATATGAAATAAACTCCTCCTTACCTTAAGCCAACCTCTTATTGTCTTGACAACTTCCTCTTGCTCCATACAAACACTCTCTTTAACCAAGCACTAAAACCAATGAAGAAAGAACATAGAAAAACACAAAAATATGGAACACATCAAGAAACATCTGATATGGACTCCCCCTAAGAAATCTGATCAATTACACCTCTTGATCATCTTCAAATCTCCACACACCATGAAGAATCACCACACATGTTTACTATCCTTCTCTCTCAAGTTACCATAAGGACCACTAACATAAATTCATTCAAATAAATAAATAGGAAACATTCACTAAACCAACTTGAAAACTCACCTTGAAATAGACATAGCTTGATCTTTTAGAGAAACTGAGCAAAAATCACTCTTTTTCAAACTAGGCCTGTCTAGTCTCCTTATAACCCTGCCTAAAACTTACAAAGCCCAAAATTTTCAATTTAAATATCTTTAATACTTTAAAATTCATATATATATATATATATATATATATATATATATACTCACCTTGAAATAGACATAGCTTGATCTTTTAGAGAAACTGAGCAAAAATCACTCTTTTTCAAACTAGACCTGTCTAGTCTCCTTATAACCCTGCCTAAAACTTACAAAGCCCAAAATTTTCAATATAAATATCTTTAATACTGTAAAATTCATATATATATATATATATATATATATACTCACCTTTAAATAGACATAGCTTGATATTTTAGAGAAACTGAGCAAAAATCACTCTTTTTCAAACTAGGCCATCTAGTCTCCTTATAACCCTGCCTAAAACTTACAAAGCCCAAAATTTTCAATATAAATATCTTTAATACTTTAAAATTCATATATATATATATATATATATATATATATATATATATATATATATATATATATATATATATATATATATATATATATATAACTCTTATATTCCCCCTCAATCACACCAATTTTCAACAATAAGATCATACTGTGCAACATACTTCCTTCACAAACCAACTATCTAATTATGCCTCCAACTTGACAAAAACTTGAATAACTTGAGAAACATAAACCTTAAAAACTATATGAATATTGATTTTACCACCAATTTGACCCATTCAACAAATGAAGAAGCCTTAGACCCCAACTCATAAGGCAAACCATTTTTATAGTAGATCCCAAAACCCTAGAATCTCAAAACAAGCAAGGTCAACAAACCTCCTTTTGGTCAACAAACACCTCTGAACTTATTTTCACATGTGGAGACACCAATCACACACTTTTAGACCAATATTTTAGCTTTAATACCTTTAGGAACCCATACATCCTATAACCCATTTTAGGTTTGCTTGTCATTGAGCCAAAAACTTAAAAAAAACAAGAACACTCAAAAAAAATTAATTGGCACAAACATACCTTTAGAACATAAAAAAACCTAGAGCACATTAAAAAATAAGTGTATAGACATTTATAATCATGAAAATATTCTTTACATTTGTATTAATCTCATTAAGCCACTTGGAACCATCCATTCTGACTCTATACTACATCTCCTTCAAAATCCTCTAAAATAAGCTCATGAACTTGTTGTTCCCCCTTAACCAAAAACCTTCTTTGATTGGCCTTATCATATTGAGCACATAAAATTACTTCTCCAATAAAATGAGTCTCTTAATAATAATATATAGAGACACCATCTATACCTCAATTCTCTAAAACAAAAATAACTCCTCATAATCCATCTCCTCCTTACTCATCTGATATTTGTAGTTATTCTTCTTCTTCTTTGGATTAGGAGAAATAACTTCTTCATCCACTACAACATTGTCCTTTTCTTCTATGATTTAATTGACAATATATGAAGACAACATAGATTCATTACATAACTTTTCACCTAAATAATCTTACTTATAGCTTGGAACCTCATCATTAGGTACATTTAATTAATTTTTTTTACATTATACATGCTCAATAATAGTAGGATGTTCACTTGGATCCTTACATACCTCAAGACTAGACTTAATTAGCACCTTAGTCTTCTTCTCAAGCTTGATTTCTTCATTCTCAACATGAGTAGACAATGAGAGTTGTTGGTACTCTTCAACTTCTAAAGCATTCTCCACCATAGCAAACATATTACTTGGACCTACAATATCATCATGACTCACACTTGTCACCTTTGGCTTCCATGTGTTAACTTGTCTTCTTCCTTGAACTCTAGGAGCCTTATTAAATTAAAAATTTCCCCCTAAATTCATGTTAAATTAGGAACATGACATATTGTACAAGTCTTCAAATATTATATAATCATAGTCAATACTCATATAGAGATACCTCATCTTCAAAACACTTTATACCAGAACATCCAAACCATGATCAACAAGCTAACTCCTTAAGATAGGACCACTGAGATTATTTAAATCTTCTTTTCTCCAAATATATATATATATATATATATATATATATATATAATAATTCACAAACATACCTTATTTACATACCATCTCATCAAACAATATCTGATAACCACCAAGATTCCTCTGACTGACATGTGTCTCTTTGAAGCTTAGATAGAGACACCCCTTTGATATAGACTAAAAGTACCAAAACTTAAGAGACTCCCATATCTCCATATCTTTTTCTAAATTTTAGTCCTATTTGACTTAACTGAATCCTTTACTTCATTCTTTTCTTTATATTTGTCAATAAATGTTGTCAATAAAAACTCTTGACTCTCCTTCATTTTTGATTCTTTTTCCACCTTGGCAAATAATCCATCAAGACTCTTGGACTCAACATGGTTAGTATTCTTAGTATTTATTGCCTTAGGTCTTCATACCATAGTTTGACTCTTCTCATTTATTGAAACCAATTTACCAACTTGGCCTTTGATTTTAGACTGATCTGCAACATAACCTTCTAGAGAAACTTTCTTATCAACCTTATGACTAGAAGAATTGGCAATGATTACCTTTGGTTTCCATAACCAAGTTTGTCCTTTCTCAAACCTTATAGGAGATCTATATCCTTTGACATACCTTGAATACATATTAACACTATTTGGACAAAATTTATAAATATGTCCACCCTTATGACAATTGGAACAAATAACATCATTCATACCTTTTGACAAATTTGAACTGTGATTAATCTTTGGCTAAAAACTCCTATAATAGCTCCATGAATGTCCATTCTTGACTAAATTCATTATATAGTACTTAGCTCTATGATCATACTTATTACATGTATAAAAATGACCATGAAATAAACTATCATACCTTGAAGCATTTGGTTGTCTAACAGACCTTCTTTCATTGCTTTTCAAGTTTGCAATCTCCTTGACTTGCTCAAACTTCTCATGCTCCTTTCTTAGCTTGTTCAACTTTTCTATGAGATATTCATGCTAATTATTAAAAAAAATTATCTTAGTTTCCATCTCATCATACTCACCTTACCTTGAAATCATTTTGACATTTACTTCTTGTAACTGATTCTTAATATGTCTACATTATTCTTCTCTTGTCTTTAGATTTACATTAACTGCCCCTAGCTAATCCTTGAGATTGATTATCTATTTTCTATCATCTTTGAATTGTTCTAATTTATTTTTTTCTTACTCAAGCTTGCCTACCTTGATTATGACCTTTTCATACTCATGTTTTAGTAAAAAGGATCATTTTTTAGTTGATCAATTTTAACTTCTTTAGCTTTCATGTTTGACCATGTAACCTCCATCTAAATTATACAAACTTGGTTAGTCTCCTTATCTCTCTTATATTATTTAACCACATCATCCATAATCCTACATGCTTTTTATTTAATATGACAAATCCATTCTTCAAGAATTTTGACCATTGATCTCAACTCAAGATTTTAGTTACTTAATTATTTTAGCCATCTTTGTACCACTCAAAATCTCCTTTAAGTTGTTAAGCTTCCTCCAAAGGATCTGCTCTAATACCAATTGACATAAGTAAATACAATGAGAGGGGGGTGAATAAGTGAGCCCAGATAATCCAATTTGAATTCCAATTCCTTTAATCTCTTAATCATTCAACAAATACATTTATGAGGGATGCACATCATCTATAGTAATAAATAGGAAAGACAATGCAAGATCAAACACATAACACAAGGCATACGTGGGAAATCCTTTTGGGGAATAAAATCCACTAAAACCTAAAATTGTACTAATGTCTTATAACAATAAGATCTAATTTAGACCATATACAAATTGTCAAGGAACTAAAATCCCTATTTAGTGAGACTATAATCCCATAAGGTGATGTCACACTTGTCTAACAAGTCAAGGAGATAAAAATTATATTAGTTCCTTAAATGATTATCTACCACAACAACACCTATGAACACATCTAATCAACATTAATTTCCTTCTAATCTGATGGAGATACAAATTATATCAATTATCCTTAACTCTACACACTCAATGCATCTAAATCCACTTTTTAGACCACTCTGCACTTCTTAACAACAAAATTTTCACCTGAATACTCCTTATTGATCAAATCACATTACATACTTGAACCAACACACAAAGATCAATTAGGACACATTACATATCCTAACTATCCCCACTCTTCAACTCTACACACTCAATGCATCCTTCATAATAATAACTCTATCACAGCTTCAACAACATGACTAGATGGTCATACACACTATCCACACTATGATCATTTTCTCAAAATAACCACCAAGCTCTAACAGACACCAAAAATCATTTTCTTCATTCTCAATACATCTAAAACATCCATTTAGATCACTCTAAGCCTCTTCACTCATGCTCAACCTATAAGATCACTATTCTATCATATTAAAAAAACATGACCTATAGGTTATACTCATAGTCCCTAATCTACTCTGCTCATAAACCCAACCATTGGGTGTACTCAAACTCTTCTCTTCTTTGCTTTAATGCTCACACCTCCCTAATTTATGTAAGTCTAGAACCCATCATCTTTGGTTCCACTATTTATAGATAAATATTGATAATCACTACCTTCATTAGCCATAGCATCTATGGATCACTCTTAAGGAACTATAACTTTTAATAAAGTCATTGTATCCCTTATAGGTCTCATGTAAACCCATTCACTCCTTTATCATTCCATCAAGAAAAATAAGAACACAAGACCACTTTCAAATACATGGGTCCACTCCTTATGTCCCCTTTGACATCCTCAAATGTTCATAATCATCTTAGATCATTTTTATGTATGCTCAATCAACTCAAATAGAGACCTTACACATAGGAACACCATTACCAAACATATATTCAACATTTTAAGCATTGTTCATACTTAATATGGATTGATCACACCTCCAAAATCCACACAGAACATCCTCATGGAGTCTAAAACCTATTCTAATAGGTAATTCATCATGAGACATCAAAACAACATCAACACCAACTCAAATATACTTCTTGGGTCACTTGAAAAATAAGCAGGAACACAATCAATTATAGGCTTAATATATTTGATGGTTCTCACTTATAGATCTCAAAATTAGGTTCATTGGATGCACCATGGAGTCCTCTTCATCTTTAATTTTTATAACACTATAAATTTTGACTTCTATCAAAATATATGGATAAAATAAATATTTATATTTTATTTATGTTAAATTCAAATATTTGAAATCAAATATTTGAATTCAAATAGTCATAATTAACCTTTGAACACAATGCTTGAATCTCGTGTCCTTGCTACTTAGATCTAATAGGCACCATCAATCTCTTCTAATTTTTAACATATAGGTGCCAATTTTTAGATGTTAAAACTTAGTCATTTTGACCTTATCTTATGCAATCTTAAAAATTTAACTCAACACACTCTATTTATCTCTATAGATCAACCAAATCTTCAATGATCGATGCTCACCATTTGATCAATCTGTATGAATGCCCACTCACCATTAGATCATTATCCTATACCTTTGCTCAGTTCTTAAACATCATGAACTTATGCTCATCTTGATACCTCCTAAAATCTTGGAGAAACATATACCATTGATCTTTATCAAGCTTTAAAAAATTTAAAAATGACTATGGGAAGGCATTCAATATACCTAAATAGCCATTTTGTATCCTTAATAATTTCTTTTATGCTTTGATACAAGATCTCAAATTTGGACCAAATGATCTCTTCACACAGGAGAATCAAACCATGTGACACACTACTCCTAGAACCTTCACATGTAAAATATATAATGACATTAAATTTATTTCTCAAAATCTTCTACCATAGAACAATATATGTCAAACCCTACTTTAGAGGCCAACTTTAAGCATGCGTAAATTTTGTCATGCTTCAGTGCATGATCTCAATTTTAGTGAAAATTATCTATGATAAAAAATAAACAAACCCATATGATCAATTTATATTTACACCTTCAAACATGAAAGATATAACATAATCTAAATTCTCACTGAGCTCTTTCTGCCTCATTTCAAAATTAACTATGTATGGGAAAACATATTCAAACTACCTAAGATCCAAACTTTACATATGCATATCTTTTGATGTGATTTATTTCATGATCTAAAAATTAGGGAAAATAAACTAGACACAAAAATGAACAAACCCATATAATAATTTTGTCTTGAAACCTCCATGTGTGCAAATTTTGACCTCATCAACACGCTTACTCAAGTCTTCTTGGCCAAATTACAAATTTGGCTAAGTATGGGAAAACAATGAATTCTGACTAAGAAGCCAAATTTTCACCCTCATATATTTAACCATGCTTAAATGAATCAATTTATATTTAGTGAAAAATAAATAGGGACTACTATGATCACAACCATATGGTCAGCTCCCCTTGACTCATTCCCATGTGGCAATGGTGATGTCATCAAACTGCCTACTTAAATTTTCTGCCACTAGACCTAGACTATCTAGGTGAAAACTATGGACTACTAGATGAATTCCACTTATGAAAATAATCTCTCAAATCATATATAACATCATAGGGACTTATTGTACATGCTCCAATCACCATACTCATTCCTAAACATCTCTAACTAAGTCAAAACTAAAGATCAACCAAGCCACCTTCAAACATATAAGAATAAGCACATTACACACTTTGTCATTATTACATAGACTATCAAGGCTCTTCATCCACTCACCAAAGCATCTCCATGTCAATTAAAATGAACTCTACAATAATTAATCAAATATACATCACCAATATTTATGTTAGGTACATTATTATTAGAAGATGACTCATTATTATGGCTATTATTGTTATTTTTGAATATGTTTGAAGGCTGATTGAACCTTTGGAAAGAAAAGTTCATGTTAGATATTTTCTCATTATTTCCAACTTACTTTTGCAACTCAATGAAATTAGTGCCTATTTTTTTTAACTATATTTAAGATAAAATCAATCTCAATCTTGGGTGCCTCCAAATTATGAACTTGAGTATTGCTACTAGCTACAGGCATCAAATCACTTTGATCTTGTGGATGAAATCCATTGGTAGAGTTGTTCAAGAATCTTAGGTTTTGACCAAGATGCACATGGTCAAAGTTAATTGGTTCAGAATTGGAAGCTAATTTAACGCAAACATATTTTTATTGGCATTATAAATGACATTCAACATAGGTAAATTTAGATTAATTTTGGGAATGTTGTGTGCCATTTGGCCCTTGGGTTGAATTTGGTCATTAATAATCACAACTTCAACATAAGTTAAGGCTAATGTATTAATGACTTGAGTAGATCTTTTGAGAAACACAAAAGTCATTAGATCTAAGGCATCCTTTTAGATCTCTAAGGCTAAAGACTCATTAGGTCTATAAGGAGCTATGATTCTACTAAATATTTTTTTGAATATAGTATTAAATGCTCTTATAGGCTAATTTGAGTCTCTTTTGATTGTGGTAAACTTTTGGTATAGGACACATGGACTAATGATTTTCTAAATTGATCAATAAAGTAATTATTAAAATCATTCTAGCTAGCAATGTATTTTTTAGGAAGGTTAAGGAACCATTAATATATATTATCTTTGAAAGCAAATGTAAATAATCTATATTCCACATTTTCATGAACAACATTCAAAAGTCTTAAATTATATTTGAAGGATTTAATGTGTTCTTAAGCAGTTACAACACCATTAGGACTAAAAGTAAGCAAATACTTTTCAAGATTATAAGGAAGGTCATGTACCACACCTGGCATATTAATTGAAGAACCACCTAGCTAAGACATACCTTGATAGGGATTGAAAATAGGAGAACATTTAATTTGTGAAGTTGGTTAAGACTTTGAAAGTCTATGCTTACCTTTGTCTTGCCTAGCTTTGTTATGGACTTATAATGAAAGAAAGATAACCCTTGTCTTTGGATGTGACTTGGTCCTTATCCTTGGAAATTCTAGTTTGATATCTTTTCACCCTATTTGAAATACAATGTTTAAGTCTTATCTTTATAAATAATGATGATCAGGATTGCACATTAAGCAAATTTTGCATAAATATGTATAAAGAATGGAAAATGACATCAATATTTAACTAAATTAGGTCAAAGATGTTTCCAAACATGTAAATATGAATGATATTTACATGTTTAAGTTAAAATAAACTCAAATTAACAAATATCCAATCAATCTTTGAGAAAAACAACTATTACTAACCTCAAACACCTTGGTTTCATAGATCTTAAGCTATTTTTATCACAATTAAACATCAAACTTCAAATAACATCAATATTTGTCTAAATAAGCACAAAGACTGGTCTAAAACCATTAAGATCAATGATGTTTACACAAATATGCTAAAAGAAACATAAATATGCAAAGAATACACCAAAATTTGACTATAATTCACCAAAATTAGCAAAGATGTAAATTTTCAAAGATTTAACTAGCCCTCCTTATAAAACCAATTTTTCCCCCTGTTGATGTACCTAAATGTATCAACTAGTTCATATAGTGTTTAATAAGAACTTCTTATTTTTGGATTCAAAGAATACATTGCATGAGTTGTTAGTTGTGATAATCATTTTATCCTTAGTGGAATAGAGGTAGAACAAGTTAACTGTTTCACAAATTTATATTAGTTGGTGGTTGGGAGCTACCGTGTCTTAATAGTTAATCTTTGATTTTAGAGATTATTTATGATAATATAATTGAATTATTCTCAAAAATTAAGTCTAAATATGAATTATCATGAATATTTATAATGAAACTAATCTAAGGTGAATTGATAAAAGGAGTAAAAGGAAGGCTAGGGTAGAAAAGAGAGGTGTTGTTGATCTTTGTTTCAAACATTATGACAAAGTTCCAATTTCATCTTAACATGAATTTAACCAATTTACAACATGAAGTATCATAAGCTCAAATCCTATCACACATCAAGTAGACATCAAAGGAAAGTATGAAAAAAGATGCAAATAAGAACAAGATTTACTTTAAGAATTTTACCCCTACAAGCAAATAGCATTAGACTAGATGAAAGAAGAGAAAATAAAGTGAATTAAACCTAAGAACTTTTTACTAATATAGCATTAGACCATATTAACAACTCTAGATCAAAATATGCACATTTAGAATTCATAAGAACCATTCAAATTTGAAGATGAGACTAGACAAATGAGAGAAAAACCATGATATAAATTCACACAAGCAAATGTGGAATTTTTTTAATAAAATTCCTTGCTTATATTAATTTTATCAAAATTTACAAATAGTTTTTGGCTCCAAATGAACTCTTTCTCATTTTTACAATTGGATATGTCTCTTTATATAGACCAATCATGAGGTATGTCTATAAGTGATGTCAAATTAAATTTGTATGTGTGTCTAAGATAACTATCTTTTTTTTACATTCTAGAATAAATGATCTTTCTAGTATACTTACCTATAGGTAATGTACTTTATAAGTTGTACATGCCTTTATAAATAGAATATTTTATTTCTAAAATATGCAATGTTAATTACAAAAGAATATTCCTAATTCAAAAAACTTTGGGACCCTGGTGTTATGTAGCCTTCTACATTCTCTACATGATCTTCATTCTATAATGTTGTTCATTAATCAGTTAGAGATCAAAGATAGGTCTTCATGGAAAATTATTTTTCTTGATCTTCTAAGTCC
Source organism: Torreya grandis (assembly GCA_037957365.1). Lineage (NCBI taxonomy): Eukaryota > Viridiplantae > Streptophyta > Pinopsida > Cupressales > Taxaceae > Torreya > Torreya grandis. The sequence goes on from JARHVA010008632.1 coordinate 84,732, forward strand.
TTGAGATCCTGCTCAACCCTTTCCAAATCCTATTTTTTGCCCTTGACATCTCCTATATTTTATTCTAATGATAAAATCAAGATCATGACCCTCTTTTTATCATATCCTATTTTCTTTTGTCCTTGATTCCTTATTTCTTGCATGAATTGAGTAGTTATGTTCTTGAACTCCTCATTAGTTATGAGGCTCAAAGGATTAAGTTAGGTGGGATACTTGATTAATTTGTCCAATATGTATAGCATTTTATCTTCTTATTATTTGAGGTCCTTGGAAATGTCCTCCATCTACTTGGATCAACTACTCAAGGCTTTGATTTGTCAACTTATTTATCTGTAGCCATATTTTAAATGGGCTAGGTTGATTATCTTGAATTCAAGGACTTGATTCTTGGTTAAGGATTTGATCAAGTCCTTCACTTGATATCTTGAAGCCTGACATTGGCCAACTTGGCCTGTAGTCATGTACTTTTTCTTAATTATTACCTCTTGTTTAGTTTTACCTAACTTTAATTGAACAATTCAATCATTGTGTCCTCATATTTCTTGAATCTATCTTCTTGGATTATAATATAACAGTCTCTTCTAAATTTTGTTCTATGGTAGGATGCCCTTGATCATTATAGTAGAGTCTCCTTATAGACATGTTGTCCTCTTGTGATGGGTTGTTAGTTCTCAATTGTCCAAAGTGAGGTTGACCAATTATTGTCCCCTATATTTAGAGTTGTGCAAGTATTTGAAAACTCTCTTCTATATCTGAAGTTAGATGGATCTCTACATCTTCCCTTGAAAGACTTTTTTTAGTTTCCATGGTTGTGGGCTTCTCTATATTAATTTCTAGTGTTATTTAGTTCAATTTTGGATCAAATTATCCTTGCACAAATGATAATTCAAATTCTTTGGTTTGATTATAATGAGCATAGGGTTAAATTAGGGTATTTTTACTTATCAGGGCTTTCTTAAAGGTCTTTATAGTGCTTTAGTGGTGGTATCTATTTGAACTTACATGAGCTTTGTGACTTAGATCCCTAGTTGGACTGCATACTTATACCCTTGCATTTCCTAGGTTTATAAAATCTTCCACTTGGCATATTATAGTTATGTGGCTCTTATGTGGCATCACTGTTTCATCCCTATGGCATTTTCTCAACATTTTTCTCATTAATATTTAAAAAGTGACCATGACCTTTTAAAAATTCTACCTTGATCTTGCACTATTGGATCATCCTTACACATATCAACATGGATCATCAATATCAATATAAGAACTCAAATTATATTACATGCTTGCTATGTTACCCATGGTTATGACACTTTTCACTTCCACATTCTTTCTGATCTATATTTAAATGTTAGTGTTGATATTGCACCATTGATCTTGATTACATAGACAAATTGTGCCTCATCAATCTTGATTTGTTTAATTTTATCTCCTTATTCACTGACCATTGATTAAAATGTGTATGCTCATCTATATAACATTGATCTTTGAAATATGCTCAAGCTTTAACTTATGGATCGTGACTATGCCACATGTCATCTTCATGTTCTTCCTCAGGGATTTTAACTTTTCAACATTTATTACACAGTGTTCTATCATCTTCATTTGATTAAATGTGCTATATTATATCTTTATTCACAAGGTTGAATGCCATTGGTTACCAAGTGTTCTTTGGTAAATATTCTAACACTTGTCACTTTATCACTTGTCCCAAGGCTCTATTAAAGTTTTGACTTGATACACACTATTAGATCAATCTTGTCTAAGTAAACATGTACCATTGATCTTTGGAATATGTTCAAACTTTAATTTATGTCTAGGGATTTGTCTTTAATATCATACCAATTGATCCTGATCTTTTGATTAAATGTAGACCATTGATCCTATAGATTAAAAATATCTTTAAGTAAGTGCTTGATAAAATAAAGAACTTAGCATAATGTTTTAAACTATGGTTTTGTTTTGTGTTAATAAACATGATAAAATATTAAGATAAAATATTTAATCTAGGTTTTGGGACATAATAAAGGGGACCTCATGAGTAATAAAAGACACAACATATAGTTTTAGCCTAAGGTTTTTGTATTAATAAATACAACAAACTTTAGGGTAAGGCTTTTAGGCTAAGTCTAAACTAAAATGGACCCTTCATTTAGTTAGACCATGTGGAAATAAAAGGGACCAAGGGGGCTCTATAAAATAAAGAGACTGAACATAAATTTTTAGACTAAGGTTTTGTCATGTTAATGAACATGACTAAACCTTACGATAAAAATTAAACTAAGTCATGGCATGAAAAATCATTCTCATATAAATTGTTCCTACCAAATTTGAATTTGATTCAAAGGGACTTGAGCTAGGGTAATTTGAATGAGGGTTTCAAGATGATTAAACATGACTTCAATTTGATTTTCAATAGACTAAAGGTTAGTAAAATATTAAATTGACATTAATAAATGGATCCCAAGACATTACCCATTCCAAATACACTCCATTGTAACTACAACCTAAAACATAAAGATCAAATTTTAACAACTTTAGGCAAGATTAAATCAGAATTATGAATAAATATGCCAACCAAATCAGGTGTGAATGATCTTCAAATAAATACTATGTGAAAACATTGTAGTGGTACTCTGATCAAGTAAATTTTCAACTTTAAGGTACAAATTTGCATAATTTAAAACAAGGGTCCCCATTTTTCAAAAATGGGGGTATGTTGACCTCAAAATAATGTTCTTGTAAGATTGACAATTTTAAATGATGAAAATTTAATATTCTAGGAAATGGAAAGTGTTTCACACAAAGTATCCAAATTCATCCTCCCTCTTTGTATATAATTTGTTAAGTTAGTGCATATTTGGATTAGAGTAGTTAGATTAGTTTACTTTTAGTTATGTTTTTCATAGTTTATTTTTTGCTTTCACTATTTTGTTAGAGTAGATTGGTGTTTCTTCAATAAGTGTTGATGATGAAAGATAGAAAATTAGCGTGCATTTTCATATATCACTTGTATACTCTCACTATGATCACATTATCCAAACTATTCCATAGGATGCCCTAGTCGCATTCGATTGGACAAAGTCCTGAATTCACTTTGAAAATGTTGAAAATTTAAAGAAACTAGTATAATCTAGGATGAACATCAATGTCATGTCTAACTGATTTATGTTTTCATTATAGAAATATAAGTTGGTTTCATAATTATCATATGAATTAAGAATATTAAATACATTCAAAATGGTTAGGACTACATATTTTGTCATAAATATTGCCTTGAGGGACATAAGAATGGAAAAGAAAGATCACTTATGACTAAACTTTTCTGACCATTCCCATACTTTGGTTATATTGGTTTCCAACCCTTTAAGGGATATTATTAGATATTCAAAGAAAATTGAAAAGGGTTTTCCTAAAAGGGTGATTCAGGGAACCTTCGTCAGGGTTATGGATGCCTAGTTAGAATTGGAGTAAGGCGTAAAATAGATCCAAATACAACTTTTTAGGTGTTATAGATGCCTATATGGTTGCTGATAAATTACAGAGACTTCCCCCTTAAGAAATTTTTATAAAATAAAAAACATAAAAAAATAATAGTACACATCAAAAAATTCTTATCAAGTGGTCGCTCTTACACTATATAAAAATCCTTTAAGGTAAGGTAAGTTTCACACATGAATATTCATATATATAAAGGCCTAGTTTGTGATTTTATAAAAATAAACCTAATTTTTGGATTTTTAATTAAAATATTAAACTTTATATCATGAATAGTTTGTTTTATTCGAGGTGAAACAAAAAACAATTCTAAACACCTAATAATGTTTTCCTTTAAGTAAACTTCATTTGTTGTAACCAACATGTTAGACCCTACGATCAAAGCATAATAGTATGTCCTTATTTTTGGAATAAATAGGTCACATACACTTCTAATATAAAATTAAAATATAATGATTTCAGTTTATTTATTCTAATCAAACTTATTTTTTTATATTATATATACAAATATGAAGTGCATAAACATTTTCCAAAATTTTAAAAAATTGGTAAGTGTTTTTTAGATTTTTTTGTTCACATAATGGGACATAATATTATTATTTGAATCCATAATCAATAATAAATATATACACACATCTAATTTTATCTTTTCATCACTAGATTGTTTAAAATAGAAACCAAACTTAGATTTTTTATTAATGTAAACTAGTCACGCAATACCCTTGCAGATACTTAAGTTTGTTTAGTGGCCATACATTAATATAACTTAAGTTCATTATGAACTATTTATAAATAACCTATGTCTAAATTTTATGCATTTCATTCATCAAAATTAGTGACCACACACATATATAAGTGTTCATACTTTATATATTCTATGATAATATATATCCTCAAAAAATGTGAACCTAGTTACATATTAAATCGAAGTCCATAATCTAATGTGTTTATAGAGCCCTTTTCAATTTTTAATTATATTTGTCCTCCATGATTATGTTGGGAGTGCCAAATTTATATGTTTAAAAATTTATTAGTGGCCACACATATTTATATGTCTTAATCCTAACATCACACTAGATTCCATGACACACATATATCAAGAGTAGAATTGGTCACTCATCATAACCTAATGTATATATAAACACATCCATGGAGTATACCTCATAAATTTATTTTAAAAACATTTATTGAGAAATTAACTAGTTTTCAAGACCATGACTATTTTAAACATGGCAGTGTCCACATTAATATAGTATATGTTGTTAAAGTTATCTCCACATAATGTTTAACTTTTAGTTATGTGACCACATATTTTCATTATTATTTATAATGTGATAAATCTATTCACTATGGATATAGATAAGGGTGGAGACATGAGGAATAATTAAATAAATTAAAAATCCCAATGGGTCCATACAATTACTAAAACTATAATGAAAGACTACAAGGAAATATATGATCCTAAATAAATTAAAGACTGACATGTGGATCACTATATGCACACAATATAAATGTCAATGAGAATAAAGGGGTGGACCCTGAAAACATTATTTTTCACATGATTATTTCCTGTGACCAAGATAATATGCCACTACATAACAAATACAATGAAATCTAACCAGTTAAAAGTATCCCATGAGCCACAATTTCATTGGATACAAAATAAGGGTAATCAAAAAAGATATGTAAGGGAATGTTATAGTATAATTAGTTATATACACAATAATTTTCACTTTAATATTTACTAATGCTTTCTATTGCAGTGAATTTATGAGCACTGATCTCCCTATTAGTATTACCCTTTATTTAGAAAAAAATATTTATCATAATTTTCTTTATGCATGTGGAATTTTTATTTATGTGAATTATAGATTCACATAAATCTCGATTACATGAGGTGTCACTCACATATTTGTTCCACTTTAGGTTTTGGGAGTTATTCTCATACTTAACTCCTTTCCACACTTGGTACACTTCCCTCCACTCTCTAAGGGAATAGGCCATTTGACACACACAAAGGAGACTTATAAGGTAATCATGGGATTCCTTGTAACTCAATTTTTCTTCTTCTTGATTTATTAAAAGAGATTTCTTCTTGTCATTTCCTCACTATAAACTTGAAAATCTCTCTCTTCTTATTGAATTCATCTTTCTTCTAAAATTTGTATTTGTGAATAGTTTTAGTGACAAGCCTTATTATAGATCATATGGGTTTTTATCCTATACATTCAGTTTCTCACTTTAAAACTCTTGTCTCATTTATGGTTTTCACCTTGAGAGGTAATTTTTCTTCTAATTTGTTTAAATTTATGTAATTTCAATATTATTGATGAATGTTTTTGACATAATTCCTACATGGTTTTAGAGCTAGGTTTTTTTAATTGTTTTGAGAGTTTATAGGTTTTGAAAGAAATTTTGGTTTTTTTCGCAAGGGATTCACTCTTGTTATATTGTTCAATCCATATCTCTTTCTAAATTTTTTTTGGATTCATTTTCTTCTAACCCATTGCATGTTGCTAACAAGGAGCATTTCATTCCTATTTTTCATGGTTCTAAAAACTCTCCAAGTAGATGTTTATTTCTTTAAGATAACATTTTTATTCATATACATTTAAAAAAACTTAGTTTCATAGTTTTATAGTTGTTTATTACCAAATATTTGTTTACCTTTTTTTTGTATGCATTTTTACCTTTATATTTCATTTGGATTTGTTGTCTCTTTGTGATTTTCTCTAGCCACACTTGGTTATTGAATTTTCCTTTTTTACTACATTTTTTTCTAACCCATTGCATGTTGCTAACAAGGAGCATTTCATTCCTATTTTTTATGGTTCTAAAAACTCTCCAAGTAGATGTTTAGCTCTTTAAGATAACATTTTTATTCATATACATTTAAAAAAACTTAGTTTCATAGTTTTCTAGTTGTTTATTACCAAATATTTGTTTACCTTTTTTTTTATATGCATTTTTCCCTTTATATTTCATTTGAATTTGTTTTCTCTTTGTGATTTTCTCTAGCCACACTTGGTTATTGAATTTTCCTTGTTTACTACATTTTTAGGAAATTTATTGCACTTGGTTAATATATTTACCTTGGTTACAAAATTTTCTTTGGTTACTTCATTTTTTATTTAGGGAAGTCTTAAGGCATTTTTTTTACTTGGTTGATATATTTTTTTTATTGTGGGTAGTATTCAGGTAATTTGTTGCACTTGGTTACTACATTTTTTTTTTCTTTTTTGAAGTATTCTTTACTACATTTAAAGTGTATTCTATATGTAATTATTATGCTAAAATTTTTTAATTCCTTTCATATTTTTCTTGGTATGATTTGGTTAGTATTTTCTTTGTATGCTAATCATTTCTTTCAGTGAATCACTATGCTAAGCTATGTGCAGTAACTAGTAGTCTCACTGAGTGTATCTGCCCATAACTTCATCCTTGTAGCATATCATATAGGTATGTGTTACTTCCTTCATAATCAATTAATACATTATATAACACATCTTATATATTTAAAACATCTTTGTCATTCTTTTTTAAAATAAAAAATAAACAAAAACACGTTTCTATTACTGGTATTACTACATAACTCTCTCTTGACCTTTAACATTGTGCATTTCATTTTTATTCTTGTTTTTTTATTATTCAAAAATTAAGAAGAATATCCAAAGACTTACATATGTTAATAATATATTTTAAATAAATAAAAACAAAAATTATCTTTTTTATTCACTTTTATTTAGCATAACATTACAATTAAAATTTTAAACAAAAATTTATTTTTTATAAGAATATAAGTATTACTTTCTTAAAATCTTTTATTTAAAAGAATTATAAAAATTGAAAAGTGTTTTAATATTATTGTATGTAACTATAAATTTTTTAAATCCTTAAAATATATATTTTTGGAGGACTTATTTTTACACTCTAAATGTTCTAAATTATTAACATTGGTTCAAGCAATTTTGTTTTTTGCATCTAAATTTTATACTTATCCACTTTACTTATCTTTTTTGTGATAACTATTGTGATTATTTACATAAAAATTAACATTTTATTTTAGCCATCTTGTAATTTGAAACTATTTTGCTTATTTGTAATTTTTATATAACCTTTTCTGGCTCTCATTGCTTCCTTATCACATTTTTTTTCACATTGAAAATATTCCATATTTTTTGCCTTCTTGTGCCTCCTCCATGCATATTAAGTGCCTAATGATTTTTTTTTCACATTTGACTTTTAGAATTAGGTGTTTTTTCAAGGCACAGTGACTCAATTACTACCTGAATCTAAACTCACATCCACCAATTACCATTGATGGAAATATCATATGCAATAAATCTTCACTTTCAAATATTTAGTGTGTAGTAGATGTAAAGGACGCAAAACCTGATGAAAATACTACTAATACTAATGTTCAATAAAATTGGCAAGTAAAAAATGAAAAGGCCTTAGGTTTGATTGGCATGACTGTGACACCTAAATTTCATGTGCATATCGTTGGTTTTACTCTTGCATCCAAAGTTTGGTCTAGACTTCAATCTATTTATGATGTTCTGAATGAATCTAGAAAAATTCAAGTTCAAGATCAACTTTCTGATTTAAAGTATAATGACTTAAAAACTATGGATGATTTATTGACTAAAGTTCACTCTTTGCATTCTTAGTTACGTGTTAAACTTTCAAAATTAAATTTAATTCACATTGTCATGAAAAAATGTTTGGCTAGGTCTTTTCAGTAGTTTATTACAAATGTTCACTCGTAACTAGATTTTCTTACTTCATCTGCTATGTTGAAGTTTGATTTATTTTGTACTTTATTGCAACAAGAAGAATAAAAGTTAATTCAATTTGGTAGTCTTAAGACTAAATAACATTATTTTATTTCTAAACACCAACACAAGAATGGAAAAGAACATGTTAAGTCCAATAATACACATCACAAAAAATATCAAAACTCTAACTCAAAACCTAATAAAAAGTTAGATTTTAATTTTTATGACAAAAATTCATACGATAAAGATCATTATTTTAAGAAAAAACATGACATTAAAAATGAAAAGGTTAAGGTTAAAGACAATGCTATCACTAGTAATACTAAGATTCAAAATAAATAGAAGTCTAATACTAGAGTTGTTTTTACTTGTATTTTTCATTTTTATCTTGTTGAATGAATTTTTGATTCTAGGACTACTCAACATATGACATCTAATGCCAATTTGTTTACTTATTTAGAACTAGATATTCTTAACAATAATTTAAGTCTTGAAAATCATGCTTCTTACAATGTTGAAGCCATGAGAACTATTAAAATACTTAATGGTGAATTTCATGATGTCTTTCTTGTTATTGATTTGAAATTGAATCTTTTTTATATTCATCAATTACATAAGCAAGACTATAAAGTAGAATTTTTTAATGATACTTATTATGTTAAATATACCAAGCAAGATTTTTAAATAGTTGATACTACCTTTTTAGATAATAATAACTTGTTTAAGTGTATTATATTCTCTTCTTCATCATCTACTCATAATTTTTTTACTTCTATTGATGGTCGCTTGTGTCATGAATGATTAGGACTTATTAATTATCAAAGTATTTCACTTCTGAATAAACTTAATATGGTGCAAGGTTTTCTTAAAATTCCTATTGTTAACAACCCAAGTTACACCATGATGGGGAAGACTATTCAAATCCACCTCAAACTTAGACTAACATGGGAATGGCCTAAAGGCTATGGGTTACCTTATAACTAGACCAAACCTTTAGATTATTAGGCTAGCTCTCATGGTACATCACTTATAGATTAATTACTAAAACCTACTTCAATTAGGGTAAAAAGGGATAGAAGGTACATTAAAAAAATATACACTAAGGGATGGTGATGCACCTATATTTCTTATCCATTGAATCTGGACTTCAACTAACATAGGTAAGTAATGTAAATGATTGAATCTTACAGTTCTAAGGACTCCTATACAATAGTGTTTCACATAAATGTTTCACTAATTTATTATGACATGAGGGTAATGTTCTGAGACTTGATCAAGGAATTAACCAATCAATATATCCACCCCAAGATCAGCCACTCAACATTCAAACACTATATGTGACCTACATAAGATCATCTACTAGTAACTAGGTGAGATTAGGACTTGCCAAGGGAGAAAGACTACCACATGTGTAAATAAAACTAACTAAACACACAAAACTTATATTAATAATTCTAAAAATATTCAATTTATTCACTTAAGAGGTTACAAAGTACAATCTTGGTAGAGTTTTCTCATTCCTAAAAGAGGGATTCCCAATCAAGGCCAAAAAACTTGAATAAATAGTAGAATAAAGAAAAAAGGAGAGTGGAATTGAGGAGAAAGTAAAATGTCTTCCATAATCATATAAAATTCATTAATATAGTCTTAAATAGTTACTCAATCCTTTGAAAGACTCTCCATGCATTCATGCCCTTAGATGACTCCTTATGCATTGAGATGGGGTAGTTAAGGATGTAGTTGACTAATTCAACCTTCCTTTAAGCATGCTATTCATGTTTTGGTAAAATTTAATCTCTTATAAGTAGTTTTAGAATTATTTTTTTGTAATTAGGACATTACATAACATATAATATCCATCCTCCTTTTGAGCAATTTGAATAAGTCATGAAACTGACTAGTTCCTTCATAATGACTATGGAATGTGCACTCAACTCCTTCAAAGATCAGCTACATGGTGTAATTACTTGTCATAAACTCCATAAAAAATATCCCTAATCCATTCTTAAACTTTATTTGATGACCAAGCAGGCCAAATAGGCCAATTAGGCCTAGTAGGATGGTGTTTATGCTTTAGTAGTCATAAAAAACCTGTAAGAGACCTTAGGAACCTGCAAACTTACCACACTAGGTGATTAGGTCACCTTATCCTTCATTCTAGTAGATTGGATTATTGTAATATAATCACATATTAATTTATAGGAAGATTCCTAGACATCTAATGTCTTGATAAGATGAAAAAAGTGCCAAATAAACATCTCCAATGATTGCCATCATCCTAAACTACCTTGTACCTCTTTTTATAATATTTTTCCTCAATAAACACTATTTTATGATAAGTATATACAATTAAATATAAAATTGTACCATTTTTAGGACCTTATTTGAGTATAATTTATGATTCAAGTGTTTATCATCGGATTCATGGGTGTTTGGGTACTAAAACCTCAAGTTTTCCAAAACAAGGTATGTCTTAGGGTTTAATTAGGGTTTTTGAGGTCTACCATCTTAATGATGGTTCATAAATTATGTACCTAAAAATAATAAACTCTTTCCATATATATTTATTACTTAAACCCATTAAAATTTCTTGATAATCTTGGGTTCCCATGCAAAGAGTGCGTCAAGATATGTACGTAAAGTAGGCTTGTGGTCTTTTACAGGTAGTTTGGACATGTTCATAGTCTTAGAAATGTTTCATAAAATTGTACCATAAATAAAAATATTTAATTAATTAATTTAAATTAAATATTAGTTATAAATTATCAATAGATAATTTTCATTGAGTGTCCTTGTGATGAAAGATCTAAGCATTGAAATAGGCAATTCGAGCTGGCTGTGTACACTATGGAATTTGAGTTATCCTTTGAGAGTAATATGTCCTTTACCCTATTTTTATATTCTTAAAAACATCTTATTAAGACCTTAAACAACCTATAATACCTTATCATGGTTTAATTTTTATTATGGGAGTCTGAAAGTGTCTCCATGGTGTTATGGAACTTCTAGGATTCAAAACTAGCTTTAGGCCTAAAAGGTATTTTCTAAGTTTTGAGGTCCAAATGAATTATAGGTAGGTTTTTTTAATTAAATATCATAATAAAATCCATTTTATAACATATTATCACCCCTTTAAAACTACCCAAATACTCTCAAAATCTCACTCTATCTCCATTCTCTCAAAATATTATACGTATATAACACTGCGAAGACTATTAAGTTTGAATGCTTGGGGTTTGGGGTCTGAATGGTCTCTTTTATTATTTTTTTACTATTTTTATGGATTTATAACTCCAAATTATCTTACCTTTAATCTCATTACATATATATTTCTTGCATACCCTTATCTCCTTTACCTAGGGTTTCTTAGGAATCAAGCTTGTATAGCCTTAGAACCTATGTTTTATGCTTTAGCCCATATATTCCAAGTTTATTATAATTATATAATAGTGAAATAACTTATCACCTTCTCCTAAAAGTGTATACAACTTCAAAAAAGTGTTAAAACAAGCAATAATTATCTATATTATACACACATGCTTATTTTAGGTCATGTCTTCTTAAGCTAGCCCTCAAGGTCATTTTGTCTTAAAAAACTAAATGTTGCATAATCAAAGAGCATATGATAACTTATAATAACATATTTCATTACCTAAAAACCTTTTATTAAGTATAACTCTCCTAACTTACATTCAAACTTCCAAGTAACCCATGTAGCCTCTTTAAAGACTATTAATAGACTGAGGCCTATCTAAGACAAAAAATTGATTGTCTCCACTATTAATCTAACCCTAAAAATATCATTAGTAGATTTACCTAGTCACAATAACTATTTATACCAAGCTTGAAGGTGTGATCAAACTTTTAGAGGCCTCAATATTGAAAACTTCCCCAAGACTAGTTTTTAAGTGTTGACTGTGAGTATTGACTGTGTATGTAGATGCATGTTGGCTATGTCTCTTAGGTCTATTGGTATTGTTATAAACATTATGACTTATCTTAATCATTTAACTAGTTTTACTCTTAAATAAAACTTAAAACCTTTCTCACTCATCTTTTTCTTTGTAGGTCACCTATAGATAGCCCTTAACAGTTATTGACTTAGCCTATGATTCGTTTAACTATCAATAAATTAATACGAGACTTAGATGATCTTCATCTTATTTATATTAAATATATATTAAATGATAAATATTTGGATAAAGGTTAATATTTTATCTTGTTTTGTACATTTATTTTATGTTGATTTGATCAAAAAGAGGACCTATAGGTTGGGGCATGTAGGTCACCTTTTGACTATATAAGCCACCAAGTCATTTCATCATACCCTTGACCCTATTGATATTTTCAACCATGAAATTTAAATTATCATTATTTGATGATACATAAAGAATATATTAATCACAATAACACTTTGAACTCACCTATCTAATTGAGATGATTGCAATCATATGGTTATAGGTGGAGGTGTTATCACTCTAGAGAGCACCATGTTTAAAGATGTGAAAAGTACACCTTCTCTAAAGTTGATAAAATTGGATCTTATTAGAGTGTGGGTGAATTTTTATTAATAATAACCTCAAGAAAGGTTTGGTTCCCTTAACATATATCACTAAAACTAATCTATTTTTTGCTTTTTGGGATGAAAAGGGACAAAGAAACTAAACTGGGAAATCCTATCTGATGGAGTGATGCACCTAAATGATTGGTATTATCTAAAATATTTTGAAACTAAGGAACAAATATGAATAAAAAATAAACTCTTTAGTAAATCATAAACATAAGTATTTCAAAAGAACGCCTGAAAGAAGCATACAAGGCAAATTTTATTCCTAGCTCTTCAAATGACCTGTAGAGGATGAGATTTTTACAATAGGTGTGGAAAGGACTTGAAATAAGGGTATATATATTCCACTTATATGCTGGTACATAGTCAAAATACACTCTATTATGTTATCAAATCATATGTAAAATATTTCCTTTATTGATAAATGATGCCAATTACAATTTCTGTTCTGCTTCAGAAATTAATGAAAAATGGCTTGAAAAAGCCAATATATATGTTTAAAACTAACCTAAAGACAAATAGGTATTTATTTCAGATAATTATTAGTCTTGGATAGTTAAATAAAGACCTAATCCTTTTATAATGTTGAAAAAATTCATCAAAATGTCTAAGTTTTATGAAAATTTGCATGGTCTTCAAATTTTGGCATAAAATTGGAGGTGGTGGGCCCATGTTGACTTGCCAACATTATTTGCATGAAAATCATGCCATAAATTAGAATATAAATCCATATTTAAAGTGATTTTAAGTTATTTAATGTCCTTATCTTACATGAAAAGCATGGGAGATGCATGAAACTAGTCAAACTAGTCAACTGAAGAGATGTGGACTCAAAGACTAGTCAACTTCCACTTGAACTCAACTTGCATGAATTGGAAGTTTTGGATTGAATTTAAAATGATATATTAACTTTATATATATATATATATATATATATATATATATATATATATATATATATATATATATGTATATATATATATATATATATATATATATAGAATGTGATAACTCCAAAATTAATTCATTTTATATATTTTCAATGCCATTCTTCAAGTTGACCATTGACCAACTAGGCCTATTAGACCAAATAGGCCTAAAAGCTAATCTATGTATTTGAAATCCATTAAACCTAAAAAAATATTACATGAAAGCTTGAAAAAAATACCTATAAAAACTTTTATCATGAAAATATATTTGATTTTAATGAGAAAACACTCACCATTCAGTCAACAGGGTTGACTAGGCCTATTTTGTTCCATTTTCCTGCAGACTGACCATTTTGATCAAGCTAGTTGGGACACTTCAAAGATGATTTATAACTAAATAAAAATTTTAAGATGAAAAAAAAAGTATTAGGATTTGACATTCATTTATTATATTTCATTTAACTATCATTTACTTCATTTTACATTCTTTTTTCCACAAAAAATATGATTTCTACTCTCCTTCATACATTCCATGCATAAAATTGAAATTTTTGGAGTCCTCTCTAATTAAATTGAAATTTTAAAATGTTTTATTTTTATCCAATATTATTTTATGTAAATAAAATCAATTTTTTTCAAAACTAGGTTTTTGAGGGTTTAGGAGGGCTTTGAAGCTGAATCTTCAAAATGATGATTTAAGAATTAAAAAAATATAAATACAAAAATATTGAAATTTATTTATATAAAATTTACCTACATAACATCCATAAAACTATTGGGTTCCCATGCAAAAGATATGAAAAGTTACCATGTGGATAAATTTGCCTATGGGGTTTTGACTGCATCTGGGGCCGCCTACACTCTTAATGATTGATCATAAATAAAAACCCATAATATGGTCTCAATTTTTCATTAATTATAATTAAATATGGGTATTCAAAAAATACTAAGATAATTTGGCCAAAATCTACACGTAGTGAAAGATATGAGCATCTGAACATGAGGCTCTTAAGGGTTCCTAAAACTGTAAAAAATGAAAAATTCACTAAAATGAAAATATATCTTCAGATACTTCCCAATGCCTAAAAAAATTATCATGTGGTATGTAACATGTTATTAAAACACTCTAAAAGTACATTTTTCTTGAAAAGTCAAAAAACCTTTTTTTGGCTTATATGTCTATTTACTTGTAAAAGCCTGTATGAGCATGGTTTGCTTATAATTTGGAGTTTTAAAAATATTTATGTATTATTATTATTTAAAAACATAACATAATTCTTTTAAAACTTTTACTTAGACTTATAAACCTTTGTGGCACTCCATAATGATGCATGTTCCAATGTTGATCTCAAACAGACATATTGAAGACTGTTACAAAATAGCAAATATCTATACTTATCTAATGGGAATGAAACTTTTTCATAAGGTTATTCAAGTAATTATGACCATGTGTACAAAATTTTAGGTCTTTAAACTACATATATCTCCCATAAAGTTTAACTTTCTCTCAAAATTGACCCTTGTACATGGATTGTCTGCGTATTTGAACTTGAAAATGCTCTTTTGAAATGACAATGACCCATTTTTTAAAAAAAATTGAATATTTTTACCAAAATTAGTGATTTTATGACATAATTTACAGCTTTAAAGGGATATTGAATGTTTTCTTGAAAGTTTTGAATGATAGGAGTCGTAATTTGGCCTTGATAGGTCAAGTTACTAACAATTTTGGTGACTTTTAGGGGTTGACCAGCCTATTGGTCAAAAAACTTAGAAATTATAGTTATGAAAAACTTGGATATACACTAAATATTGGAATATATTTTACAAATAAAGACATAATAAGATAACTGACACAAATGATAATAAACACATGCACATATGCACTTAAAGGAATGGACAACTTGGAAAGAGAAAAAACAACAATGGAAAGCATGTGCAGATATGCACTTAGATAAATGAAACTAAAGGTGATATATTATATACAAAATAACCTCCAACTTGTTGGTCCTCCTGGATCAAAAGGAAAATTTGATAGTTCACTTCCATGATGAGATGGATAATGGTACATCATATGTGCCCTTGCAAGCTTGGTGGTTGAGAAATTAGGTATCTTCTTTGCCAACTCCTTTGGCATACTCATATGTGAAATAGAAGGAGAAAAGTATCCTATAATGTATAAATACTCACTTGGTGGCTCTTATACTTTGTCAAGCTTCATTTCTTCACAATCTAGTTGATTAGGCTAAGCACAAAATATACTTGTGTTACCTTTTGGAAGCATATCCATGTATGTAGGCTCTTCAAGGAGATGATAACCAATTCTAAAGATCTAAAACAAGTCTCTATCAATAATTAATTCTTGAGGTGGTAGAATTGAAGGACTTTACACTCCTTTCTCTTCATTTGGCTTGACAAAGCTACTCTCTTTGGCTGCAACCAAACCATAATCCCCTTAGAGAAGAGTATATCTTACTCCCAAAACTTCAAATAAGTCCTCCAATGAGATTTTTATATTATTTTTGAACTTTGGTTGCTCCACAAATTGATCAATTTGACTAGCTATTACATCAATTTCTTCATTCTCTTCATAAGATGGCAGCTCTATTTCCTCAACCTTTTCATGAACACTTGCATTCTCCTTAGCACACTCTTCTTGAAGCACATTTGAATATACAATTTCCTCTTTTAGTTAACACATGGCATGCCCCTCTTCCTTATTCTACATATTTCTCTAGATGTATTTCCAAAATGGAAATGAGTTAGATTCTTGTGGAGGGAGGGATAGTACCTGAGTAGTTTTGGATTGGCTTGACTACGTGATTTGATTCCAAGATGGGAAAGATAGAGAATCTTTTTTACCTTTTGATTTTGGATCTCCTCTTATTTCCTTGTCTTCAAATCCAACTCTCTAATCTACTTATCAATATTCTCTTGGAATATTTTCTCTTTAAAGTGGTCAATGATCTCAATAGCAGGTTTTCCCATAATAATCTCCTTCTTTCTTTAATAGTTCTCTTGGATTGATCTCCAAGAAGGGAAGGTCTGGAAAACATATGAAGAACTTGGAAAACTCAAAGGAGCACTTGAAATTGTCTCTCAAGGAGAAATATATGGCATATAAGAAGAGTGAGGCTAAACCTATTGTCCTTTAAGGCCTTTTAGTTTGTCCTCAATGCTTTGAATGTAACCACCTACATCCATCATCTCACCAATAATAATACTCCAATTTTCCCTCTCAATAGATGTCCATTGATTTTTTATTTGTTGTAATGACTCTCTCAGATGATGAATCAGGTGAATAGGGGTATCTTGGATATAATAGATTTGTGAGTACAACTCTAGTGCATGCTTGGCAAGGATCACTAAAGTTTGTTTAAGTGCTAGTATGGATTGGATAGCTGAAAAATGGCCATGATTAAGTTGGTTAGATGGGTAGGATGGCTCATTATAGGGTTGGTAAAGGACCGTATTATGATGGAATGGCTATTTATAGGGAGGATCAAGGTAGTACTCTTATATATATGTGTGTGTGTGTATATATATATATATATATATATATATGACTGATATAGATCCTCAAACTCCTAGTGAGGATCATAGTGTGGCTAGTCATACTGATCATAGTGAGGATTATATGGATCCATACTGAAATAAGCCATTTGAGACCATTAGTAAGACAAATACTAAAAGCAATAAATATTGAAAAGATAAATGATGTTCATAACTAGCTTTGAATCGCTGAAACTTACACTAATCTTTTTGAAGCCTCCAAAGGCTAGTGTGTAGAATGAGAGTCCCACCAGACATGTCAAAAACTATTATCACTATAGAGAGCACCCTACTTGAATATGTGCAAGGCACACCTTCTCTCTAACTGATATAATTAGATATTCTTAGAGTGTGGGCAACTCTATACTGAAAAGAACCTCTAGAGAGGGTTGGTTCCCTTAAGATTTATCTCTAAAACTAAACCATTTTGATTTTTTTGGGATGAAAAGGGAGAAGGAAAATGAAATAGGAAATCCCACCTATTTTGGTGATGCACCAAAGTAATATTATATTATCTAAAATATTTTAAAAACTAAGGCATACATATGAATCAAATTAAATTCTTTATCAAATCCTAAACATAAGTGTTTCAAAAGAAGGCCTGGAAGAAGTTTGCAAAGTAATTTTATGATCCAATCTCTTCCAATGACCTGTAGAGGATGAGATTTTCATAGTAGGTGTGGAAAGGACCTAAAAAAGGGTAAGTATATTCCAATTTTATGCTAGTAAATAATCAAATTATACTCTATTATGATCCAAAACTATATGCAAAAAGATATTTTATTTGATAAAATGGTGTCCATTACAATTTCTTCTCTACTTCAAGAATTAATGAAAAATGGCTTGAAAAATCTAATGTGTGTTGAAAAATAACCTAAATATAAATTGGTGTTGATTTTAGATAATTATTACTCTTGGTTAGTTAACTAAAGACCTAATCCTTTTACAGTGTTAAAACAATTTATCAAAATCTCTAAATTTTATGAAAATTTGCATGGTCTTCAAATTTTGGCATAGAATTGGATGTGGTGGGCCCATGTTGACTTGTCAACCTTCTTTTCATAAAAATAATGCCATAAATTTTAAGATAAATCCATATTAAAAGTGATTTTAAGTTCTTTAATTTCCTTATCTTTCATGAAAGGCATGGGAGATGCATGAAACTAGTCAAACTAGTCAACCAAAGAGATATGGACTCAAAGACTAGTCAACTTCCACTTGAACTCAACTTGCATGAATTGGAACTTGTGTATTGAATTTATAATTATATATTCACTTAAATAATATATATGTCACGTGGTAACTCCAAAATTAATTTTTTTGAAATATTTTTAATGTCATTCTTTAAGTTGATCATTTGACCAACTAGGCCTATTAGACCAAATAGGCCTAAAAGCCAATTTGTGCATTTGAACTCCATCAAATCTGCAACAAGATGCCATGAAATATGAAAAAAAAATTAAATATACATATAACACCTTTTCTCATTAAAACATATTTTATTTTGATGAGAAAACACTTACCATTCAGTCAATAGGGTTGATTAGGCCGATTTTGCTCTATTTTCCTGCATACTAGCCATTTTGATCAAGCTAGTTGGGACACTTTCAAGATTATTTATGACCAAATAAAATTTTTAATATGAATAAAAAGTATTATTATTTTACATCCATTTATTATATTTCATTGAATTATCTTGCACTTCACTTTACATACTTTTTTCCATAAAAAATATGATTTATGCCCTCACCCATACAGATCCATGCATAAAATTGACTTTTCTATAATCCTCTCTAAGTTTAATTTACATTTTAAAATGTTTTAGTTTGATCCAATATGATTTTATGTCAATAAAATCAACTTTTTTCAAAACTAGTTTTTTGAGGGTTTAGGAGGGCTTTGAAGTTGAATCTTCAAAATTATGATTCATGAAGTACAAACCTCTAAATACCAAAATATTTACATTTATGTGTATACAAATTTCCCCATAATATCCTCTAAAATATTTTTTTCCCATGCAAAATATATGAAAAGTTACCATGTGGAGAAATTTGCTTGTGGGGTTTTGAC
The DNA here is from genome assembly GCA_037957365.1 of Torreya grandis. Taxonomy (NCBI): domain Eukaryota; kingdom Viridiplantae; phylum Streptophyta; class Pinopsida; order Cupressales; family Taxaceae; genus Torreya; species Torreya grandis. The sequence goes on from JARHVA010008632.1 coordinate 104,123, forward strand.
TGTATTATGGGCCACCTACGCTCTTAATGATTGATCATAAAGAAAAACCCATAAAATGGTCTAAATTTTCCATTAATTATAATTAAATATGGGTACTAAAAAAATAATAAGAGAAGTTGGCCAAAATCCACACGTGGTGAAAGATATGAGCATCTAAACAAGAGGCTTGTAAGGGTGCCTAAAATTGTAAAAAATAAAAAATTCACCAAAATTAAAATAAATATTCACCTAATTCCAAATAGTTGAAAACATTATCATGGATTTTGTACCATGCTATTCAAACACTCTAAAATCACATTTTTCTTGAAAAGTCAAAAAACCCCTTTTTGGCCTATATACCTATTTACTTGTAAAAGCCTATATGAGCATGTTTTGCTTAAAATTTATAGTTTTTAAACTATTTAAAGATATTATTATTATGTAAAAACATCATAACATTCTTTTAAAACTTTTACCTAGACTTAGAAACCTCTATGGCTCTCCAGAATGATGCCTACTCCAATGGTGATCTCAAACAAACATGCTGAGGACTGTTACAAAATAGAAAGTATATACACTCATCAAATGGATATGAAACATTTTTATAAACTTAAACAAGTCATGATGACCCTATGTACAAAATTTTAGGTCTTGAAACCACCTATAGCTCCCAAAAAGGTCAACTATCTCTAAAAATTGACCCTTGTATATGGATTATCTGCATATTTGAACTTGAAAATGCTCTTTTGAAATTATAGTGACCCATTTACAATACATTTTTGACAATTTTTACTAAAATTAGTTATTTTATGCCATAATTCCTACCTTTAAAGGGCTATTGAATGGTTTTTTGAAAGTTTCAAATAATAAGAGTAGTAATTTAGCGTTGACAGGTCAAATTACTAATAGGAGGTTTAAGTAATTTGTATGGACAGAGGCGAAATTTGGATTCTAGAATATGATAATTTTATAATCATGAATTATGATGTTTTTCATACCTAATGAGAGTACAAACCTTAACTCCATAGACCTTACCTCCACATACCTTAACAAATACTTTAGATAGACTAATTGTATTAAGAACTTGGTTGTAGGTGAAGATATATTATTTTAACATGGATTAAGAACATATAACACATAATCATGACTATAATGATCTCACACACCCTTTATATTAATCAAAATAATGGATTCATGATGTGGATTGATAAGGTAGTAATGATATGATGATAATGGGATGTATGGCAAGACTAAGAGGAGTGATAAGCTTATAAAAATGGTGAAATAGTAGTGGTAAAGATTGTAAATATAGAATGAATCGTAGGGTAATTAAATGAAACATGAATCCACTTTCAAGATATTCTTGAAGGGTCCTAGGTAAGCATAATCATATGCATCAATAGGATATAACATTTTATAGGTTCTTTATGAAGCACAAATAGTGAAAAGTGAAACCTAGGATTCATCAAACTACCTTAACATATGATAAACTAAGATTGCCATAGTGTTTTAAGATAGTTTTTTAGTTTCAATTATATCATATTATTTCATGAATCTTGATACACTTGAAATAATAACACTTTGCCATGAATGAAACACTGCAAACAATGTCGTAATGAGTCTTGATTTCTATGGATCAACCATTAAACCATACAACCTCTCCAACCTACTTGTAGACTATATATTTGGTATTTTATGACTTATTAAACTCTATAAACTCACACATTTAGATCAAAAGGTTGGGGAAGACATGAAATGTCTCTTCAAGACCTAAAGAACTAGGAACAAGTAGTAGTTTGACCAAAATAGACATAAACTTCACAAAACTATACCATTCTTCTTGCCTTGTGCATATACAAATAGTGATTAAAACCATTAAGTTCTTAGACTTTGTTTATAAAGTTAATAAAACAAAACCATAAACTAATACCCATGATTGGAAGATCATCAGGTCTAGTTTCTCTAGTCAAGAGCTTAGATCTCCTTTCTCTCTCTATTATATGAACTGAGGACAAACTTGAGGTGTTCTTACTATTTTCCAATGAACTAAACAGGGATATCACATCAATTTTTGTATTCTCAAGCATTCAAATATTCCAATATCTTCACCATGTATCTATAACAAGACCTCCTTACATTTTCAAGATTCCTCCTAATCAAATTCATATAGTATGGATCTGTATTACTTCAAAACACTGTTGAAACCTACAAAATCTCCTTCATATCCTTTTGTTTTATCTTCAAACCACCATTATATGGAAATATAAAGGAAGATATAGGTAATAAAGGCATCTAAAAATAAGGAATATGTCAAGGAGAGCAAAAAGAAAGAATATTTCACATGTGGGAGCTCTTATGAAGGCAAAACAACCCTCTAAACTCATAAAAAAGATATATTCAAAGAATGAACCATTTGAATAAGCAATATGAGGACCATGGGGGTGGTTTAAATATTTTAGTGATGCTTTAAAGGCCTTATGAGGTCAAAATTTTCCATTTAAAGTCCAAAACCTTCACTTTTAGACAATATGCACATAGTTTCAAAAAGAGATTTGCCAATGAGTATCATGAAGAATACCTTAAATATTTTTAAAAAGGTTTCAATGAGGAAATTATATATCTTTATAACCTTTTAAAGGCTTATAGTCCACCCTACTTGAATATATTAAATACATCAAAGAAACTTATAGTGAATCATCAACTGCCATCTTTGACTATTTTCATTAAGGCACTCTAGGTCACTAAAACCACTTAAATCCATTGTCAAATACCTTCAAACATACTCAAACATTATAATGATAATTAACACCAATTGAAAATAGGTATTAAAATGATAAGACACAAAGACCTACTCCCTTCACTTGATAGTCAATGAATATTATTATGGTCAAGCACATCACCTAAGGACCTATGATATTTAGGAGATATGGCGATCACAAATAAACTCAATGACATATCTAAGAGTGTTGAATGAATTTAAGAAGAAAAAATGAGACATCGTGACTTATAGAACCACCATGTAAAGTATTAAATGAGTTCCATGAAAAGTTTTTGGTTATAGGGGTTGGCATTTGGCCTTGGGAGGCCAAATTACCAACATTTTTGGTGACTCACAAGGGTTGATTAGCCTATTGGTCAAGAGAACCCTTTGAATTTTCATGATAATAACAATTTTCAAACATGAAAACATGGTTTTGATGACTACCTTGGATATCCAAAGATATTTAATACTTTGTAACACTAAGGACTAAAACAAACAACAAGAACTAAATAGAAACAAAGAAAGAAACATAACTATACCTAAATAAGCACACCTAACCTAAGGAAAACAACAGGACAAGACAAAAAAGTAACAAATTAGTAAACTAAACATGTTTTGAGCACAATTATTGAAGCAATACAAAATAAAACAACTAACCTGAGATAAAATTATTTCCTCCAATATCAAAAGGAAAACTTGATTGACCACTATGGCACCATGAAGCCTAATTTCCACAACTTGATTTGAGTACAACTAAGCCTTGCTCATGATATGAGAGCTCACTATGGCATCATGAAGTCTAATTTCCACAACTTGATTTGAGTCCAACTAAGCCTTGCTCATGATATGAGATCTCCCACTTGTATCTAAGAACATTGGCACATTCATGTATTCTCAGTGAAGTAGCTAGCCCTTCATGTTCCATCTCTAGATTCATGGGTTGTACAAGTGAATCAAACACCCAATCATACTACTCTAATATCCATCTTTCTTGTATCAACAATGTCAAATCTACCTCAGTTATAAGATGTTGATGGTCATGTTGGGCATCTTGAGGTGGCTCTTGTGTCATCACTACAAGGATATATTCTAATATAAAGGCATATAGTTTGAATACTTCTTGAGACCAATTGAGTTTATTTCTACCTTCCAAGAGTTAAGAGACATCTACAGATGGGGTAAGGAGTTGATAACCTTACTTGAAAATCTCAAACAATTCATCTCCTGATAAGATAACTTATTGGAATGGTGTGCTTGGAGGGCTAACTCCTTCTTGATTGATGAAACTACTTTACTAAATTTGAAATGAATTACCTTCAATTAAATATTAGCTTTATTTGATGATTTTAAACAATTCCATTTGTTGGTTCTCATCTAGCTTAAGTGTGATTGGACTCTATTCAAGTTGAATAGCAGGAGTAGGAGCAGGCACATCATAGTTTAAAATATCACCTTATCGATCATGCTCATGAGGATGTAAGTCATTCTAATCTATTTCTAATTTGTCATCTAAAATTACATAATCTTTAGTGATTACTTGATGATATTTCATACTCTCAAATTTTCCTTGCCCATCATCTTCATTGTTGATCTATATTTGTCTTATGCCACTACTAAAAATTCTTGTGAGGTTTAATGATAAAGGGAAGATACCATGTGACCAATGGAGGCATGGGAATCATCCTTCCCTTAATTAAAGTGTCTTTATCTTGTGTCTCATCTTGTTCTTGCATCTCATCTTGCATCTTATTATCCTCTTAATACTCATCCTCTTTTACATTATGAAAGATTGGTTCACATCTATCCTTGGCAAGGGGTGTCCTAATGATGATTTCATCTTCTTTCTCACTCACATCAATCTCATCCTCTATCACTATAGATAAATTTTATTCATTTTATTCATAAAGGAGAGGCTCCTTCTCAAGGAATGGAATGGTGGACCCCTAGAAAATCTCAAGACAGTGAGCTAAATCTAATGGCATTTCCATGGATGCTTATTTCTCCTTGCTCAGTTATTCATCTTTGACAACCATCACTTTCTCTCTCTATTGAATATTGACTTGAATAAAATTCCATGAGGGGAAGGCCTTAGAATTTTGAGGAGGGAGGGTTTGGGGCTAAATGATTTCATGCTTGCTTTCCACTTTGACACTTGGGCATATGCTTAAATACTCTTCTCTCTCCCTTGATAGAGCATTTGTTTCCAAGTTAGAAACTTGGATTTAGGATCCTCTTGCATTGTAAGTATTGTAACTTGGGGCATGAAATGAGGAACTTCTTACTAAGATGGGATTGCTTTTGTAGCTTTAACTGATTGGTATAGGAGTTGATTTGCAATTTCAACTTATTTAGTAAGTTGAGCCTCAAAGTTGAGCACCATCTCATTAGATATCTCTTCCTATTGATAAAAATATGAAGGCCCTTGCATAATCTATTGTGAAACATGTTACTCAGCCTCCTCAAGACACACTTCTTCCATCTTTTGAGGTCTCTCTTAGATAGACCTCCAAGTAGGAAAATTTAGAAAGGCTTGTGAGGAACTTTGAGGGATGTGACACATATTTATTTGACACTCTTGAAGTGGGAAGGGTAGTTCAATGGAGGAACGATGTGAAATAAATTAGGGAACATGTTTCTAATTATGGTGAACATGTTGCCCCTCCTATATTATTAAACTATCCTTAATATTTAAAACAAACTCCCCTATATCCAACATGTCACTATTGACCTTTGAATGACCTTGTCTTATGAAAAATGCCCACTCTTATTTAGCCTAATATAATAAATTCCTCATGCTCTCAATTTCATGCCTAGGAATCTATTGTCCATGGCTTCTCAAGGTGTCAATGCTCACCATGTGTTATTCATATCCCAATAAGGTCTCTTTGAGGACTGATATGAATTATTTTAGGACATGAGTAGGCTAACCAAGAACATCATAATGTTGTCATGGATAATTAGGTTGATAAGAAAGATACCAAGGAGGTGAATGAGGTTCAAAAGGAAGGCTAGAGTGGTGTCCTTGGTATTGAAAAGGATCATAGGCCTAATAAGGGTTCTCATATTATTGATCAAGGTGAATGTAGGACTAGTACAGGTCAACATAGTATTGATAGGATCATAAAAGAATGTGGTTGGATCATAGGGCTGCTAAGAAGGAAGTAAATGATAGGAATCCACTCCATATGTAGCCATAGCTCATCACAATGCACATGAATATCAAATAACTTATAAATAATAATTTATCATACCTTTGAAATGATGATCATGGTGAGTCCTTGAAGTTACTTGTGAAGATCAAGATGCTTATATGAATACTCCAATTCTTGAATCTATCCCACTAGGCATGTTAGAAATATTAGAAACCCAAGTTACACCCTATTGGGGAAGACTATTTAGATCCACCTCAATCTTATATTAACATGGGAATGGTTTAAAGGCTATGGGTGATCTTTTAACTAGACTAGACCTCTAGATTATGGAGCTAGCTCCCCTTTTACATCACTTATATCTTAATTACTAAAACCTACTTATATTGGGGTGAAAAGAGATAGAAGTTACATAAAAAATCTACTCTAAATGATGGCTTTATACCTATATTTATTATCCACTCAATTTGGACTTCAACTAACACTAGTAAGCAATGTAAATGACTAAATCTTACAACTCCAAGGACTCCTATGCAATAGTGTTTCACATAAAGGTTTCACTAAGTGATCAAAATATGAGGGAAATGATGGGAAGCCTAATTAAAGGCACTAACCAATCAATATCTCCACTCCAATCTCAACCACTCGACATTCAAACACTATATGTGACCTACATAAGTTCATCTACTAGTAACTAGGTGAGATTAGGACCTAACAAGGGAGAAAGACTGCCATATATGAAAATAAAACTAAATAAACATACGAAACCTATATCAATGAGTCTAAAAATAGTCATTTTATTCACTTAAGAGGTTACAAAGTGAAATCTTGGTAGAGTTTCCTCATGCCCAAGAGAGGGATTCGCAATCAAAGCCAAAAAGCCTAAATAAATTGTAGAATAAGGAGAGAAGAAGAAGGAGAGTGGTATGGAAGACATAGGAAAAGGTCTTCCATAATCATATAAAATTAATTACTATAGTTTAAAATAGTTACTCAATCTTCCAAATGACTCTCCTTGTATTAATGCCCTTAGATGACTCCTTATGCATTGAGATGGGATAGTTGAGGATGTAGTTGACTGATTCAACCTTCATTCAAGCATGTTATGCCCCTTTTAGTCAAATTATTTCTTGTATAAGTAGTTACAGCATCAATAGGGTGTAATTAGGCCATTGAATAACATATAACAACCATCCTCCTTTTGAGCAATTTCAAAAATTCATGAAACTAACTTATTCCTTTTTAGTGACCATGGAATGTGCACTTAACTCCTTAAAATATTAGTAACATAGTGTAATTAGTTGTCATAAACTCCATAAAAAATCTCCCTATGCCATTATTAAACTTTAATTGATGACCAATTAGGCCAATTAAGCCTAGTAACATGGTTTTTATGCTTGAGTTACCATGGAAAACTTGTAAGAGACCTTAGGAACCTACAAACTTGCCACATTAGGTGATTAGTTCACCTTGCATTTCACTCAAATATACTATCTGATTTTAATAGATTCATAGAGGTATTTCTAGGTAGATTACTATCTATTTAATGTCTTGAGAAGGTGAAATAAGTTCCAAACAAACATCTTCAATGATTTACATCATCGTAAACTACCTTGTACCTCTTTTTCTACTCTTTTTCCTCAAAAAACTATTTTATGATTGGTCTATATAGTTATGTACAACATGGTACCATGGTTAGGACCCTCTCTAAGTGTAATTTATGTTTCAAGAGTTTATCAAGAGATTCATGGGCGTTTGGGTACCAAAATATCAAGTTTTACAAAATTAGATTTGCCTAAGGGTTTAAGCAATTTTTTGGAGGTCCAACATATCAATGATGGTTCATAACGTATTCACCTCAAAACTATAACCTATTTATATGGATATATATTACATATAACCCTTAATCTTTCTTGAGAATCTTGGGTTCCCATGCAAAGAGTGTGTCAATATATGTACGTAGAGAAGTAGACTTATGGTCTTCTACAAGTAGTTTGGACATGCTCATAGTCTTAGCAATGGTTCATAAACATGTGACCATAAATAAAACACTTTCCTTCTTTAATTTAAAGTACATATGGGTCCTCAATTCCCACTAACATAATTTTCCTTGAGTCTCCTTATGATGAAAGATATTAGCATTGAAATAGGTAACTTGAGTTGGTTGTGTACATTATGGAATTTAAGATATCCATTGAGACTAATATGTTCTTTCCCCTATTTTTAGTTTCTTTAAAACATATTTTTAATACCTAAAATAACCTATCATAAATTCTCATGGTGTCATTTTTCTTAGGGGAGCTTGAGAGTGTCTCAATGGTGTGGTGGGACTTCTAGTCTAAAAAATTGGATTTAGGCCTAAAAGGTATTTTCTAAGTTTTGAGGTCCAAGTGACCTATATTTGAGTTTTTGGAAATCAATATCATCATAAAATCTATTTTATAACTTATTATAACCCTTTTAAAACTATCCTTAGATGCTCAAAATCTCATTTTGTTGGTATTCTCTCAAAAGACTATTTGTATGTAGCATTGTCAACACTGTTAAGTCTAAATGCTTGGGGTTTGGGGGATGAATAGTATATTTTATAATTTTTTTACTATTTTTATGGAGTTATAATTCCACCTTTTCTTACCTAAAATATTCTTACATGTTTTTTGTTTGCACATCCTTATCTTCCTTGCCTAGGGTTTCTAAGCAATCAAGCTTGTATAGCCCTAGAACCTGAGTTTGATGTTTTAGCCAATGTAACCTAAGTTTATTATCATTATGGAACATTTAAATACCTTATAAAATTCTCCTAAAAGTTTATGTAACTTCAAAAAAAACTTAAAATAATCTAAAGGTCTATATATTATACACAAAGATCTATTTTAGGTCGTGTCTTCTTAAGTTATCCTTAATGGGCATTTTATCTTGAAAATCTAACTGTGGCATACTAAAAGAGCATATGATAACTTATAATAAAATATTTAATTTACTCAAAACCTTTTATTAAGTCTAAGTCTCTTAACTTGCCTTCAAACTTCCAATTAACCCACCTAGTCTCTTTAAAGACTATCTATAGACTAAGGTTTGTTTGAGACAAAATAGTGAATGTCTCCACAGCTAATTTGACCTTAAAAATAACATGAGTGGATTAAAATAGTCACAATAACCATTTTTATTAATTTTTAAGGTTTGATCACACTTGTAGAGGCCTCAAGACTATAAACATCCCCAAGACTAGATTTTAAGCATTGACTATGGGTATTGTCTGTGTATGCAGATGCATGTTGGTTGTCTCTCTTATGTCTATTGGGATTGTCATGAACATTATGAATTCTCTAAATCATTTAATTTTTTTAATCTTCAATAAAAATTCATACATTTATCACTCACCTCATTCCTTTTAGTCCAACTACAGATAACCCTTAAAAGTTATTAACTCAACCTATTAATCCTTTAACTATCAATAACTGAATAAGAGACCTAAATTCTCTTCAACTTGTTTGTATTCTATCTATCTAAAATTATAGAGATATTTTTATAAATTTTACTATTTTATCTTGGTTTGTACATTTATTTGATTTTGGTTTGATATAAAAAAGGACCTATAGGTTAGGGCCTATAGGTCAATTTTTGACTATATAGGCCACCGAGCCATCTCATCAAATGCTTGACCTTGCCAATACTATCAACCATGATATTTCCATTATCATTATTTTATGATATATAAATAATATATTAAGAACAATATCACTTTTAAATCACTTATCTCACTAAGCATGATTGCAATCATATGTTGTAGGTGGAGGTTTATGTGGTTTATACAGATAGAGGTGAAAGTTTGATGCTAGAAGATCTTGAGAAGGTCATAATCATGACTTATGATACTTTTCATACTTATTTAGATTAAAAACCTTAACTCCATATACCTTAAATCCATATACTTTAATAAATATTGTAGATAGATTGACTATATTATGACCTTGGCTATACGTGATAATCTATTATTTTAGCATGGCTTAAGGATGTATAACACATATTCATGAATATAATGATATTTAACACCATAAATATTAATAAAAATAGTGGATTCATGATGTGTATGGATAAGGTAGTAGTGATACGATGTTAATGGGATGTATGGGAAGATTGAAAGGAGTGATAAGCTTATAACAATGGTGAAATGGTAGTGATAAAGATTATGAAGATAGAATGAAGCATAGGGGATGAAATGAAACATAAATCCACTATCAAGATAGTATTGAAGGGTCCTAAGAAAACATAAGCATATTAAACAATAATATATATCATTTTGGAGGTTCTTTATGAAGCACATATAGTGAAAAGTGAAACCTAGGATTCATCAAACTACCTTAACATATGTTAAAATACCTTAACATAAGATAAACTGAAACTGTGATAGTGTTTGAAGATAGGTTGGTAGTTTCAAGGATATCATAGGCTTTGATTAATCTTGATATAATTGGCAAAATAACACTTTTTAATGAATGAAACACTATGAATAATGTCATAATGAGTCTTGATATATATGGATCAACTATTGAACTATACAACCTCTCCAACCTACATGCAGACTAAAAATTTGGTAGTTTATGACCTATTTAACTCTATAAAATCACAAATGTAGATAAAAATGTTTGTGAATCCATGAAAGGTCTCTTTAATACTTATAATAACCAAAATAAATTAGTAGTTTTACCAAAATAGATAGAAACTTCACAAAATTGTACTACTCTTCTTGCCTTGTGCAGATGCAAATATTGATCATAACCCTTAAGTTATTATCTTTTGTTCATAAATTTAAAAATAAAAAAACTAGAAACCAATACCCATGATTGTAAGGTCATGAGGTCTAGTTTCTTTAGTGAAGATTTCAAATCTCCTTTCTCTCTCTATTGTATGTATTGAGCACAAACTTGAGGTGCTCTTACTTTTCCAATGAATTGAACATGTATAACCCATCAATTTTTGTCTTCTCAAGTGTTAAAACATTCTAATATCTTCACCATTTATCTATAATAATACCTCATTACATCTCCAAGAATCCTCCTGAGTAAATCTTTATAGTACGGATCTGTACTACTTCAAAACATTGTTGAAACCTACAAAATCTCCTTCATTTCCTACGGTTTCAGCTTCACACCACCATTTTATGGCAATATGAAGGAAAATATGTGTCAAAAAGGCATCTAAAATTAAGGAATATATCAAGGAGATCAAAAATAAAGAATATTTCACATATGGGAGCTCTTATGAAGGAAAAACAACCCTCTAGGCTTATAAAAAAACATTCAAAGCATGAACCATTTGATAAGAAATATGAGGACCTTGGGGGTGATTTAAATATTTTATTGATGATTTAAAGGCCTTATGAGGTAAAAATTTTCCATTTAAAGGCCAAAATCTTCATGTTTAGACAATATACACATAACTTCAAAAGGAGATTTGTCAATAAGTATCATGAAGAATACCTTAAAGCATTCTTAAAAGGGTTCAATGAGAATTATATATATTTTTATTACCTTTTCAAGGATTATAAGCCAACATGCTTGAATATACCTAATACACCAAAGAAACATATAATGAGTCATTAATTTCCATCTTTAACCATTTTCATTAAGGCACTCTAGATCACTAAAACCACTTCAATCCATTGTCAAATAACTTCAAACATACTCAAACATCATGATGATAATTAACACCAATAGAAAATAAATATGACAATTACAAGACACATAGGCCTAATCCATTTACTTGATAGTTAATGAACATTAGGATGGTTAATCACATCACCTAAGGACTTTAGACATCTAGGAGATATGGTGATCATAAACATACTCAATGACATCTCTAGGAGTGTTTAATTACTTCAAGAAGAAATAAGGAGACATCACAACCCAGGATACCACCATGTAAAGGCTTATATGAGTGCCATGAAATTTTTTTAGTTATACGGGTTGGTATTTGGCCTTGGGAGGCCAAATTGCCAACACCTATCACTAAATCTATTTGTAGTGGATGTATGGCTAGTAAAATTCATAGATAATATTTTCCTAAGAATCAATCTTGGTGTGATAATGAAAAGATTCATTTATTTCATAGTGATCTCTTAGGCCATATGCAAAATCTTTCTATTAATGGTGAAAATTATTCTTTAACTTTGTTGATGATTGCATTAGATGAGTTTGGATTTATTTCTTGAAAACTAAAGATTGAGTTTTAAATAATTTCATTAAGTTTCATGCCTTTGTTGAAAAGCAATCTAGTTGTTCTTTATGCATATTATGGACTAAAAATAGAACTAAATTTGTTAACAATGATTTTCCTACATATTTTAATCAACATGGTATTAAACACGAAAAAAAAAATTATTACACACTTAACCAAAATGGTGTTGCTGAATGTAAACATAGGAATATCACTAAAATGAATAGGTTGCATTCTAAAAATATGCATTATAATTTTTAGACTAAAGCTATATATTATACAATCTATCTAATTAATATTAATCCAACTAAATCTATTTAAATAATACCCTTGAATAAGCTTAGAATGGCAAAAAACGTAATTTAAAGCATTTACATGTTCTTGGTTGTGATGCATTTATTCATATTCCCATGTAAAAATAAAAGAATATAGATTCTAAAGTAAAAAAAGATTCTCTTTATTGGTTATGAGGAATCATTCAAAGCTTAAAGGTTTTATGATCCTCAAACTAACAAAATAAATATTAAAATGGATGTTAGAATTGGTGAAAATGTTGTACTTGATTGTGCTTCCATTTCAGATTCTCTTGATATAATTTTTACTTCTTTTTCTTTTGAATCGAGTGATGATCATAATGATGTTGTTATTCCTAATGTTCCTTCTCCTTCTCCTAATCTTACTACACCACAAGTTATTCCTAAGTAGGCTAAGACTATTATATAGACTTCTAGAATTGATGTAGATCTTAATGATACTCATAAAACTAGGCAATTTTTTTGTAATTATGTCTTAATGTCTATAATTATGAATAATAATGATCCTGAAACCCTAAAACAAACTCAAGATAACCCTCATTAGAAAAAACAATTCATGATTAATACAACTCTTTAATTTCTAATAACACTGAGGACTCAGTCCCTCTCCCCAAAGGACATCATTTGGTAAGCTATAAATAATTGTTTAAAACTAAGTTCAATTATGATAATCAACTTTAAAAATATAAATCTAGGTTCATTGCTAGATTTTTTTTATCAAATTAAAATAATTGACTATAATAAATATTTTGTACCTATATCTAATATGCCCACAATTAAAGTTGTTTTATCTTTAGATGCTCACATGCATTGCCCTATTTATCAAATAGACATTAAGATTGATTTTATAAATGGTGACTTGAATGAATAAATTTAACCTCCTAGTTTTACTAAAAAAGGTAGTGAAAATATTGTTTGCAAGTTAAACAAAGCCATTTATGGTTTGAAATAATATCCTAAAGAATGTTACTCTAAAATATATCAATTTTTCATAACTCAAGGCTTTACTCATAGTTCTAATAATCCTAATATTTTGTTCAAAAACACTCCAAATGGCATAGTTGTCATTGTTTTGTATGTTGATGACTTAATCATAACTAGTACTTATAGTTTAATAGTTTTTCTCACTAAAAATAATTTAAATAACACATTTGGAATGAATGATTTGGATATCATACATTATTTTTTAGGAATTAAAGTTTGGTAAGAACACAATCACATTTCTATTTCTCAATATAAATATGCATATGACTTATTTACTAGGTTTAATATGTTAGATTGTAGACCTGTTGTTACCCCTTGTGAACTTAATGTAAAATTTCTTACTAACATGGAAATTAAAAATGTTGATCCAACTCTCTATATATAATTAGGCACATGTTCCAAGAATATACCATATTTCAATACTTATGTAGTATCTTGAACTTTAAATAAATCTATATAACAATTATTTTATTCAAATACGAAATAAGATAATAACATATAATTTCGTACCACAGTGGATAAGAAGTCATACCAAAAACAAAAAACATAGTCAAATACTAAATATAAAACAAATTTTGTTCATCAAACAAATGAATAAGTGAACAAAATAGTCAAGAAGACCTAACAAGATAAAGCTTAGAATCTAATGGCTCAAAATATTAATAACTTATTATTACCTTTTTATACCCTTTGTTGTTGAATACTAGATCAACCTAGCTCATTAACCTTTTCTTATTCTTGTAATCATTAGAATGATACATCAATAATATCTGAATGGAAAATCAATATAAAATATGATGAGTAATTTTAATTTGAATTTACATCAATTAATTTTATAATAAACATAATTCCATCATCCATGTGACAACATAAACATGTCGATTACATAACACATCATCATAATATCTTAAAATAGAGTCTTAACATCATCTAATTAATAGTTCAATAGAAACTTAAACAATTATGTATTATGATAATATAAATCAAATGTGCAACCAATAATGCCATAAAATAAATAAGAGAATGTTAAACTAAAGTCATGACATCCTCCCCCACTTAAAAAAAATCACATTGATGAATAAAATAGATAATGAGAATTCTCCCTAAAAATATGATCCTCTTCCCAAGTAGCATTTTTTTGAAATAATTGATCCCATTGGACCAAGATTTGATAAATTTATTTATTTTTCAGTCTAATGTTATGATAGTCTAGGATCTTCATTGGGTCTAACTACATCTTTTCCTCTTCCGAACTTGGATATTTTTCTAATCCAAAAAATGGGAATGATCAAATACATATGTTTTTAGTAAAGAAAACATGAAATGCATCATGAATCCTAGATAGAGATGGGGGAAGGTCTAATTAGTAGGAAACATGGTTGATTCTTTCTATAATGTCAAAGGGTCTAACAAATCTTCGATCCAATTTAGAATATTTCCCACATTTAATACAAAATTTATATGGTTTAACATGCATAAATACTTTCTTACCAACATTAAATTCATGAGGAGTCCTTTTTAAATCTACATAACTATTTTTTTAATGTGAAGTAGCCTTTATATTTTAGTGAATCAAATCCATTTTCACATCATATTTTTGTAGAATATTAGGTCCAATAATAGGTCTATTTTCTAGGTCATCCTAGCTAAGAGGAGTTCTACATTTATGCCCATATAGAACTTCAAATGGGTTCATTTTAATCATAGAGTGATAAGAATTATTATAAGCAAATTCAACTAAATGTAGTTAATATTCTAATGTGTTTTGTTGATCTATAACATACATTGTTAACATGTAATTAACCAATTAGTTAAGCCTCTCTATTTGACCATCCATTTATAGGTGATACAAGGAGTTAAAGTTTAAAAGTGTTACAAAATATGTATTTAATGTTTTCTAAAATATTTAAGAAAATAATATATCTCTATCAAAGATAATGACCTCTAACATATCCTGCAACTGAATGACTTATTTCATAAAGTGTTTTGTAAACATGATAGTATAGTCAGTCATATTTCCTACAATAAAAAGACCAACTTGTGTAAATTTATAAATCATAGAAAAAATAGTGCCATGCTTATTGCATGACTTTCAACAACATCATTATTCATTCTAGGCCAATAATAGTGTATTTTTAGCTCATATATCATCTTAATGACACCTAAATGAGCAAAATGAGGTACTGTATGCACTTATTTTATCAAAATATTAGACAAATCACTTGACTTGGGCATATAAATATATTTGTATGCCTTAACAAGCCATCAATTTCAATTAAAAAAATAATTAATTTCTTTACTATAGGCTCATTAGTTAAACATGTGCTTACTTCATGGTAGAATTCATTAGTAAGTTGTTCCAAAATAATAGCTATAAAATTACCTTGTAAAATAGACAAGGTAGTAAGATACATGTATCATATGAGAGCATCAACAACATGATTATCTTTACCTTTAACACATTCAATGTTCATATCAAAATTTCTCATAAATTCTAACCATATATGTTGATGAGCATTAATATCATCTTGGGTAAAAAAGTATTCCAAGTTACGATGATGACATTTAATTTTGAAATGCTTACCTAGAATAAAATGCTTTCACTAATTTCAAGTATGCACAATAACACCAATCTCTAAATCATGCATGGGATAATTATTTGCATGCTCTTTAAACTTATGTGACTCATATGCCACCACTTTGTCATCTTGCATAATAATACTACCAAAAACCTCCTTAGATGCATCATAATATATTTTAAAATTATCATTAAGATGTAGAATAACAAGCATAGGTGTTGTAGTTAAAATCTCTTTAAGACTCTTAAAACCTTCTTCACATGCCAAAGTTCAAATAATTTTTTTACCTTTGCATTAAAAATAAGTAAAGTTGTTAGCCAATATGGAAAATATTTCCAAAAACATTATATAGTAACCAACCAAGCCTATAAAGTTACGTACTCATGTATGTTTGTATGGGTAGAACACTCTTGAATAAATTTTATCTTTATCAAATCCAAAACAATTCCATCCTTGGAAATAACATGTCCCAATTAATGTATTTTAGTTTGAAAAAAGTTTACATCTAGAAAGCCTCCCATAAATATTATGTTACCTTAGTCTTTGTAAAACTCAACACAAATGATGCTCATGCTTAGCTGAATTCTTAGAATAGATTAGTTTATCATCAATGAAAATAAAAATAAAATTTTCAAAATAATCCTTATATACACTATTCATAAAATTTATAAATGTAATAGATTCATTTGTCAATTCAAAGGTAATTACCATGAACTCATAATGGCCATATCAAGTACAAAAGGTTGTCTTATGGATGTCCTCTTCCTTAATATGTAGCTAGTGACAACCTGGTCCCAAATCAATCTTAGAAAAGACTATTTCACCCTTAATTTGATCAAAAAAATCATCTATCCTTGGAAAAGTAGAATGATTCTTAATTATGACCTTATTAAGCATGAAATAGTCAACACATAGCCTAACTATACCATATTTATTTTTCAAAAACATAGTAAAAGCATTATAAGGAGACAAACTTGGTATAATGCTTCCATTTTCTAATAGTTCTTGTATTTGAACCTTAACCTTCTAAAAATATGACACATTCATATGATATAAAGATTTATATGTGGGGGAAATGCTAGGGATAACATTAATATAAAAATAAAATTCACACTTAAGAGGAGGTCAAGGAAGATTTTCAAGAAAAACATCATAAAATTCATTCAGAAAAGGAAAATCTAAATAAATAGTTTACTTATCCAAAAATTTCTCTTTAATTTGAAGAACATAAAGCTTACAACCTTTGCATAATTTTTTTCAAATGTAGGGCTAAAATTAGCTTTCACACTTTAAGCTTATTAACACCTTATATATTAACATTTTTTCCCAACTCATCAAAACATTACATCACTTTATTACTACAATCTAATGTGGTTTTATGTTTATACAACCAATATATTCCCAAAATAAGATCATAAGATCTCAAAGGTGCTAAAAATAGGTTTATTCTAGTTGGTAAAACTCCTAAATTAAGCTCTATTTGATCTAATCTTTTCGAAATGGGTACACTTTTTCTTGTAATGAATGCAACCTCCCATCCTTATCTTATACTTATAATATTAACTCATTTATTAAAAAACATCAGGTGATACAAATCTATCAGTTGCACCAAAATCAATTAGAACTAAAATTAGAAACTAGTTAGATTACCTCTAATTTCAATAAGGGTGGCCTAAAATTTAGTATTCTTATTATACACAACTATATACACCCTATGATTAGCTAATTTTCCTAGTCTTAACTTTAGACAATCCTTTTGGTAGTAGTTATCACCACATTCCCAACATAACACAATCCTCGGATGTGCTAAAGGTATAAGATTCTCCCCTATGGTAGGTAAATTATGATTTATTTAACACTAATTTTGCTTAACAGTCACATTTTTATGGGAATTTTATAATTTAAATTTTTTATTTTGACCTTGAAACTTATTAAATTCACTATTACACCTAGTAATTCTATAGCTTGTATCAACTTTATCTAAATTATTAGGTGAAAGAGAAATATTTTTAGATTTATATGGTTTTCTATTAAGATTTAAATCATCACATTTTCTTCTTAGAACTTTCTTTCTCTTCTGGCGTATAAGTAGATTCAATGGTAGCAGTCAAAGTTTTTGCGTTGCTCATATTGATATTATGTATTAATATCTCCCTCAATCCAAGTTTAAAATTTTTTACCTTGGTTTCCTCATCATGCATATAGTTCACATGACACTAAAAATTCAATAGTTTATTCTCATATTCTATTACAAACGTGTTTTCTTGTTTTAATAACTGAATATTTGTTATATTTTATTTAAAATTGGCACTAAGATACCTCTTTTGAAACTATTTTTAAAAATAGGCTAGGTAAGTGTCAAAGGTTTAAAACCATCTAGAGTACATATATGGTTCCACCAAAGACCTGTAGCTCCAACCATCTGATAATAAACTCTTTGCCTTCAAATTTGAGAGCATGTTATGCATATTGAAGTATTTTTGCAAGTTAAATAGCCATGAATCGACCATATCACTTGATTATTCACTTAAAAATGTAGGATCTAGGAGATTTTTAAGTTTCTTAATGATGGGTTCAACCATTGATAAATGTATGTTTGGATTACTTGCTCTTCAACCTACTCTTCATCTATTTAGGGTATTTATTCTTGCAAAACACCCTCAATGTTATTTAGATTATATTCTTGAGATTCCAACTTAATTTGTAAGGCATTCATAAAAGTTAATATCCCATTAAGGACTTATTTTTTATTATAATTTGGGTTCTTATAGGATCATTAACAAAAGGTTCACCTACATTACTAATAGAATTGTTAACAAGAGGTTATTCTCTACCCAAGTTCAGGGTTTGGGCTTCACAACCTATACCTCTTCCAGTAATTTTTTTTAGATCTATGTCAAGGTTGAGGGGTCCCTATCCCAATCACTTTTGATTAGAGCTCCAACTAGTCTAGGAGACAATTTGGGGACTACATACCTAATAGAATACCAATGAATAGCCACAACCGGCTCAAAAATACCATCAATAGATAAAAATGGACTAACAATACCAATTATTGGCCACAACTAGCCCAACAATACCAATAATCATCCACAATTAACCCAATAATACTAATGATCAGCCACAACTAGCCCATAAATAGTTAACAATCAACCATATCTAGCCTTTGATACCATATTAAGATTTGAACCTAGGTGGTTCTTGAAATAACTAAGTCACTTTACCAACTCACCCACATATAATCCTTAAAAAATTTGGGGTATCAAGGTTTTTAAAATGGACCCAAAACAATAAACATTTTTAAAATTAGAATGCCTAAACCAACAACAAATAATATACCTAGCCATGACCTATGGACTTGCCTCTTTGCATTGAGCACATGTTTCAAGCTAAATGTTGACCCCCAAAACATTAAACATCAAATCAATATCCTATTACATTATGGATAATTTTCATGAATAACCCACCATAGTTTAGTGTGGTAATGATGCTAGAGAGTGGTCATCCCAAGGAATGGACCCTGAGATGTCCCACTTTTAACACTAATCTCACTCACTATTAGGCTATCATCTTTAGATTATTATTTTTAGGTGTTGAAATTTTTATACTTAGAATATCCAAACCAATGGTGAATAGTATCACTAGTCATGGAATATGACTTGCCTTATTTCATTTAACACAAATTTCAAGCCACTCACTAACCCCCATTACATTAAACACTGAGCTAGTTATCCCATTGCATGTGGATACATTTCATGAAGGTGTGAATACCTTACGCCCTACCAGATTATAACCTATGACCTCCCTTTTTAGGAGCACATGTTATTCACCATTAGGCCAACTTAGGTGCACAAAATTTTTGGGTGCTAACATTTTTATACTTAAAATGTTTAAACCAGTGGTGAATAATATCACTAGTGATGGACTGTGACTTTCCTCATCGCATTGAACATAGGTTTCAAGTCACTTGTCAACCCCCATAAAATAAAACATAGAGATAATTAACCCACTACATGTAGATACTTTTCATGAAGGTGTGCATACCTTACCCCTACCAGATTAAAACCTATGACTTCCCTTTTGGGAACACATGTTTTTTGATGTGATTTCTATGTACATGATAGTAAATTAAGTAACCTCTGATATTTTAGGATGTTAATGGAGATAAAATCCACTATAGAGCATGATTTTTAGGTATGTTTTTAGAAAAACCTATTGATGGAATAGTTGGTAGGGCATGTAGGTTGTTGACAAGGTTTTTAGATGGAGGTGAATCTCTAAAGGGTAGTGAATTCCTACATGAGTTAGATGGGTGGATGGTTATTAATATAAAGTGGATAGATCTAAAAAAAATCAAAAAGGAGGGAAGGGTAAGGAAAATAAGAATACTCTATGGTTTTTAGGAATCACCTATTTTGTTGGTTTCTAAATGGACAAGGGCTTTCAAAACCTATGTCTGTAGCAAGGAACTATTACAAACACATAGTTAGACATAATTTAGAAGTCTAAGTAAATATTAATATAGGAAACTCACAATATTTAGTCAAAGGTTACCCATTTTAAAGTAGCTATTGCACACCCTTTATTAGGAGATTATGGCTTAGGCTAATGAGGTATCTGAGGCAACTTTTTCACACACAAAAAAAACTATATCAAAAGAAAGAACTTATACACATTCAAAACTATGCATCAATCAACTTAATTTAAAATAATCAATGTAATTTATTAATCTTTCAACAAATTTTGCACATCTAAGACTATCATATCAATCAATACAAGAAAGAATTAATTACAGTTGTTGCACACTAAGAATTATCAAATCATAAAACCAAAAATATGTGCCTAATTACACATAAATTGGAGATAATATACAAACACATTTTTTGACAATAAAAATTGATTCTTCTCCTATATATTAAAAAATTTCCCACCTTTCCAACTAGTGGATTATAATTTTTTAAATAGGCTTGGAGAAGGGGTTACCTTATCCTCCAAGTCCATGAAAATTTATTACATGTGATATCAACACTTGAGTTCTAACTATGGTCAAAACTATATAAGAGTCTTCTTAAAATCATAATTTTAAGTTAGCCTTTACAAAAGATAAGAAATATGTACATGTGTCAAAAGAAGGGTAATTTTATAAAATTAAAACTTGAACTTCATAAAAACCAAACAACCTATCAAATACTTCAAGTTAGCCATTTCTAATAGAACTTAGACATGCGTTAAGGACAAGTGTTCCTTTACCAATGCCTCAAAATCAATGACACTATTTAACTATGAGTAATCTAATCATAACAAGGTATTGTATGTTGCCCACAAAATAGAAAATTCCTTTAAAAGGACTTGTAGGATCTTTATCTTAAAAGAATATGATGTGTCAATAACTAAAATTTTGTCTTATTCTACTACAAGATCTTCCTTTTTATATTTTCTTAACCAAGTTAAGTCTAAGACTCAACATATTCTTCACTGGTTCATAATCCAATGTGTCATGTCCATGTATTAATGTCCATGTTGATCTATCTATTTAATTAAAACATGACCATAGTTGCCTTTGGATGCATGTCTCTACTTTGTGCTTTCTTAAAATAAGATAAAAGTCAATTTTTACCTCCAAACTCATGAAAACATGCCATGTGGCATATTCTTATTAGTTCTAGGACATTTGAAAAGTCTCATTGAACTTGCACTATTGGATCTATTTATACAAATCAACATGGTTCATTGATCTTTAGATTATTTGAGTCTAAATGGTTATCTTAAAATTAAAATCTATGCACCTATTATTTGATGTCCATGCAACCATCAATTATTAAACCCTAATGGATAGTTTTTGAGCTTAATTTTAATGTCTACACACCCATAATTTGATGTCTACATGAAATTCTTTAATGTCTGCATAACTTTCAATATTTGAACACCCCCTTAGGGATCTTTGTTGAGATTTTTTCTTTGAAATTTATGTGCCTATCATTTGACATCAATGTGACTATCAATGACATCTACACAACCATCAATCTTTGAAAACCTCATTAGGACTCTTCATACATGTGCCACTTGGTAGCTCTATGTGGATTTTGTGCTATTAACTTGTTGACCCTACTTTTTCTCATAGATCATTATATTTTTATATGAGGCTCTTGTTATGGTGACACTTGCCAATATCATGGAGCTTTGTAAACCATTTGACATTTCAACCATGCCCTTGCTTCATTCAATCAATTATACGGGGTTCTCATGATGGTAACACTTTTCACTCTCATAGAGCTCTTGGAAATTACTAACTTTTCAACTTGATCTCACACTGTTAGATGAACAAATCCCAAGCAAACATGTGCCATAGGATTTATGGTCATAAATTTAAAGACATAAGTTAATATATAAAGCATAGTTTAAAGTTTTGTTTGTATTTAATAAAATATGACTCAAAACTTAGTAAGGCTTAAGCTAATTTTATGATAAAATAACTCCCTACATAAATTAGACCTCATGAACCATAAAGCACCTATCATAAATATTTTATTTTAGCCTAAGGTTTGATTTGTATTAATAAATATGATTAGGACTTGGGCTAGAATATTAATATAGTAAAGTGATCTCTAGTAATTTTGACCCTACATAAATTTTGAATCTATTTCAAATGTAATTTATGCTAAAAATTTAGGCTAAGGTTTTTTAACATTATTTTAAACATAGATTCAATTTAATCAATAAGAGACCAAGAGTTAATCAAAATCAAAGAGTCAATTTAGCATTAGGGTGTAAAACCCTAGGTAGTGTTCACATTAATGAGACCCCATTAAACCTGTAACATAGAAACATAAGAATCAAATGTTAGAAATCTTAGATGAATTCAAATAAAGATTATGTCCTAACATACTAGATCATCATAAGATATTTAATACTAATTCTTGATTAGATTGAATGTTCAGTTTATAGCACAAATTTGTAAAATTTGAATAAGGGCCCCTATTTTCATAAATGGGGGTATGTTGGGTAAAATAAATGGTTATTCATAGGTGGAATACTTCTCGAGTATTAAATAACCTAAAAATTTGGTTAACAATCCTTAAATCAATCATGAAGTATGCCATAGAAAAATACTTAAATTAGAAACATGAAAGAGACTCCTAAGTGGATTCATACAACATACTTTCCTTCTAGTTTTTGGATTTGTGTGTGTCAAATGTGTAATTCATTTAAACCTTGTTGTGATGATTTTTCAAAAGGCTTGATGAAGTTGTAGGTTTCATTTTGGTTTCTCTTAAAGCAAATTAAGTCAAGGGAAGCTCAGTTATTACTCTATTGCCAGCTAGGCATCCATAGCCCCAATAGAGATACCCTTAGGGTCTTTTTATTCTCTTTACATTATTTTATTTTAAACATGATTCATGGTACATTGACCTTATTTCATCATGTGAGACTTTTGATTTTATTTAGATAATCATTTTCTCTTTTGAACCCATTGGTTCATTTTTTATTTTATTTTTTTTTTGTTCTTGAATGAGAAGAGAAGAGCTGAAACCCCAGTGAGTTGGTATAATTATAAAATAAATCATTAACATAACATCCCTACTAGCCACACCTATACCCAGAATTATCATTTCCAATAGGTATTTCATGTGATAAGTGCATTTGACCCAATAAAACAAGAAAACTTTCTAAACTTGTATGAAGTACTATGAGAGCAACTTACACATATCTGGTAAAAGTAATCAATTATGACAATATCAGAATGGTTCATGATTACATACCTCTATCTTGAAGACTCAAAAACAAAAAGATATTCCCAATCTATAAATGAGTCCCAAATTGCCAAATTTTTAATTTTCCCCTTTTATATAAGTCTATTTAAGCATAAGCTCAGTAGGTTTAGAGTTTTAGCTTAGTTACAGTCAAATCAAACATAGTTTATATTGTAAGAGAAAGAAAAAAATAATTAATCTAAAAAGTAGAAAATCTAATCTAAGAAAAATAGTAAATTTAATCCAAGAATATAGAAAACCTAATCTAAGGAAGAAATAAATCTAATCTAAGAAATCAATAAACTAATCTAATCCTAAAGATAGATTCATTTATCCCTCATCAATTAGTAATATTCATAGAAAACACAACCCTAAAGTAGTGCTTCAAAAATTATCCATTGACTAGATATGTAAGATCATTGACTTTTAGGTCCTTTTGATGAAATGCATTATTGCCCATGATCTCCAAAATCTAGTATGGTTCAATCCATAGTGGGGAAAACTTATCATGTTGTCATTTCTTCTCATGGGCTTTATCCTAAAGTAGCACTAGATCTAAAATCTTGAATGCTTTGACCTTTGCTCTCTTATCACACCACTTCCTAATGACATCCTAATGTTTGATGAATGTCTATAAGGCCCCAATCCTTAAATATTCCATTTCTATGATGTCCAACAATTTTGACTCTATTTCATCACATGGATCCATATAATATTGCATGAAAAGATAAGTGGGTAACTTCAACATGATTAGGAATACAAGTTTGCATCCATACACTAATAGATAGGGTGAAGCTTTAAGCGCTTGTTTGTATCTTATTCAATCTACCTAAAGAGCATACTTCAACAAGTTGTGATAATCCCTGGGCTTATCCCCTACTGATTTCTTAATTAATTCTTTCATATTCTTGTTTGTTAATTCTACCATTCTATTCTTATAAGGGTAATGGTTAGAAGCTGACTTGATAATAATCTAATTGTCATGTGCCCACTCAATAAATTTTATTGATATGAAAGCTGGTCTATTGTCACAAACCAAAGAAGTAGGTGTACCAAATTTGGTTGTTATGTGTTCCTCTAAGAAGTGGATCATGTATTATGTTCTACAATTCATTGTGGCTATGGATTTGGTTCATCTAGTGCAATATTCAGTAGTAGTAAGCACAAATTTATGGCTGACTAAGGAATTTGTGTTGATGATGCCAATGAAGTCTAAACCCCATTGGGTAAATGACCTTCCTTCAATAAACAACTATAAAGGCATTGTTGCATGTACCTCCCTTTTGGCTAAATATTGGCATTTATGGCATGTCCTCACATGCGCATGAGCATATTTGAAAACTATTGGCCAATAGTAGCCCATTATAAATATCTTATGGGTTATGGTATTCTTGGAAGGATGATCACTACCTATTTTCTATTGCAAGTTTTCTAATATTTCTTTAGCTTTCTCTATAGATACATGCCTGAGGTAAATACCTTCATAATTTATTTTGTAGATAACTCCCTTATTAATCATGTAATGAGTAACTTTAAAGTCTCAAAGATCTCCTTCATTCTCTATTAAGCCCCATGGAACAAGTACTTATAAGAAAATACTATATGATATCAGTATACCATTCTCTTTTAGATAATTTAACTTCATATACCTCTTTAACTATGATATGAGGATTGGGTCTGGTTATGAGATGAATGATGCCTTGACCTTAGATAAATTTTTTAGGTTTGATCTCTATGTCAAATTCTTTTAGTTTAGACATCTACTTACCTTAGCATTATCCTAATTCATTTTATTTTAGGGTGCGCTTGACAGCAAGATCAGACATGATGGCAATAATTTTAATCCTCAAGATGTAATGCCAAAATTTATTTACTAATTTGACAAGGGTGAAAATCTATTTATTAGAGTACTTGAGTTTCACATCCTTCAAATTTATGGTCATGAACTCCATCAGATGCTTAGTATCTTCATTATTTTATGTAATGATAACAATAATTGTATGTTCTGAAGTGAATGAATACATGAAAAAATACTTTGTAAAATCTAGGTTAATAAATATTAGAGCCTATGATATTGCATATTTAATGTCCTAGAAGGACTTTCAACATTCAGTTGTCCATTCTATTTTGGCATTCTACTTGAGCATGGTGTTCATAGGTCTAACCATTTTTATAAATCATGAGCTGAACTTCCTTATGAAGTTAATCTTTTTGAAGAATGATTTGAGCTCCTTGTTATTTGGTGGTGTAATCCTTGAAATTCCTTGAATTATATCTAGATTAATGGTGATCCCATCCTTGGTGATGATGTGTCCCAAGATTTAGCCTTCAGTGACTCCAAATATGTTCTTCTTTGGGTTTAAAGAAACACCAAATCTTATGCATCTCTTGAATATGGACTAAAGGGGTCCTATATGACCATCCCTACTTTTTGAGAATACTGTAAGATCATCCGTGTAGATGATTATGAAATTTCCTCACAATCCCTTGAAAGCATGATCTATATCACATTGAAAGGTTGTTCTCACATTTATTAGGCTAAATGGCATCCTATTATACACATAAGCTCCCCATTTCATGGTAAACATTATCTTCATTTTATCCTTAGATTGTACCAGTACTTGATTATATCTTGAGAATGCATCCAAGAAGGACATCATTTTAGAACCAATTATTATTTATATCACCTCATCTAGAGAAGGCAGGGGCTAATTATCCTTTTCAAAATTCTTATTTGGGTTCTTAAAATCCACACATAGTTTGATATCACCATTCTTATTTCTTATTGGGACCAAATTGGTTAGCCAAGTAGAATGTCTCACTAGAAAGATGATTTTTGCACTTAATAGTTTTTATACTTCTCTTTGGATGAGAGGATCTAAAATATGATTGACTGGTCTCTACCTCTATCTAAATGTATTATGATATAGTTTAAGGGAATTATATGAGTAATGACCTATAGGTCATATAATTTCAAGTCCTCATATGTCCAAGTAATTATGTCTTTGTAGTGGATGATTAAATCCTTCATTCTCTATCTCTCTTTTGGGGTCCGATTGAGACCAATATTAACATAGCATGGGCTATGTTCATCTCCTAGATTTTTTATTTTGATGGCTGATTCATTGATCTTGGGATGTCTGAGCTGTTGAGCTTGAGGGTCTATGTCAAATGATCTTTTCAAAGAGACTAACCTAGTTGGGATACAATTTTATTTGAGTTGGAGAATACCTCCCCTATCTAATTCTTTTTGACAAAGGTGATTAATATCCTCGTCATCTATTATTAGGGACTCAAATTCCCTTGAATTAGCTAGAAACTAAATAATTTGTTGGTCATCATAAAAAACTTGGAAATTTTCTACATTATCAAGAACAAGGAGACAAGTCATTAATTTAATGGAGAACCTCTTTACCTTAGATTCTTTGAGGGGCTTTAGATTAGTAGTGATAGTAGATAGAAAATTAGTATCCTGATCTTGCTCTTTGGGAAGGGATACTATGTTGAAATCTTAGAATATTTTGATCAATTCCCATGTTTTAGGCTTATACCCTCTCAAATAAGATAACTTGCATTGGTATTTATTTTTGACCTGGTTAACTCCCAATTGTGAGTCACCAAATACTAGTATTCACTTTATATTATTCTTAAGTGCAAATTGTAATCCTAGAATTAAAGCCTCATACTCATCTTTGTTATTCATGTATGGAAATTTTAATGTGTATGCTACTAGGAATTTCTTTCCCTATAGATCAATTAGCTTGATACATATGCCTGATCCTTGCTTGGATCTAGTGTCATCAGAATGTAAAGTCCATAGCTATTTGGAACCCTTAGGTTCTGGTTTTTATAATTGATTTTGAGTGGTAAAAGTGTAAACACCAAGGCTAGGAGACTCATACTTTACCTCTTCATTCTTGACATATTATTCCATGATGGGATAATTCATTCTCATCTCTCTATCAATTCTAATTTGATTTGAAAATCCTCTTCATGGCATCCATATATGAGAAAATATTGTAGAAAGATATTCATTGAGTGTTTTGGACCAATATCTACTTAGCATCAGTCTATAGCCTTTAGGTATGTCTACCACAAAGATGTCAATGGTCATCTAAACATGTGGTTTAGAGGCTACTTGAATATGCACATCCCTAAGTTCACCAACTACAGGGACTAATATCTTATCTAATTGTGAAACTATCCTCTTTGAAGGGCTTGGCATCAAACTAAGCTTTTGACATATGGAAGTAGGAATGATAGTTATAAAATCTCTAGAATCAAATAAATAATTATTAATATTCTTATTGAATGCCCTGATAGTTAGTATTAAGGATGAAACTTTTAGCTTGTTTTTATAGAGAACATTGGAGTTAGATGCTTTTGATTTTTCTGTAGATATTTTCACTTTCTCCATAGGTTTATTCCTCATAATAAACCTATACAACAACTCTTTTTACTCAGTAATCTAAGCTAACTCATGAAGAGTTATATTTGCTTTGATCTTCTTCATGACTTTGACAATGTTATATCCTCCTGTGTTAGGTTCCTCCTTTGTTTAAGGATGATCACTCCCTCTCAAAGGATGTGGATTATTGTCAAATTTAGGATTAGGTAGTATTATAGTAGTATTTGGAGGATTTGAATTTGTGAGTAAATTCTTATTCATTAGAATGTAGACACCTTTATAGAATTGCTAGAAATTGTGAACTTTGTTTGTGTTATCCTCTAGCTCATTATCATCTTCACCTAGAAAGAAAAACTCACGAGTTTAAAAAAAACATGGTAGTGCTTGAAGAGCTAGGATCTAGATGATGTTCAAGTGGATTATGAATTTGATATTGTCTAATCACCTTTCTTTGAAATATTTCAAATGCTATGAAAAATTTAACACAGTTAAGCTCACCATACTTGGAAGTATTGTGAATTTTACACCAATTGGGAAGAGCCATTTATACCATGTTGATCTCTAAAAATGTGTTAGGATACTCCATATTGTTTGAAAGATTATTGAATGGTCAGTTGTATCTTTGAAATCCAATGTTCTGATCACTATTTGGTCCATTGGCATTGCCCATCCTCCTTTGCATATTTAAGAAATCAGTGCTCAACTTTTGAACCATCTTCTACATAGAATCTAGTTATACATTTATATATTTAGTACCTTGTAAAAAAATAGTAGAAGGCATATTTGATTGTTGATTCTATTGATAACTATTGCCTTCTAGTTCTACCTTTGTATATAGTTGGTTCTAATTCAATGATGAGACATTCTGCCTTAGATGTGAAATTGGATTCAACATAGGAAAGTTGTTGTGGACATTAAACACAATGAAAACCTTAGGATTGAGTTGTCTATTGATATTAATGGCTTATTTGAATTTGCACACTAAATTATTAGCTACAAGAACACTCCTCAATAACATCATAGTAATCAGATGTAGTGTGTTCTTGTACATCTCCAATGCTAACGCTTCCTCTAGATTATAGTTTAGAGTTAACTAATTATACATATTTTGAAATCTTGTATTAAAAGTATAGATATGATCATTAGGTTCCCTCTTCAAACTAGTGAACATCTAATATATTATGCATGTTGGGATTGGTAACCTATCCAAATTATGCAAGAAAATTAGATTGACACTCATCCCAAAAAAATGATGGAGTTCTTTGTTGGATTTAAATACCAATCATAAGCAACATCCATTAATGTAAAAGGAAATAATATTCATGCAACATATTAATTAACAACATTCATTAATCTCAAAGCATCTTTCAAATATTTGATATGTTCTTCTATTGTCCTTGCTCTTAAAGGAGAAAAAGATGATAGATACTTCTTAGGATTCCTAGGTAAATCATGCACATCTCCTGGGATGGTAATAGCATATCTAAGAAACCAGGGTGGTTGAGCCATTGGCTGATTAACTGATAAAAGGTTCTTTACGATCAAAGGGTTCCTAGTTAGATGAGGTGGGTTATTGTGAATTGGGGATGTTGGCATAGTTATAGGTCTCCTATGATTTGACAAGGGTGAGACTAGAAAACTAGCCTAAGAATTAGATTTAGTCACTCTCCTAGGTGACTCTAGTGTAACTCTACACAAAGAACAACTACTATTACAAGAGGTTTGAGGTAGGCCCTCCTTTTAGCACCAGTGAAACTAATGATATAGTTTTTACACACACCATAGTCAACAAGGTAACCTTTAACATTTTTAAGATCTCAATAGAGATAAAATACACTCTAGGGCATGAGTTTCAAGTATGTAGTTGGAACAACCTATTGATAGAATAGTTGGTAGGGTATGCAGGTTGTTGATAAGGTTTTTAAATTATGTTGTGATCTCTAAAGGGTAGTGAATTCCTACATGAGTTGTATGGGTGGCTGGTTTCTAATCTAAAGTAGATAGATCTAAAAGAACTCAAAATTGAGGAAAGCATAAGGCAAAAAATAAGACTCTATGGTTTTAAAGAATCACCTCTCTGGCTAGTTTCTAAATGGATAAGTGCTTTCAAAACCTATGCCTACTGCAAGCAGCTATTACACACACAATCAAACATAGTTTATAAGTCTAAAGAGATACTAATATAGGAAACTCATAAGCCTCAGTCAAAGGTTTCCCATTATAGAGAACCTATTACAAACCCTTCATCAGGAGATTATGGCTCAGGCTAATGAGGTATCAAAGGTAAATTTTTCACACACAAACACAAAATTATATCAAAATAAATCACTCATACACATTCAAAATTATGAATCAACCAACTTAATTTCTAATAATTAATGTAACTTGATAATACTTCAATAGCTTTTACACATATAAGACTAAAATATCAATCATGTCAAGAAAGAATTCATTTTAGTTGTCTTACACTAAGAACTATTAAATCATACAACAAAAAAGATAATCCTAATTACATAGAAATTGAAGAGAGAATACATAAACACATTTTTTGACAATAAAAATTTCTTCTACTCCTATATATTAAATTTTTTCCCACCTCTCCAACTAGTGGATTACAATTACTTAGATAGGCTTAAGGAATGGGTTGCCTCATCCTCCAAGTCCATGTAAAGTCATTACATGTGATAGTCAAAACTTGAGTTATAACTATGGTTGAAATCATATAAGATTCTTCTTTCAGTGATTAGTTTAAGTTAGATTTTGAAGAAACTATGAAACATGTGCATGTGTAGAAAGAAGGGCAATTTTTTACAATTAAATCTTGAACTGCATGAAAACTAAACAACCTATCAAATATTCAATTTAACCATTTATAATGGAACTTAGACATTTTTTAAGGATAAGTTCCCTTTTACAAATGCCTCAGAACTAATGACATTATTTAATTGTGACTAATCTAATCATAATTGGGCATTGCATGTTGCCCCTACCTTTATAGAATAGAAAATTCCTTTGAAAGGACTTACAATATATTTATCTTAAAATAATATCTTGTGAAATAATTAAAGTTTTCTCTTATTCTACTATTGTGTCTTCCTTTTTATATTCATTTAGCTAGATTAAGTCTAAGACTCAACATATTCTTCATTGGTTCATAATCCAAGATGTTGTGTCTATACAAAAATGTCCATCCTGAGATGTCAATTTAATTAAAACATGATCATAATTGCCTTTGGATGCATGTACCTACTTTGTGCTTTCTTGAAAAAAGATCAAAGTCAATTTTTACCTTTGAGCTCATGAAAACATGTCACGTGGTATCTTCATATTGGTTTTGGAACCTTTAAAAAGTCTCATTGATATCGTACCATTGGATCTATTTGTATTAATCAATGTAGTTCATTAATATTTGGATTATTTAAGTCCAAATGGCTATCTTGAAATTAATGTCTATGCATCTATCATTTTACATTTACATGATCAATAATTTTTGAACCCCAATGGATAGTTTTTGAGCTTATTTTAACAACTAATTGCCCATCATTTTATGTCTACATGAACATCTTTGATTTTCACAGGACCATCAATCTTTGAACACCCCCTTGAGACTCTTTGTTGAGCTTAATTTTGATGTCTCCATTCCCATAATTTGGCATCCATGTGACTATCAATTACATATGAGTGACCATCAATATTTGAACACCTCCTTGGAACTCTTCATGCATGTGCCACTTGTCAGCTCCATGAGGCTTGAATGCTATTGACTTGTTAACCCTACTTCTTCCCATAGGTCATTAGATTTTTGTACTAGGATCCCATGATGGTGACACTTATCACTCTCATGGAGCTTCATAGATCATCTAACATTTCAACCATGTGCTCACTTCATTTGATCAATTGTATTGGGCTCTCATGATTTTTACACTTGTCACTCTCATGGAGCTCTTAGAACTTGCTAAATTTTCAACTTGATCTCACACCATTGGATGAATTGATCCTGAGCAAACATGTGTCATAGGATCTATTGTCATAAGTTTAAATATATAAGTTAATATATAAAGCATAGTCTAAACTTTTTTTGTATTTAATAAAATATGATTCAAAACTTAGTAAGGCTTAATCTAAGATTATGATAAAAGAGATCTCCACATAAATTAGACCTCATGAACCATACAATAACCTAGCATAAAGATTTAATTATAGTCTAAGGTCTAAGTTATATTAATAAATACAATTAAGACTTGGGATAGAATCTTAATATAATAAAGTTATCTCTAGTAATTTTGACCCTGCATAAATTTTGAATCTATTTCAAAAGGACTTTAGGTTAAAAATATTAAGTTAAGGTTTTTTAACATGATTTTAAACATAGATTCAATTTAATCAATAAGAGACCAAGGGTTAATAAAAATCAAAGAGCCAACTTAGCATTAGGGTGTAAAACCCTAGGTAGTGTTCACACTAATGAGATCCCATTAATTCTATAACATGGAAACATAAGAATCAAATGTTAACAACCTTAGATGAAGTCTCATAAAGATTATGTATAATAGACTAGATCATCACAAGATATTTAGTACTAATTCTTTATCAATTTGAATGTTTAGCTTATAACACAAATTTATAGAATTTAAACAAGGGTCCTTATTTTCAAAAATGGGGGTATGTTGGGTACAACAATGTTATTCACCATTAGGCCAACTCAAGTGCACTAGAAATTTTGGGTAAAAGGATTTTTGAAATGGACCCAAAACTATAAGCACTTTTCTAACTAGAATGCCCAAACCAATAGTGAATAGTATCCCTAGCCATAGATTGTGGACTTGCCTCATCCATCACATTGAACATAGGTTTCAATTCACATGCCAACCCCCATTACATTGAACACCGATTTGGTATCCCATTGAATTATGGATAATTTTCATCAATAACCCATCATAACTTAGTGTGGGAATGATGGTAGAGAGTGGTCATCTCAAGGAATGGATCTTGAGACCTCTAACACTCAACTCACTCATCACTAGGCTATCATCATTGAGTTTATCTCTACCTTTTCATGTAATTATTCATCTACCTCTACCTAAATTATCAATTACTAGGTTTTTGTTATCATCTAACCACTAGATCTTGTTCCTACCATACTAAGGTGAAACATAACAATAACATAGGTAGGTAAAATTACTAAACTTATTTCCCAAAGTTCTCTAGAAAACATAAACTTGGGCTCTGATGCCAAAATGTAAAAACAATTTAAAAAAAAAAAAACTTTGAGTTATTGAACATTGCTTTCAAACCTAATAGAAGGCAACTAATTCCCAAAAAGTGTGATCAAGTCCATAACTATGTTAAACTAAACAAATGTACTTAACTAGGTTAAAAATTCTTAAAGATACTATCAATAAGTTACTTGAACCAATTATTAAGTATATTGGGGTGTAACAATGTACTAAATGTACACTCTTACACTCAAATATATTTACATATTTTATGGTCTTTATAAAAGGACTAATAATAACTTTTATCCCTAATTGAATGCATGTACTTGACATAAAATGATCTACATTGTGACCATGAAGATAATATAAACTCTAACTTGAGTGTATAGGTCAAGCATAAAAGAGATTAACATCAAGTTAAAGTGTAAATAATTCAATTGACAATAGAACAATCGTCATACTAATCTTACGTAATCAATGATTTAAAAAATTATGTGAACAACAAGACTTAAGCATCATGTTTATTTCCAAAATTAATGTAATAAAATATGTTTGATAATCTACCATAAATACATGTTACATGACGTCTATTTTTATCAATTAGGACTACCTACTTATGTCATCATGACTTGAACTAGGGTCATTTCCCTTATGGATTTTATAATAATAACATTCAACAAATTTATAAAGATAATTTAAGTTAAGAAAAAATACATTATTTATTATTATTATTATTATTATTGATGAACATTACCACATACATGGAAATTACATCAAATATAATCACCTCTAATTTTTACATAATTTAATAATAATAATAATAATAATAATAATAATAATAATAACAACAACAACAACAACAACAACAACAACAACAATAATAACAATAACAACAACAACAACAACAACAACAACAACAACAACAATAATAATAATTTTACTTAAGTGTATGAATTTGACTATCCCATAATATCATATAGTAATAACATACTATATGTAAAATATGCAAGTCATATGGTCTAATTATATGATATCAAGATAAGAATGAATGATAATCAAAAAATACTTTAATACTTTAACATGATATTGATATTTAAACAAACATGTTTATGCTTTGCATACTACCAACTCAAATTATTTCATGTAATACCTTCATTTCTTAAGCTTTGTTATGTCAAACATTAATCATATTATTATAACTTATTCAATGAACTTGTCCTTTTATTTATCAAAAGATTAAAAAACTTCTTATTTACTTGAATACTTATCAATTTCCTTCTTAGTCATTTAGGACTTATTATATTAATTAAACATAAAATAAACAAGAGTGTAAGTCATCTAACATAACATCATGAGTTAACTTCAAGAATTGTTTTGAAAACTTGTAAGCTTTCTTTTACAATGAAATCAGTCAATAAGATAAACTATCATTAGTGAGAGTATTAATGTAATCATTACAATAAATATACATAGTATATTTTAATCTTAAGAACAATTTGAAAATATCAATCCATATCAAATAAATTTTTAAATTGAGTCTACAAACTCTTGAACACTCATGCTCAGTAAAAAATAATTATAACTTCATTTCATTGAACCCAAACAAAATTGAAAACAATATAATATTTAGACTTTGGTTGTACCATTATAAAACTTAGAATAATCTAAAAAAATTAAGATACTATAATATATAATATAATATAATATTATATATATATATATAGATATATAACATAACATAACATTATCCTTTTTTATCAATATAATTTGGATAAAATGAGAAAAAAATGTTTATAATTTCTATAAGTTAAGTTCACAAAAGGAAAATCTATAAATAAATACAAAACTAACCAAATGTAACTTATCAATAAATTAGATTAGTTTCTCATCCATTGATGAGTATGATAATCAAATTGTACTCTTCATAAATCAACTTAAGAATTTAATTTAACTAATACTATTTTTTTATTTGAGTAGGTAAATGACCTAGTTTTACAAGGACTAAGAACCATAAAAGTGTTATAGAAAAGAGTAGCAGGCCCCACAGGTCAAAACAACAAAAAACTATCTAATAAAAATTTACGAGATAAAAACCATAAAAAAATAAATAGATTAGGAGGGGGGACCCTTAGATGGTTCCTTCTATTCATTTATCTTCTCAGTTATACCCTACTTATTATTGGAAACTTTGGCCCTCATCCTATTATCAAGTCCTCCAGTGTCATCATGGGGGAAGATCATCTAGGACCTTTTCTAGTCCCTATTCCTACAAAGGGGTTTTCTTTATGGGAGTCATGTTGGGGATATTTAGTGGGGGGGTCTTCAACACCTTCAACATTTATTTAATGGGATTCCTATTCACCTTGTTAAAATGGATGAAGGATTGCATAAGCATGTCCACCTACCTATTTAAGGCATTCCATTTGTTAATGAGACTTGTGAGGTTCATCCTTACCTCATGCAACTTTTTGTTGAAGATATCCAAATGCTCTTTATTATTTTCCATTTCCTTAGATAAGAGGAGTTTACCTTTCCAAAAAACCTCCCTCAAGGTTCCCTCATCTAGAATAATTAGTTTGGGCTTAAGAACAAATAGCTTTACTGGTAGGTCATCAGTAGAGGTTTTGGATAGGCTAGCTTGGGGGGTATTGGTATAAGGGTGATAGGATCCTAAGGTAGGGTCTTCCTCGAGGGAGTCCTCCTTAGCTAAGGACCCCCACAGAGGAACCTCCCTACCCCCAAAAAGTTTGGCCATGTTTTACCAATAAAAAGATGAGACATTGGTGTAGTATAGGGTTTGATTCATTAACTTGGTGGGTGAGATCAGTGCTCTCAAGAGATTTTAAGAGATAGAATGGGAGACTAATCTTATAGCCCTAGAAATGGTTTAACAATAAAAATTGGTGGGAAAAAATGAAATTTTGCTTACCTTTGAGTGTCAAATATTTCATCACTTGAAGGCACACCTTAGGCCACTGCTACAAGAGATCAACATGGGGGAACCCATTCCTATTAGTTTTTGTGTAGAAGAATCACTAAAGGAGTTATTGATTTTTAGAATAATCCTTGTAGGCCTTCACCCTATCGCATGTCATGCCTGTGGCTTCACCTATAAACTCCTTTGTGACTTTGATTTTAATTCCTCTCATTTCTACCACATGCTTATTCTAACTTGAAAAAAAATCCATTGCGAAATAAGTGTCATGATTTGTAATCCTCAACATCAGTTTTGTGAGCCCCCCCACCATAACTTCTTATATACTTTCCTTAATCTTCATAATTTGGAATAGGAGGTTGGCTCTAAACACTCCCCATCACCCCCCATTTTCTTTATGCTAGTAGACCTAAGAGAAATGTTTAGGAGGTTTTGGAAGATATTGGTTTGAATGTTTTGAAATATACTTGGAAAACCTGCTCCCTCCCTCCTTAAGAAATAAATCCATCTCACATTTTCATAGTGAAAATTCATGATTTTTGAAACTCATCTCTTGATGAGAGATGTTCATGCATGTGTCAACCTTATTTCTAACCTATTTAACTAATACTATTAATAATAATAAAATACTTAATATATTCTACTTTAAGACATTAAAAAATATTATATTATCTCTAATATAAGTAATAGATCCACATTTCAAATTACAACATACAGATATATATTAAACAAAAAATTCAACGTTATAATCTAAAGATCACATTAGTTATCAAAAAACTTTGTTTTATATTTTTACTTATAGGAAAAGATAAATAACATATATCCATAATTTATAATATCAACATTAAATAATTGTTGACCAAATTTGACCTTGTAGGTCAAATTGGGAAACCTATAGTTAAAAACATAAGTTTTAGGTGTTTCTATGGGTCTAGTATTATGTCATAGGGTGTATTATATGTATTTTTATATTATTATATATCATCTTATCCTTGGTCTTGTTCATGTTCAATACTTATACTATTTAGAGTCATTTTGAGGTAAAAAAGGGGCATTTTTTAGTTTTTACAAACTCCTTGGGGAATGTGAAGGTTTTAAGAGGTGATTTCATGTCCCATGTGTCCTAATAGGTCTTTATAAACTAAAAAGTGGTAGGTTATTTAGAAGAAAGGGTAGTTTTCTTTGGAAAAGTAAAGAGTTTGGTACTTTTATGGCTTATGAGGAAGTGTGCCACATGGGAGAAGGTTTTAATAAGAATATTCATCTTCTTCACACTCATATAAATTATTGGCATGATTTTTAAGTGATAAAAGGGCTTAAAACCATTCTGATCCTTTCTTTCCCTTTTAGACATGCAAGAGTGATCAACAAGTTTATACTTGGTATGGTTAGCAAGAGAATTTATAGGTCAAATTACTTCAGGAGGTGAAATTAAACTTAGATACATTAATTTACATAAAAATATTTTAAATAATGGTGGTATATTCTTTATGAACCATCATCATGAAGTTGATTATGTTTTTCTACTTTCTATTTCATTCACCCTATAGGTTTTTCTCCATTTTGGGAAAGTTTATGCAAACCAATTGGTGAAGTTGACTATAGAGGATATGAACACTCCTTTTAGATGATATAAATTTTCATTTTCATGTTTCATGGTGTTTTTATGGGGAAGTTGTCTCATGTTTCATGAAGGTGTCACCATGTGTAGTCTTAGATAGTTTTCCTTATTTGCAAAATGTTTAGTTTTTAGAAGAGGTCTCATAGGAATGTGATGTGATGTTTACCATGTATTAATTAAATATTAATCATCTTCCCTTCATATTTATCCTTATAACATCATGATTGGATCAAGTTATTTAGTCTTGCCTTTTTCACAGTCAATTCCTTGCTCATCCTAACTTGTAGCCATATTGATCACATGTGTAGAACATGTTTAGTGTGTTAATGGAGATGTATTAGAGGTCTAAAAATGTTTATATGGTTTATAATTAGGAATAAGTAGGTTATATCCTTCAAATAGGACAAAAGAGAACTATGATAGTCATACTTAGTCACTCACACATTCTGCCATTAGTATGCACCTATAGGTGTGATGAAAGAAGAATTCCACATTGAAATGAAGCTTTCACTTGTTTTAAATACTTAAAAGCTGAAGGTAGTTCATTTAAACATTGGAAGGAGGTACATGATTGTTGAAATTGAAACTCATATTTATTGCCTAAGCATAAAATCTACCTCCATACAACTAAATCTCCACCTACAGGGGTATCTTTGATAGAATCATGCTAAGATAAGGAAGTTGATGAGTGTTTAAACCTTTTAGGATTGTTAGGATTTCATTTGGATACTTTATGAAAGCATATAACTAACCATAATAATGTATATCCTCTCTGCTACTTAAACTCATATTGACTATCTGTACTTGACCATGTTCACCTATAGGTGGTGTTGGCAAAGGTATGAAGGTACCTATACGAAGGATATTGAATATGTTAAAAATTTATTGACATCCTAGTGGGTTAATTTGACCTTGGTAGACATTTTTTTATGGTTAGATGAGAAAATTATAGTGGAGACTACCTTCAAAATCATAAGATGACTGATTTAAGGCTTTTTTCCCAAAAAGAAAAAAATAGAGATCCTTAATGTTTTGTTGGTATCTCATAGCATGGTTGCGAAGACATTTTATGCATTTTGATAACCATGTATTATATTATACATCATAGAAAACATCCATGAAAATTTTATAGGTTAGAATATTTGTGGATGGTGATGTTCTGAGGTCTCAAAGTTGCCTAATAATACAATAAAAACCTACATTCATGTCTACAAGTTTGATCTATAAAAGCATAAACTTATATCTAAATTTGCCAAGTTAAAACATGTTAACATAATAAATGATAATGATAGGATTAAGATAAAAAATTTATTCAATGATGTTCCAATATAGGATTGAGTATCAAGGTGATAATCCCACACACACCTACAAGCCTCTTTTCATCACAAATATACACCTACATCCACTATGGATGACTATGAAAGATAGTGAGCTAAGTAAGGGTGATTAAAGGGATGGTTTAGGATTGGTAGGGTGATTGAAAGGTTAAAATAAATATAAAATGGTATTAGGGGATTCAAACTATGCCTCTAAGAACTATACTCAAGACCTAAATACACATGATCACCTATAAGTGCAACATTTTAGAACAAAACATAGTCTTAATAAAACTCAGTCTTGAGAAGTTCAAAGTGATGGAGAATGACTAGGAAACGTGAAAAAGTGAATAAAAAGGTATAAAATGATCCTAGGAGAGTATAAATGGATTCTATACATTGTCTCCAAGGTCAAATCATGCAAGATATCTATAGGAGTGGTGTCAAAAGAGAAAGACACAGTTAGGGTTTTGTATTTACAGTCTTGAGAAGTCA
Organism: Torreya grandis; assembly: GCA_037957365.1. Taxonomy (NCBI): domain Eukaryota; kingdom Viridiplantae; phylum Streptophyta; class Pinopsida; order Cupressales; family Taxaceae; genus Torreya; species Torreya grandis. The sequence continues at coordinate 143,847 of JARHVA010008632.1, forward strand.
GGTATGGAAAGGAGTGTATGAATATTTGAAGATAAGGGAAAGATAAATAAACCTTAATTATGAACATAATATTATAATGTAACCCCAAAGGTATACACAAATAAAATAAACAACTCTAAACATATAGTTCATAGCCCATAACATGAAACACTCCACATAGTCCTTTTTCCTAGAAATTTGTCTTGGAACTTGAAGCTTTTAGAGGGTCAAATGACCTTAAATTGGGATAGGATTTTATTTATAGTGTCTATATGAATTTAATAATATCCTAATATATTAACCATTATCTAGGAAATAGGGGAGTGCCCTCTATTTTGTCTTAGAAAGAGGGCACTCCCTTTATGTGCAAACTGAGAGGTTTGGAATAAAGGAAGTGATAAGGTGATCCAAGGGTAGAGTAAACACTTAAATAATGTTTAATGAGTTTAAAAACATATAGGGTAAAATGAAATACATCTCACATAATTTGGAAACCCAACATAGTGATCTAGATTGCTAAGTTTGCAAGTAGGCCTAAAGACTAAATAAGAGACCAATTTCACTTCTAGACATAGGAATTATTTATACATTGTTGAATAATTTTTATGGTATGATAATATTTTTTTGATCTATTATTATGCAAGGAAAACCATAAAAATTCATTTTGAGCTCTAAGGTACAATCAGGCCTATTAGGCAAGGTTCAAGCCTAAGGCCAAATGGGAAGTCACTTACACTTATATCATGTGATATGATTTATATCCTATTGAATCATATTTTTAGTGTCATTAAATACATGTTAAAACTATTTTCATGTAATTAGGTCATAAGGAAATCCATATTTGGCCCAAAGATAACCTAGACTTCTGTAAAATGTTAAAATAAGCTCGATAGAAGTTTAAAAGCTCATACCTCTTTTGATGCTATGTATGGGAATATAAGAATCCCAAGGATGTTTATGAGGGTATTTAAATTAAAATTTGTGTAATTTTTTGGTAGTTTCAATGTCCCATATTTATGAACAAATCTTAAGAGGTTAAAATAGGCTAAAACCCTTACAAACCCTTGCTAGTGACTAGTTTAGAGAAATGAGGTTGTAAAGATAATATAATGGAATATTTTAAGTAGGATGATGATGTAAAATTGTATTAAACTCTGTAAAACTACTCGCCATGCTTTTGGACTGTATAGAACTATATGAATAGGGTACAAAATAGGGCACTTTTGACTATTTTGTGTTTTGTAGGCTATATGAGGTTTCAAGAGATACAATCAAGTTTTTGGGGAATATTAGGAATTTTAATAAAGAAATATAGAAATATTATGCTTTAAAAACACTTATAATTGTTCAAACAGTAACTCTCATCTCAACCAATCAAAACTAGCATAATGGACAAGCTAGTGAAAAGGGTAAAAAACTTCAAGTGATATAATATTAAAGTGTCCATGATGCTTATAATTCAATAGAGGGTTTTTAAAAGTTTCATACACTCCCTCCCAAGGATTTTTATTTAAAATTTATGTATTTTTGGAGGCCAAGTGTGCAGGGTGCATGAAGGAAGAGCTTTTTGGATTGTAAATGATGATGGCTCATTCCCAGATGATTTTAGATGACCAAGCCTATAACCAATGCATGAAGAGGAATGTATAAAATCCTTACCAATAATTATAATAACCATACCTGTACCTAATCAATTTTGAGATGTTAAAATAGGTCCAAATCATGAAGGCAATTTTCTAAGCCATAATGAGGAATTTTGTGCCACTTTGTAAAAGTTTCATGACTTGTATGGACACTTGCACTTCCTAACCTTTGATGTTTTATCCCACATGCTAATATCATGCATAATTAACTTATTTTATAAGCTTGAAAAGTTTATTTATTACCCTTGGACTGCTCTCTTCTCTTTCTCACTCAAGCTCTATAAGAACTAACCATTTTGGCTAGTGTAACTTATGCTCCACCTGAGTATAGTGAATCCCTACTCATTTTCATACCATTTTATCAATAATACTACTAATTTTTACCTCTTAATGACTGATAATGGTTTTTTATACTTGAATTTTGGATCATTCTTAGTGAAGACTATGGATTCCTTACATATTATCTCATTCTTTCATCATATTTGTAGTTGGAAAACTTCTTCTTGTAGGGCATGTGAAGTCTTATAGGAAGTGTTAAGTTTGATTTAGTTATTATATTCACTAGTTCCATTCAAGGCCTCTTATCTAGTCCTCCTAGCCTAAACATTCATCCATAACCTCATAATGTAACATTGATGTGAGAAGATGCATATTGGAGAAGTGTATGTTTGGTTAGTCCTTTGTTCCCATGTGTAACATGTAGCTAGTTGGATATCATAAACAAATTTGGTGTATCACCTCCCTTAGGATATTTTGATTTAAATTTTCTCTCTCCCTTCCCCTGCTAAATTTTAGGTGTAGTAGTGATACAAAGTGGTACATTAAGGATGATATCCCCACCCAAATATTCACCTCATCATTAGGCTACCCACAAGCCTAGAGGTGTTTCAATTGTACCACTTGGATGAGGAGAGATTATACATATCCTCAAAGGGTCTAAATCCAAGTGACAATAGTTTTCGGCATGCTTGGTGGGACTCTTAGTCTAAGAGGTTGAAATATTTTTGGTGTTATCTTTCAATAATCAGCCTTTAGAGGCATTTATCTAAGCATCAATGGTGACTCTAAAGTTATATCAGCTAGTCAAGTAGCCCAAATTTTCCTTTTTAAGATTATTGGTAATTTTTCTTTGTTTTCTTGCTTCTTAATGAGGTTTCATGGCTAATTTTAGTGTTGAGTTATTTTTTACACAAGTTGGTGAGGTGTTTCTAGCTTATGGCATTCCTAATAAGCATTTATATGATTCCCACCAGCCTTGGTGTGATTATTACTAGTCTTGTAATGAAAATTTACAACCCCATCATGATCCTTATTAGAATTATATCCATCCTTGTCATGAGTTGTATCAGTCCTATAGCTAGCCTCCTCAATATCTTGCTTCTCCTAGTTAACCTATCCACTTCTCAACTCAATCCATTGCCACCTTCAAGAAAACTATTTTGGGGTATGAAAATTATATATTAGAGCTTGATACACTAAGGGTACATGGTCAATATGTTCCTAATCATTTCACTCATTAAGTGAGAGATACATTAGAGCTGGTCAAAATAGAGTGGACATCTATTGAGAGAGCCAATTGACAAAGGCTCACAAGTGAGATGCTAGATGTGAGTGGCCTAGTTTCTTCCTTAAAGGATAAAATAATAATTCATGAAATGAAGCCTCATGAAATCTATTATCCTTCATTTCCACTTCCACAAGATTACTATCAGTCCTACATGGCTCCCATTCATGAACCTAATCAAGCTTATCAAAGTCATCCTTTTCCTAATCAGTTGAAAGAGAGAGTTGAAAAGAGAAACCTTGTTTTTGAAGCTAATATTAATAGGTATATTGAGTTGGGTAATATGTATATTAAATATTCCATGTAATTATTAAAATAAACATAATATAATCCCTCATTTCCCTCTCCAATTACACCCCCACCTCAAGAGAATAACTCTAGATATGAGATTAGAAGTTGGAGACAAGGTGGATAATCCAAGCCTAAGGAGGTTACAAGTTTCTTGACTACTTCATCCACTCCTCAAGTTTAATCACCACCTAAAGAAAAAATTCCTAATCATAACATCCTAAGATGGAATAAGATAGTGGAGTCATGGGGAAAGAAAGAGGAGAAAAGTCTTGATAAGGAGTGTGAATTTAAGAAAGAGATTGATTATATGAAAAACCCTCCCACCCTTCCTCAAGATACCTCTTGTGATCCTCATCCTCATTATGATGCCTATCAACTCCAAGAGAGACTTTTCCAAGAGAACCTAGCCAAGAAAATAGAAGAGTTAGAGTTAAGGATGAAATTGCAAAGAAAAGTTGTGATTGAAGGTTTAGACCCAAAAGAAGATCCTATGTCTAAACACACCCCATCAAAATGAAATTAAGTTATTATAAAATATAAAAAAGAAAACCAATCCATTTTATCCTAAGGTCTACCTTCCCTTCCTAGAGAGCTTCCAAAAGAGTCCCTTACACTTCACTCTCAATTTTATTTTGAGTTCTATGTCCTAACTCCACCAAATAGTTTATCTTATCCTCACCTCATCACCCTTTTCCTTAATGGACCTATGGTATGGTAATATAAAGAGGATTAGTTGGTTGATAAAATTATATAACTCTTGCTTGAAGAAGACATACCTTTTTGGCAACCTTATTGGGCTAGGTCACATGATTTCAAGATGCCAAGTCTTGGCATCACTATGAAGGAAAAAGAGATGGAAGATCTTGCATCCCTTGAAGAATACTCTACATCTAATCAAAATTATGTAAATGATCACCTCCAACATGAAGATGAATGTGTTATTAAAGATAGATAACAATTTCAAGTCATCCCCAAAGAGGTGGCATTCCTATAAAAATCTCTTGAGACCAAGGTGGAATTTGTTATTTTTGAAGATGATCCAATACCTCAACCTGATCTTGAATAAAAATTAGATGCATTAGATATTGAATAAAACCAAATTGATGAACTTATACCTCAATAAAATAATATTGAAAAGGTAGTGGTTATAGATGATGAAGAGGGCAAAGATGATTGGCAGCTACAAATGGAGTTCTTTCAAGAGCTTAAAGAGTTTTTCCAAGTTGAGGATCAAGTACATGAAAAGGTGAAGAAAGAGTCTTCCATGGAGGAAAATGACCAATATTGGGTAGAGTATAAAAATCTCCTTGATGAGATATAAGAACTTGTAACTGAGAAGAAACCCAATCTTATTGAGATCACTTTGAAAATCAAGAAGGTATTCCTTGTTAAACCACCATTGGAGGTTGTAATTGAGGATCCATATGAGAAGGTTGAGGCTATTTGGATGAAAGAAGAATTCATTACCATATCCAAATTTTTTGGATCTCTTTGGTTCTTAATGAACATCATGCCAATGAAGTTGGCAAAAATCATGAAAAAGTTGGAGGGATCAATGTTAAAGGACAAAAGGCTATATGTTTCATTAAATCCATGATGTCATGAAGCAAGAAGAGTTTAAAACTTACCCTTTGATCCAGGAGGGATTTTTAATCCTAGGTTATTTAGTGTTTTATTTAATTTTTTTTTGGTGTGTGTGTTTTATAAGTGCTCATGAAGCACATGTGTGTTTGATTTTGATTTACATGTGTGTTTTTTATTTTGTGTGGTTGAGGTAGTCATTGGTCTTGTCTTGATCAAAGCCTTTTATCAAATTCCTATTGTGGTTTCTTATATTTTAGATTACTCCATAAGCCTAATAGAATGATAATGTTACTAGTCTAGTTAGTATAACAAGCATACTACCCCTATGAGTCACCAATTTGTTAACCAAATTTGACCCTATAGGTCAAACTGGGACCCCTATAGGTAAGAAATTGAGTTTTAGGTGTTTTTATGGGTATAATATTATGTCATAGGGTGAATTATATGTATTTTTATATTATTCCATATCATATTAGCCTTGGTCTTAGTCACATTCAATACTTATATCATTTAAAGTCATTTTGAGGTCAAAAAGGGGGTATTTAATAGGTTATATAGCCTCCTTGGGAAATTTTAAGGTTAAAAGAGATGATGTCACATTACATGTGTCCTAATAGGTCTTAATAAATTTACATAACTAAAAAGTGGTAGGTTATTTAGAAGAAAGGGTAATTTTCTTGGGAAAAGAGAAGAGTTTGGTACATATACAACTCACAGGGAAATATGCCATATGAGAGAAGGTTTAATATGAATATTCATCTTCTTCAAATTAATATCATTTATTGAAAAACTTTAAAAATGATAAAAAGGGCCTAAAACCATTCTATTCCTTTCTTACCCTTGTAGACATGTAGGAGTGATCAACAGGTTTGTACTTGGTATAGTCATCAGGAGAACTTTTGGGTCAAACACCTTTGGGAGGTGAAAATACACTCATCGAACTTAATTTAAATAAAAATATTTTTAATAATGGTGGCCTATGCTTTATGGTTCATCCTCATTAAGTTGATTATGTTTTTACAACTTGTTATTTCATACACCCTATAGGTTTTTCTCCATTTTAGGCAATTCCATACAAACCAGTTGGTGAAGTGACTCTAGAGGATGTGCACACTCTTATAAAATGATCTCCATGTTTATTTTCATGTTTCATGGTGTTTTAATGGGCAATTTGTCTCATGTTGTCGGAAGGTGTCACCATGTGTAGTCTTAGTCAATTTTCTTTATTTGTAGAATGTTTGGTTCTCAGAAGAGGTTTCATAAAAATGTGATGTGATGTTTCCCATGTATCAATTTCCTTCATAATTATACCTTATATACCCTAAAACCTATACCCAAAGGCCTAATCCTTAAACTCTAAACTATAAATATAAACTCTTTAAACATTGAACCAATCATTTTAGCCCAAATTAATATCATTTAGACTAAGAATTAAGTTCATAAGGCTCAATTTGGCCTAAATCACATGATTTATTTCCCCATTTAACTAATTCACTGAATATTCATGATGACATCTATGGAATAATGATAACCTAAAAACACATTCTATAGTCACAAATGGCTCCAAGTGATTCAAATTTTCCTTAATTATCTTTACGATTGACCCTGTGTACCCTAAACCATATATACATTAAAATTTGAGCCCTAAATAATAAACCCTAAACACTATACCCTAAATTTTAAACCATATTTCCCTATTTACCAATAAATTTATTCCTAATTAACATCCTTTGTAGTAAGAATTAGGTTCACATGGCATAGAACAATTAGACATATTATATATAGGTCCTTAAACCTAAACCCTATGCCCTAATACCTAATACCTAATCCCTAAAACATAAATTATAAGACCTATACACTAATTCCTACTACATGCCACATACATTCTTTATGATATAATTGATTTTATCATGAGATGTCATAAAATGCATTTTTTAAACCTATGGCCAAAGCTTAGCCTTTGGAGTACCAATCTAGTTGTGCATCTAAAGTAAATTGGGGATATTTCAATCCCCTTAAACCTAATTACATGATTATAAAATGTGATTTAGGGGTTGATCAACTCTAATTTGCCTTAATCACCATCATGAGTACCTTATATACCCTAAAACATATACACCAAGACCTAATGATTAAAGTTACTAGTTCTTAAACTCTAAACCATAAATATAAAATCTTTAAATGTTGAATGAATCATTTTAGCCCAAATTAACATCATTTATACTAAGGATTATCTTTTCTATTGACCATGGGTACCCTAAACCTAAGCCCTAAACACTATACCCTAAATTGTAAACCAAAAATTTCCCTATTTATCAATATATTTAGTCCCAATTAACATCCTTTGTAGTAAAAATTAGGTTCACACATGGCATAGATAGATTAGACCTTATATACACCCTTAAACCTAAACCCTACATGCCCTAATCCCTAAACCCTAAAACATAAATTATAATCCATAATACATAATCACTAATACCTAATACATATACAATAATGCCTTAATCCCTAATCCCTAATCCCTTATCTATATTAAGTATAACACGATTGCATTATTTAATAACACGATCATGTTATTTTTAATATAGGTAATACTCGATTCTCATTACCAATTACTAACCCCAAAGCTTATATTAAAAATAAATTAATCATGTTATTACATAACATGGTCATGTTATTGTTAATATAATTTTATCAATGCATTATACGGAGCATAACCTTATACAACACATAACATGATCATATTATGTAATAATGTGATTGTGTTATGATTATTTTAGACTAAGCTATTATCTAAAATATTATATAATAAAGATAAATGAGATGAATAAAATATTTTATAATGTGTGTGGGGTGAAAACAGACCTATATGCAGTATTTTAGTCCCTTGAACTTTGTAGAACTCAAGATATTGAATAATATAGCCCCTTAGCCTATGTAGAAGCCTAACTAGGGTTTTAAGAGCAAAAACCCCATTGAAATAGTTTTAAACATTATAAATTAATGAAACTTAATTATTTATGGAATGGAATAAATTGGTTTTGGTGTGGTTTAAGGCTGTACATTATGGATTTGGTGACTGTGGATTTAAGATAGGGCTAATTAGACCTAATTTAAGGGTGGTTTACAAAGGAAGTGTGGTTTAGGAGTGGAGTTAGGTCATGAAATTTAAAACACACATATGAGGAGATAAATTTTGGATAGAAAAGTTTTTAAATATTAATAATAGTTTATATATTTATCAAACCAAGAGAATTTCCACAAAAAAAGGCTATAAGCCTAAGGAGACCATTGTGAGCCCTATATACAGAATTGAATGTTGAAGTGTGTTTGAGAACTTGTGAGAGGTTAAGGTAGGTGTGATTTGACCATGTACTAATATCTATTATATAATACTAACTCCTTGATACCTATATCAAGTTTTGGTACTTGAAACCTAAGAGGATTAGCTAGTGAGAAGATAGTGAAAGAGTGAGAGGATATTTGTGAATGGAATGTATGGAATGAGTTAGAGAATGAAAGTGAAAGTCTTGTAAGAGGTATAATGACACCAATAAGAATCTAAAAAGTGTAAAATAATTAGGTACAAAGATAATAATTCCATTAAGCCTAAGTGATAAGAGTGTCATTAGTCATTTCCACTACACACAATGAAATCAAAACTTTAATTTAAAAAAAATTGGGAGATTCAAGATTTATAGAATTGAAAAGAAAAATTAAATACAAGATATAATAGATAATAGTTTTGAAGATCAAAACAAAACTATACAATAACACATAATGAAATAAAAACTAAATATAAATTAGATAGATTACCATGTTAGGCATACAATATAGGCACATGTGTGTGATGTCAATAATATATAGATTACCGTGATAGGCATACAAAAAATTACATATACCAACATAGTATCTAATGTTGGGTGAATTTCAGATGTGCATATACAATTATAAAAATGCATAAATTTCCATATAGGTGTACAAAAAAGTACATCTCATGTGTAATAATCTTTTTCATCAAATAACCTCCCTCTCTTTGCCTTCCTTTAAGAAGACTCTCCCTAGGATGCCCTACTAGTAGATGGAGACCCCTCTAATTCCTTGGATTGCTCCAAGGTCCAACTATGGGTCCTATGCTCATATCTATATTATAACTGAGTGTATTTAAATACAATAATTAATATAAAATTAACATAAAATACATTCAAATAATTTTTAAGAAATTAATTTTAAATTACAATAAAAAATCATTTAAACATGTAATTACTATAAGCTTGTGATCTTGATCAATCTATTTTTCATGCACAAACAGGTCAATGGTAGGCTCAACTATCCAAATAGGCATCTAAAATATGGGAGGAACGTGATAATTTTCCCTACTAATCATCTAACTAGGACTATCATATGTCATAGGAAAAGCCTACATACACAATAATTTACATAAGTTATATTTTCCCCTAGTACATGTACTAAAATTATTAAAACAAGTCTATTTTTATGATTCAAAATTATAAGAACTAATATATACCTCTATCATTGCCTATGTAGATGACATTATAGTAGCAATGCCTATGTCTATCTCAACTCATAGAGAGGGAGGGGTGTTTACTCTAGCCATCAACTGTTTATGTAAACAAGGTCTCACTTACTTTTATATAAAGTATCAAATCTTATATACGGAAACCATACATATTATGAAAACACAATGTAAACTAATAATCATGGAATTGTAACTATTACAATAATGTGCATATCATGAAAGTACATTGTAAACCAAGAATCATGAAAGTACACAACTACCATACAATGTGCATATCATGAAAAGACAATGTAAATCAAGAATCATGGAAGTGTAACTATCATACAACATGCAATGGCCAAGAATAACAAGTAGTTTACATGTTGGAGGTAATATAATTATTTTAATATAAGTAGGAAGTGTGAGTGGAAGAGTAGGAGGTAGAAATAATAGTAACACCTAGACAAGGAAAAGTTAGGGAGAGAAAAGGAATAAGAGACATATCAAGAACTTTATCCTTACTTGTAAAGCTTTTTTGGATAGAGTAAAATACCATTATAGAATTACTAGGTAAAGGTTGAGATACACATATATGGCCATCATCATTATATTGTATGCATGATATCAATCATCTATATCTCTATATATAATACATGGATTGATATCACACTCATCTATAATAGATGGATGATATGTGATTTATGGGAAAGCACCCAACCAATAGAAAGGAGCACAAGCAATGGTGAATCCACCTCTTGATAAAGGTGCATGTAAATAAAATTCTACCAATAGGTCAAGGAAGGGAGGTCCTTATCCAATATATCAAGTTTTAGCCATATAAATATATATTATCTTGTTTTGGATCAAGAGAACAAATTGGCAAATAGTTTGGATGGTTAATTTGAAAAAAATATAAGGTGTAATTGTTGAGGCTAGCACATATTTTAGTACCAACACAAATGGTAGATCTCCCCCCAAACTTGTCTACTACCTTAAATTTTTATCTTGTAGTATGATTGGAAGGTGTATCAAATAGATGTGAAGAGAGTGTCCTTGAATTGGGATTTAGGTGAGGAAGTTTACATAGTATATCTAAAAGGATACATGGTCCCAAAAAGTGACCATTAAGTTTGTGGGTTTGTCAAGTCATTATAGGAACTTATACATGCTCCACAAATCTATTAAAAAAAATATATCAACACCTCCAAGATTATGGAATTAGAAGAAGTCTTTATTATCTAAATTTACATGTCAAAATTGATGATGATAGTATAGTGATACTCATTGTCTATGTTGATAATCTTTCCATCACAGGTAGCTTTGCCACTACACTTTAGTAATAAAAAAATAATTTAGGTGTAGATTTTTGGAAATTTTATCATACTATATGTACGATAGATAGAAATATGACAAAGCACTTTTGGAAAAGTTCATGATGACAAAGAATGATCCATCAACTAAAGCCATAGATGTTTATTATCTATAGGCAACATTGCAAGTCGATTGGTGTGGGATATTTATTACACATGATTACCATTATATATATATAATAAAAATATTGGGTGCACAAATGTAGATTGGAAAGAGAGAAAAGGGATTGTTTGTGTTTACTTATATCAAAGATGAGGAAGTAAATTATACATGTGCAATCATGTCAAGTTTGTGTCTTTATGGTTTTATATGCAATATGGTTATAGGAATTTTAGTTTACATTATTACGAAAGTATTTGGGAAAGAGGTATATGAAAGAGACTCCCATTTAATAGGATATTATCACTTCCAAGCTAACTTCCACTAGGAAAATGGGTGTATATTCATAATGAAGCTTAAAATATTTTATGGAAAAATGTGTTTCATTTTTTCTTCATAAATAATGTCCTATCCCTAGAATCATGTAATATATTTCTTGTAAAATTTTGTATTGACCTTAGGTAACATAAATAGAAAACATACCATATGGGTAATGGGTAGAAGATATCAATACAATGTCTACATCATAAATTAGTGACTTTTTAAGAGCATTGTAGGATTTTACTCCCAAGGAAACATGGTACAACATAACACCATTCATGACTTTTATGTTTTCATTTGTGTTATTTTTACATTAATTCTTGAGAAGAGAAGTAAATTAGATACAAAGGGGAAAATGTATATGTTTATTGTGTTATGTCTATTGTTAATGATGCACATTTATTCTCTTTTACCTTAAATTCCCTTGCTATCATCACTCATTTTCAATGGTAACATGTGGATTTATGTATAATAGTAATGGTGACAAAAGTCAACATGAAAATATGACTATATTGAGCTTATCAACTTCATTTTCAATATAGTGTTACATAGAAGGACCCTTAGATAAGTGTTCTTCATTTTATAAGTATCATCATGGCATGTGAACTACCCTTATCTAATCTTGAATGAGACTATTCATGGGATATTTTTGGGATTTGCCAAAACTAGTTATATAAATACTGTTGAGCCCATTCTCATTTCTTACAACTATTGTGGTTCCTCTTTAATGGTTTGTGATACCTCATAACAACTTTCAAAGGTTCACGATACCCCCAAAATGATCAACCAATCTAAAAATTTGTGGATAGGTGTATTTATATAGGAGGAAGAGGATTTTGAAGATTTAGTGTCAATTTGAGTTTGTATGGTACTATTTCATAGTTAGTAGCTTTTAATTAGGCCTATAAGGCCTAATTAGTCCTGAGGGGTGTTGAGTTAGGTGTTCTCCAAATAGAGTAAAATTATGAAAGTTCCTACAGGAGTTATTTGACATAAAGGGGTATCTAAATGTGGATTTGTTTTGTTTGGGATCTTTGTAGTTTAGTTAAAACAAGGAGGTTTGCATCAAAAAGGGGCTAGTAGAAAGAAGGTGTCAAAGAGCAAAGAAGAGTTAAGTAAGAGTTGAATATTGGGGGTTGTGTGGAATGGTTGGATGTATGAAATGAGATTTAATTGAGTAGGTAAATTCTCTTATAAGTATTGTGAAAGGAAAAACTCAAAGTATCATGCAGACCTATGGAATTACATAAGAAGATTGTAAAGAATAGAGCAAGGATAAAGAAAGAGAACATGAAAATAGAGAAACATAAATTTAACTTAAACTTACAAGGAAAATATACATAGAATATATGTACATAGAGCATAAGATTAAATTAAAATTTTACCTTTTTATAGGTAAATGGTGTCATCCTAATAGAGATAAATGTAATAGTGGATGGGCCAATAGCTAGATTTGAATATTTAAACAACACTCATGACAAATCAAATATTGTAAATACTGACTGTGATGATGAAGGCACCGTCACCTCCTATGACATAAAAATGACATATATATTATATTAAATTTATATGTAAATCAATTTTTATCTAAATTAAATTTTCAAATATAACTAAAATTTAACATGACATTTATGTAAAATATACCTACATCTATGTAGTGGTTGATGTCTACACACTAAATGTGCATGCCAAAAATGCATCACTCATAAGAATATTATCTAAGCCCTCCAAACCACCAACTCCATCATAATCAGAAGGTCTTGTGAACATATATCTATAATAACTACAAGGGTGGGGTTGGATATTCATAGTAGGTGGCATATCTTTAACATCACTCTATAAAAGCCTACTTGTGTGTTGAATGAGTGTATCAATGAGTAAACTAAGATCATAGAGAGTGTCATTCTATATGAACTATTAAAATATAGAGGGGCTCTCAATATTAAGAGGATTTTGGATACAGATCCATGCAAGCCAATTAGGTTCATGATGTGTGCCTGATCGATCCTATACAGAGCCTTTTCCTCAGCCCTAAAACTCACTAAAAGCAAAATAATCTAGAATCTCATTGAGGACAAAATCACAATAGAATTTCCTTAAAAAATATAATGGGACCTCATGGATGTTACTGGTGGATATTCAAATACCATCCATCATTGATCCTAAAAATTGGCTATGATTAAGTTATGTACACAATAATGGATAGGAAAACATTTTGAAGTTATAGGAAATGGGGCATTGGTGGTTGGGTCGATGAAGAGGGCACAAATGGAGGCTTTTGAAATTTATTTTTTCTTGTCCTGAAGTGTTAAAAAAATTTCATCATAATATACCCTAGAAGTATCCCTATATAAGGTCTATCTATCAATTTGACTCGTTATAAAGTCAATTTGATGTAATAAGGTCTCTAGGGAATCAACTAGCTAGGTATGATGGGGGTTAGTTGAAGTGAGATATCTCATTATCACAATTAACTCTTCAATTTCAAGTTTATTTCCCATAATGTTGTCAATCAAAATCTCTTGACTATCAGGGGGTTTTGGGAAACTGTAGGAGGGATAGGTGGAGGGATAAAAAGAGGAACAAGAGGGTATTGTGGAGGGTTAGGTGCATAATTAGATGATGATTAATAAGAGGATTATGTGGAGGTTCAGGAGTATTATCATGAAGGGTTATTAAGAAAACAAATTACAATTAAAAACTAGGGCTAAATAATGGAAATAATGAAAAATTAGGGTTAAATAGGTAATATTTCTATCACTTACCTTTCCTACATGGAGGCATCATCGATCAACAAGTTTGTGGGATGAATTTGGTAACTTACTATCACTCTCTATTTTATTCCATGAAAAATGCATTTATAAAAGTGAGGAGAGTAAGGAAACTTGAATACAAAATGAGGATTTTGTATTTGGGTTTCACTTTTTATTTTTTTTGATACATAGGTAACACGATCATGTTATTAACATGATATCTTTATTAAGAATGATAGTAATGTGATCACATTATATTTCAATAGAATGCAATCACATTATCACTCACTAATCACTAAGCCATAATTTAAATAATGTGATTGCATTAATTAAATAACATGATCATATTATTAATTAATGTGATCACATTACCTAAATTTTCCATGAAATTATCCCTCAACTTTGTGCACTTACCCATAAGTGTATGAAGGAAAAGTACTTATGATTATTGTTGGCACTATGTTTCAACATGTGAATAGATATATTTGAATTCCTCAAATCAAATAATGATTATTTTATCTATTGAATTCAAATGTGATATTCATGTATATACCATACATTTATTTTAAAAATCAAATGGTACTAAACATATTCACAAATATTTATATTATCCATAATTATACTCTAAAATTAGACATCAAACAATCCCAATTCATATTTACACTAAAAGAGTCACCAAAAGTACATATACATGAGAATGCTTGCAACTCATAATTTTGAAAATCAATCCTAAGAAAATGCAATAATATTCCTACATATACAAACTCATATTAAACTTGAATAAAAACCTATTCTCATATAAATCCATTCAAAACAAACACATAATTACCAAAACCCTAATGAAAATACAAATTAAAAACATACAACTAGCTTATAATGCATAAAATAACTTCCAACCATAATATAGTCTCAAAAAATTCATCATATCCACACTAAACATCCATTCCTAAATGTTACAACCCCTATGTTTATACTTAGAATAATGTGGTAATTTTTTTTCCAATTACTTAACATTCATTCGATGGAAACAAACTCAACAACTTATCCAATCAAAAACTTTAGACAATAACATTTACAAAATTCAAGTGTTGATTGTAATATAACTTTTTAAAACTGCAAGGAAAGTAAATATATTAGGACTTAGACACAACTAGGCCACTAATATATCAACTGCTACTCAATTATATACAAGTGAAATACAATTACATTTCCATTAGCCCCTCAACCTTAATTTAACAAATAGATACCAAGCCCTTTGGAGCTTGAATCAAACCAAATTATGTATCGTTAATAATCTCAAGTGTAGTCTCCAATTAGGTACTATAGTGGGGAGGGAGAGCATCATCTGAGCACTTTTGCACACCAACCATATACCAATAATCCCTTGAACAATCCCTTATCAAATAATTGTCCTCTTTTCACTGGTAGGTAGATAGAATTTTATAGGAATCCAGAGAACAAGAAAGTACCCAAGTGTGTATGATTTCTAAAACTAAACATATAGTGTATCATGTATAACCCATTCTATTAAAAGATATCATATTTATATGTAAATCATACATACCATAAGATAATATCTCACTGCACATTATTTAACCACAAGATTCATACTAACTACATCCTCCTAGAAATCATATCACATTACATGTTAAACATAGGAGTAAACAAAGTGTAAATTTATTCCATCAATGCATGAATGAATATTACATTATTATTTATCCCAAATTAGAAATAATGCCTAAATTTTATACCACTCAAGTAAAATTCACACTAAACTATAGTTTCCCAACTACTAAAATAAGATCCATACAACTACACCCCATGATATTCCATATTATCATAATCTAGTATTTTAAGACATAACTACTAGTTTTCCAACAATACAAGTAGTCATAAATACATAGAATCATAAGATTTTATTCAAACAAGTATGAATAAAAAATAAAATAATATAAATATAGAAAATTCTAATCCTAGCATTCATTTATACTCTTAAGGTTGTATCCATACATACATGATGTCCTACTAACTATTATAAAACATACTGTTCAAGTCATAACCAACACATACATTTAATCAGTCAACATAAGTGAGAGACTAGACATATAACTATAATATGTACCATCCAAGCATATACATTTAAGCTAAAGTATTCTATGATATCTCATACTATCATAGATCATGAGCACTCTACTCAAACATGAATAATCAATCTTACACTATAAATATTGTAAAAGTAAGTACGTAATTATACCACTTAGGTATACCCTATGCTTAAATTTCATATTATCATTCAAGGAAAGTTATGTTATATCATGATGCACTATTAAATGCAATCAAATTTCTAAACACTTGGATGTACCAATATCCTCATAATAACAATGACACCTAAGTTTTAATCACTAAAAGTTATCATAATATTGCATAAATGTAAATCAAGTTATGCCTCGTATGGAAATAACTTAAGGGGTAACATTCATATGGTTGAAGTTTCTCATTTCTTTATATCTTAATATCAATTTATTATTATATATAGGCATATTATCTAATTCCCTATGTAAGTTATATAATTATATGAATACCCAAGTCCATGTGTATATAAATATATGTATGAACACCCCTATACATTTGTGTTTGGTTAAAAATTACTTACCAATAATACAAAAATGGATTGAAAAGTTTTATAGTCTATCAAATTTTTACCAATGACTTTCATCAATTGTTATTATCATAATAAGCTCTCATGGATTTTTTAGCATGACTTAGAATATATACTATTCAAGAATATTATCCATTTGAACATTCTTAGATTTCCATACATTAATTAATATCTTAGAAAAAATCCCAATATAATTGGTTAATACAGATATGACTATGAATTTGTTATCTTAATAACTCAAGCTATTATACTATGCTCTAAAAATATACTTAATAATTAGTATTTTTCCTATTTGTTAATTTTACAAGTTTTATGATCCGTTTTTTCCCATGATGCCTCTATATGATGGTTTTTAATACTTTGAGATAAAGTATTTATTAATATAATATATACTAATAATCATTTAATATTCTCATATGGATATTATAGCTAACTTTTAAAATGCAACTTGGATTCACAGCATAACTCAGTTAGTTGTGTCCACAATATGGAAATTCGAGGAAAAATAAACTTCCACCAAACATTAAATCTTGAATTAAAGAATATATATAATTTATTTCATAACTTTATTATTTTAATAAAGATACACTTAATTTAAGATACACTGTTATACTTATAAATAGGAATCAACATTAGAAATATTAACTCTATGCTTTAATAATTTTAACTCAGTGCTAATAAATCTTAGCTCGATGCTTTAATAATTATTTTATCTATTATATTGTCCTCATAAGGATATTATGATAATCATTCTTTATTTTAAAATGCAACTCAGGCTGGCAGAAGAATAAAGTTCCATCGAGCATTCAAATTAATTTAAGTTTAAGACTCTCATAGACACCTCAAGGTTTTATACACATTTGTACTCCAAGTCACTACGTATTTCATTATTATATTTCTGAAAGAAGAATCATGATCCACTTTATTTATACATATTAGATTGATATTTATTTAATAAATTGATTCACCTAATTATAAAAATTAAGAGAAGGGAATTCACTTTAAGTGTTTAGCAAATACATAGCATATCACTACTTTTATATGGTCATTGAGTCATTAGTAGGCATATTATTTTATTAAAACCAAAATTTATTTTCCTTCATCATTACAGATATCATAGAGACTCAACATTCAATATTAGATACTTAGTGTTCAATTATATGCACAATAATGCCTCTTTTATTCAAGTTATCATTGTTATTAACATAGTATAAATAACTTAAGATACTGCTCACCTAACTTTAGACATTGCCAATAATTATATTTTAGTATAGAAATATATGTGATGCCCTTTACATAAATATTAGAATGCTAGTATTTGTTAAGATGATTTTTTCATAAATTTAAAAACATTTTAGATATGATGCCATCTATTCTTATTTAAATATGATTCTAGAAAGATATATATAAGTTTAGAATTTATTTCATACCATTATGCACCCTATATTTATAACATTATCCTGTAATTATACATAAATTGCCATCTAAAATGTTGAGTGCTAAAATATAAAATGCCATCTAAAGCACTAACTATTGAATATATACTACACCATCTAAAGTGTAAACATAAATATATGAAATTTAGGTCAAGAGATTAAAATGTGGATATAGGAAAGTGGTCAAATTATGGTTATAAGGTGGATAATTTCATTCTAGAAATCTTGGGCATAAAGTAGAATCGATAAACAAGGTAGAAGCTATATGGGATACATGAAATAACAAAGTTATTCATAATAGCACTAACGAAAATAACCTATAGCAAATTTGAGAAGAAAACAAATCACCCATTACTGATGCTAGAATATCCAAAAAAAAAATTGTCACCCTTCTCTCCTCCAACCTCTGCACTGTGTGTCTCCTTTTCAATCTCTCCCTTTCCCTCTTTTCCTCTACCCCTTTTATTTATCATTTATACTTATTTTATAATACCTATTCCTCTTTTATTCTGCTGCATCCCTCTTTACATGTTAAATACTTATTAATCAATGGCTTGACTAAAGCTTGAACCACATTTGCATGTTATTTTCTCATCAATCTATGGCAAAGACTCAATCTATTTCCAGTTTTCATGTTGTTTGAAGTAACTAGGATTTTTATTTTACAATCCATGTAATTTTTAATTAAACTTACAAAACTTAAGATCACCAATGATTATTCAAGTTCAATTAATGTTTTACAATTCCTTTCTTACCAAAATATTTTTATTAAAATTTAAATTCATGCATATATTAGTTAATTATGCCAATTATTTTGACTAAACTAATGTTAACCAATAATTTATAGGTCATTTATAAAAATGTTTATTATCTAAAAATTGTATTATTTAATTTGGATAGTCTATATAGGGAATTAGCATAGGTATTATATTAAATATTAACATAGAAATAATTTCCTAAACCAATGTTTCAAACATTTTAGTGTTATATCTTCAAATTTATTTGTTGAGTCTGTTATGAATGTTAGATCATGTTTTCACCTATCTTTAAAAAGATGTAGTAAATAATATGGACTACTAGTTTATTAGTAGTAATAATAATAATAATAATAATAATAATAATAATAATAATAATAATAATAATAATAATAATAATAATAATAATAATAATAATAATAATAATAATATAAAAAAAAATTCATACAACTAGCTAACCAAATCAGATCAAAAGAGTTAACAATTTATTCTATTATGTGTGTAAGGTCACTAGGAATTTCTATGTCATTTTTCAATCATCCCATCTAGCCAATCCTCTTTGATGATGATCTCCCTCATCAAGCTCTAAGGGTAGGATCAATCATGCATCCACCTAACAACAAGTAGGTAGTTAGTCTGATTTATCATATATATCAACCAATGATGCAAAACTAACAAATATACATCCTTAATGTATAGAATCATATATTAAAACTATCACATAATGTACACTAATGAAAAACATCATTGTCCCATAGTATTATATGTCATAAAGCTCAAATCAAAGCAATAATAATCAGCCAATAGCTTATTAATATATGGATTTAAAGGTTATGAATCATAGGGTGAAATTGGGATGTAACACTAAAATACAAGATAAATAGTAGAGGATAAAACAAATAACAAAAACTCATTAGTTTAAAAATAATGGTAATATAATATTTGATGACAATAAGCTTGTGTCTTAACCATACTAAGTTCATCAGTACATTCATTCATAGTCCATAGTAATACTAAAAAAAATATACAGTCAAGTACATAAACCATTCATCAAACCACATGAAAAACAAACCCAAAACATTAACACAAGAGTATATTCAACTATACATTAACCATATCATTATGGGTTCATTGTGAAGTATACAAACTTCACCATGAACCTAAAATGGTTCATTATTATTCTATTTATACTCCATTCTAAAATAACACATAATAAATACTATATGTTTTCTCAAACTTAGAGAAAAAAAACCACTTGTTGAAGCACTAATAATGTATAAAATGCCATGGCCTCTCAAACAAGGAAAAAACTTGTCTTCTCTTTTCACCCAACTAAGGCCTCATGAAATCTAATGACTTACATTAAATCCCATATTTGTTTTGCATTATTGTTTTGAATAACTAAGAATGTGGTCCAATAAATGACCTACATTCCCACCTTGATACAACTAAAAAATTAAATTCCATAAACTCAAACCAGTCCCACTAGGCCTTCAATGGACTTCATCAAAACTTTTGACATAGTTCAACTATCATTTGGCTAACTAATCTCGTCAAACTATCAAATGAAAAAAAAAGACTTCAAAAATAATCGATGAGTTGTCCTTGGGATTTGGTTCATCATGACCTAATTATTAATGGGTTCAAACCTAATGTTCATTATCCTAAGATTAAAATAAGTCAAAACTAATGAAGACACCAAGACCTAATCATGGTCCTCAATAATATCAAATTCAAGTCACTAAGGCATTTAAATCACCAAGTCAAAGCCATAAAATAAATTCAAATTAAAAAAAACTAACTCAAAGCATCCACTAAATTTTGATGGACATTTTTCAAGGATAGATCGTATATCAAACCTTGTGTGGTGTCTTGACATTCTAAAAAAAAGATATAAACATTGGTTTATTTGAATACTACGAAAGAGGAAAACATGCAATTTCTTACCATTGTAGAAAATAAGTTAGACCAAGAAACAAAAATGTATTCAAAGACTAGATATAAAATAAATTTGTTCATCAACCAAATGAATAAGTGAATAAAATAGTCAAGAAGGACATAATAAGACAAAGCTCAAAATCTCATGGCTCAAAAGATCAATACCTTATTATTACCGTTTTATTACCCTCTACTACTAATTACGAGATCCAACCTAACTTATGTTAATTTTCCTTTTCCTTAAATTTTCATAATGATACATCATCAGTATCTAAATTGAAAACCAATATCAAACATGACAAGTAATTTCAATTTGAATTGACATCAATCAATTTTATAACAAACTCAATTTAATCATCCATGTGACAACATAAACATGTCCAATACACAACATATCATCATAATATCTCAAAATTGAGTCTCAAAATCATATAATTAATAGTTTAATAACAAATGAAATAATTATGTATCATGTTAATAGAAATCAAATGTGCAACCAATAGTGCCATAAAAGAAATCAGAGCACACAATATTGAGGTCATGATAGATTCATCATGAGGCATCACTAGAGGCCATAATTCTTTATCTAAAAATCTATTTTAGATATAATTCATGATAAAATAAAGATATAAAAAATGTGAATGTATTCATAATTACATACATTAGTTAGCTTTAATTCTAATATGTTTGGAGGGTCATAAAAGATCATTTAGGGATCCAAAATTGCATTCTAGTATTTCTGGTCAAGTTTTCAGTTTTGGAAATAGACATGAACGTGAGTTGAAACTAATCCAACATCATGAATTTCAGGTTTAGGTATAATTTTAAAAAAATAGACCCATCTGAATTTGTATATAAAGGTTACTAAAAACAATAAGGGTTGAACTTGCATGTAAAAGTAACAAAAAATAATAGGGTCAGTTAAATCTGTGTATCTTTTTTATTTATTTTTATTTTTATTTTATATGTCAAAAATAGTTTAGAGTTAATATTTATCTAAATAATATTATATAATAATTTTAATTATTCAAAAAAAAGAATCTTATTTCAAAAATATATGGGTTTTGCCTATTGGATTTTTTTTGCTTTGCTAGTTTTTTGGATTCATTGTTTAGTATTATCGGTAGCCATACATTTTTATTCAGTAACTCATTTGATCTCCCATTCATGCCAAAATAAAAATATTAAAAAATAATAATGAAACTATAATTGGATACACTAATTAGTTTATATTCTATGACGTTTACAATGTCCTAAATTATCATCTAGGTGTCCAAAATTGAACTATATTATTTTTAGTTAAGTTTTTAATTTTTGAAACTGGATAAATTTATAAATTGACATCTAATTGAAATGAAACTCACTAAAAATCATGAATTTTTGGTTTATGGGATAATTTTATAATTTTAGGTCGATCCTAAGTTTCATGTAAAATTTATTAAAAAAATTAGTGACAAAACTTGCATGTAAAACTTATAGAAAATAGTAGTTAAAAATAATAGGTCAATTAAGTCTAGGTAGACTTTTTGAATTATTTAATTTTTTATTTTGAATATCAATTTAATTTCAAGTTGGGATTTATTTAAATATTCTTATGTATTTTTTTATTATTTAAGAAGAATCAATAAAGAATAGTATTTCAATAAATTTTTGGTTGCACGTGTTGGATTTTTTTTTGGTTTGATAGTTATTTGGATTCATCATCTATTATCACTAGAGGGAATACTTTTTTATTTATTAAAATATTTAAGATATATTTCATGAATATATATATATATATATATATATATATATATATATATATATATATATATATATATATATATATATATATATGTATATATATATATATACATATATATATATGTATGTATATATATATATATATATATATAAAATAATAATTCACTCAAAAAGTTTCTCTCCATACCTTCATAAATAATTATAAAATAGGGATGCCTCATCTCCCACCCATGTCCATTTTAAAATCCACTAACCATAGATATCCCTCCCATGTTATGATAGGGTTTGGTGGCACCCAAATACCTCCCTTCCCTTTCCCCTCCCCTATCTTGATTGGGATTAATGGTGCCTATCTTCTTATGCAATGGCTAGAAGTGACTCCAATAAATGGGTCAAGTGAGATATTTTCTTAAAACTACCTAATCAAATAGTAGAAATTTGTATGCACATGATTCCACCTCTACAAATTCCTCCACCTCCCTAACTATCCAATCTAGAATTGATTTAGTTAAAGGTAATGGTAATGGATCAACTAGAATGAAAGAATGGATAGGGATTATAGACTCCAAATCTACCAACTTTAGGGTTTGGGATGTTATGGAGCTAGATGACACTATAGAAGATAAGAGATGGAACATAAAATACTTTACCAAATATATCTCCCAATTCATTACCAAGACCTAATGTAGAAACCTAAATCTTACTTCCTCTAGCCCCATTGTAGTCTTTTACAAGGATGAATCTAGGTAGGTACTAAGATCAAAGGAATATTTCTCAACTAATGGAATTATTTGTAGATTCATAAATACCCACCAAAACTTCAAGAAATTCATGCATGGATCACAAAAAACTAGTAGCCCCTATTATAAGGTAAATTTGAAATATACCCATGCAAAAAAAAATATTATTATTTTTCATCATTTGGAAGAAAAATAAAATATTCAAAATGACCTATGGAATTTGAATCTCCATCCCCTAATATTCAAAACTTGGTCCCAACCTTTAACCCTCTCATTAAACCACTCAACATAGAACCCATCTAGGTTCACCTTACTTATATCCATCTTCAAATCTAGACTGAATCCATCCTTAAATCAATTGGTAAAGTTCTAGGTAAATTTCTACAAATAAACCCATAAATGGATCAAATGACCCATACTATTTATGCCAAGATTCTAGTAAACATAAACACCTCCAAAGACCTCCCTAAAAAAATTATCTTGAAAGTGGGTGACGAATCCTAGTTTCAATACTTAAACTATGAAGGAATTATTTTCCACTACAATAATTACTTTAATATGATACACATTCACAAAATTTGTAACATCTTTGGAATAAAAAATATTCTTCTTGGTGGAAGCACTTCCTTCCCACCCATCTTACAATTATGGTTGAACTTGAATGTGAATTTTTAACATCATATTTAGAAGATCTAGAATCCCCTATGTAAATTAAGGTTCTATAATCCCCTTTCTAGACCAAATGTAACCTAATGGTAAATTCAAGGAAGACCTTAGACATTGATCTAGCAACTTATGAACCAAATACCTCAATGGAAGTGAATCTAAAATGTGATATTTTTAGGGCAAAACATAAAAAAGATATATTAGTAGAAGTCAAATCTCATCACCCTAAACCAATTGAAAATATATTTCTAGTTCATCCAGATATTGAGGAAGACAAGGGTGAATGGACCAAAGTATAAAAAAATAAAAAATAAAAAATAAAAAATAAAAAATAAAAAATAAAAAATAAAAAATAAAAAATAAAAAATAAAAAATAAAAAATAAAAAATAAAAAATAAAAAATAAAAAATAAAAAATAAAAATAAAAAATAAAAAATAAAAAATAAAAAATAAAAAATAAAAAATAAAAAAGATTATTGGGTCATTCCTCAAGTATAGCTCTTCACTCAGGGGGGATCTAATCAGAATTATAGAAGTTAATTTAAAGCATTGGTAGTTTGGTATAACTTTTATATTAGATTACCTGATGGAAATTAGGTTGATAGAGGAAGGTAGTGTCAACTATTTTGTATGATTTGGCTTGGATTTTTATTTGTTTATTTTTCCACTGGTAGAGGTGTCCCTTTTGAGTAGGAAAGTTATAATATTTTTCTCCTTTGTAAAGAGCTCCAAGAGATTCAAAACTTATAGACTTAACCATATATAATAAATAAATATATCAAAAATAATAATGTAACCATAAATGGATACACATGTTATGGTTGATTCTAATATGTTTTGATAGTTGTAAAGATCATTTAGGGGTCCAAAATGAAAGTATAGCATTTTTAGCCAATATTTTAATTTTGAAAATTGGATGTGTGTTTAAATTGATGTGAAATTGAGTTAAAATTAATCCAACATCATGCATTTTGGGTATATAATATAATTTTAAAATTTCATGCCCATTTGAGCTTGCATGTAAAAATTACTAAGTGTCTACAATTTAATAAAAATAACTGGGTCAACTAAGTTTAGGTAGTTGATTTATTTATTTATATTTTTAAATTTTGATGTCAACTCCAATTTATAGTTGAGATTTATTTAATTACTATTATATAATACTTTTAATTATTATAAAATAATCAATAAATAAAATTACTTCAATAAATTATATGTTGTACCTATTATTTTTGTGCTAGTTCTTTAGATTCACTATCAGGTATTAACTAAGGCCACAACTTCTGACATGGGAACCCATTAGAGATATCATTAATGTAAAAATGAATATATATAAAATAATAATGTATCCATAATAGGATACCCTAGTTAGATTTAATTACAATATGTTTAAAAGGCTATTAAAGATCATCTAGGCATCTAAAATTATATTATAGTATTTTTAGTCAAGTTTTCCATTTTTTAATTAGAGAACATTGTAATCAGACACAAAATTGAGTATAAACTAACCCATCAACATTAATTTTAGGTTTAGTAGATAATTATAAGTTTTGATTTCCATCTAAGATTGCATGTAAAAGTTACTAAAAATAGCAATTGCTAAAAATAAGTGTCTTTTAAGTATAGGTATGTTTTTAATTTATTTATATTTTTTTATTTCACATGTAAAATATAGTTTTAATTAGATATTTATTTAAATATTCTTACATAATTTTTTTTTAGTTTTTAAGAAAAATTTATAAATAATATTGTTAAAGAATATTGTTTCAAGAAATCATGGGTTATCTTTTGGATTTTTTTTCCATGTTAGTTATTTCTAATCTTCATAGTGTATCATTAGAAGACATAACATTTTATCTGACAACTAGTTTGATCTCTCATTCACACCAAAATAAGTATCTAAAAATGAAGAATGAAACCATAACTAACAACACTGGTTAGGGTCAATTTCATGATGTTTAGAGCATTATAAACAAATGTATATGAGTGTAAAATTCCATCATGATATTTTTAGTCAAGTTTTTAATTTTTTTAAAGTCAATAAATTTAGTACCAAATATGGAATTGAGTTTAAAATCACCAAACATTAGGAATTTTGGGTTTAAAAGATAATTATAATTTTTTACGCCCATCTCAGCTTGCATGTAAAAGTTAATAATAATAAAAATAACCAAAAAGTTATTAAAAATAACATCTACAAAAAAAACATGGTCATGTAAGTTTATGTAGTTTTTTATTTATTTAAAAAAATTATTTTTCATGTCAACTCCAATTTCAAGTTCATCTTTATTTTATGACTCTTATGTAACACTTTAAATCATTCAAAAATAATCAATAAATAATATTGTTTCATGATATTCTACATTGTATCTATTGGATTTTATTTACTTTATGACTTCTTTGGATTCATCATATTGTATCATCAAAGGCCATGAAATTTGATATAGCAACCTTTTTGAGCTCTCATTCATGCAAAAATAAATATATTAAAAAGAAAAAAAGTAGTCATAACTAGCTACATAATCTAGGGTTGATTTTAATTTGTTTGGAGAGCTGAAGAATACTATATAGGGGACCAAAATTGTATTATAGTAATTTTATTTATGTTTTTAATTTTTTTAATTACATAATTTTGTAACTGAACATGAACATGAGTTAAAACTCCTCCAACATCTTGATATTTGGGTTTATGGGATAACTAGAATTATTTACACCCATCCTAACTTGTATGTAATAGTTACTAAAAATAATAGTAATGGAACTTACATGTAAATGCTACTAAAAATAGTAGCTAGTAAAATAAAATGGTGAGCTAATTATATGTAGAATTTATATTTATTTATGTTTTTAATTTTAAATTTCAATCCAATTTTGAGTTGAAATTTATTTAAATTCTCTTATGTAATGTTTTTAATTAGTCAAGTGAAATAAATAAAGAATATTGTTTCAATAAATTTTGGGTTGTGTTTATTGTATTTTTTTTCTTTGCTAGTAGTTTGGATTGATCAATTGGTATCACTGAAGCCCTAAATTAAAATCAGAGAACCTATTTTAGCTCTTGTTCACACCTAAAAAAATGTCATTAAAATAATACTAAAACCATAACTTGATATACAAGTTCATGTCCATTACATGATGTATATAGGGTAGAAAAATATCATCTAGGGGTTCAAAATTGTAATTTAGTAATTTTAGTCATGTTATTTATTTTGGAACTTAAATAAATTTATAACTAGACATGAAATTGTTCAAAAATCACTCAACACCGTGAATTTTGGGTTTTGGGGAAAATTGGAAAATTTTAGGCCTATTATCTTGCATGTGTAAGTTAATAAAAATAATAGCATTAGAATATGCGTGTAAAAGTTAACAACAATAGTAATTACTAAAAATAACATGATTTGTTAAGTTTTGGTAGATTTTTGTTTTAAATAAATTTGTATTTTTACTTGTCAACTCTAGTTTTGAGTGGAAATTTATTCAAATATTCTTATGTAGTGATTAAAATTATTCAATAAGAATATTGTTTCAAGAAATATAGAGTTGTGCTTATTGAAATGTTTTTTGCTTTACTATTTCTTTATATTCACCAACTAATATCATAAGAGGCCATAAATTTTGATCCAAAAACTAGTTTGATCTCTATTTCATTCTAAAACTAAGATATTTAAAATAATAAATCATTCATAAGTGGGTAACCTAATTAGGGTCAATTCTAATATGTTTATAGGGTCATAACAGATCAGATTTAGGGATTTGAAATTACATTCTAGTGTTTTTGGTCAAGTTTTTAATTTTTAAACTAGACGTTAACTTTATTTGAAACTCATCTAACATCATGATTTTTGGATCTAAATATAATTATAAATATTTAGGCCCATTTAATATTGTATGCAAAATTTACTAAAAAAACAGCGATCGAACTTACATGTAAAAGTTATAAAAAATAATAGGATCAATTAAGTCTATACAAAAATTTTGTTTTTCTAGATTTTTTATTTTGTATGTCAACTCCAATTTCACATTGAGATTTATTTAAAAAATATCATGTAATATTTTTAATTATTACAAAAGAATAAATAGATAACATTATTTCAAAAAAAGATGAGTTGTGCTTATTGATTTTTTTTTTACTTTGCTAGTTTTTTGAATTCATCATTTAGTATCATTGAAGGACATAACTTTTGATAAAGGAACTTATATGATATTGTTTACACAAAAATGAAATTATTTAAAATAATAATAAATCCATAATTGAATATAATAGTTATATTTGATTCCCAAATGTTTGTATGGTTGTAAGTTATCATCTAGGTGTTAGAAATTACATTATATTATTTTTAATCAAGTATTTTATTTTTGAATTTGGAAAATTTATAATTGGGCATGAACTTGAATTGAAGCTCACTCAACATTGTGACTTTTGAGTTTAGTTAATAATTATAAATTTTCAGGTTCTTTGAACTTGCATGTAAAAGTTACTAAATAAAAAAGTGACTAAACTTACATATAAAAGATATAAAAAATAATAGCTGCTAAAAATAGTAGGGTCATCTTAGTCTAGGTAGCTTTTTTACTTATTTATATTTTTTATTTTACATATCAATTATAATATTGAGTTGATATTTATTCAAATATTCTTATTTGATGTTTTAATTATTCAAGAAATATAAATAAAGAATATTATTTCAAGAAATTCTAGGTTGTGCCTATTAGAATGTTTTTTTCTTTTATAGTTCTTTGGACTCATCATTTGGTATCACTAAAGGGCATAAATTTTAATTTTTTAACCATTTTGAGTTTTAATTCATGCCAAAATTAATATAAAATAATAATGTATACATAATTGGATACACATGTTATGGCTGATTCCAATATGTTTTGATGATCATAAAAGATCATTTAGGAGTCCAAAATTAAATTGTAGTATTTTTAGTCAAGTTTCTAATTCTATAAATTGGATAATTTTTTATTTAGACATAAAATTGAGTTAAAACTCACCCAACATTGTTAATTTTTGTCTAATAATATAATTATAATTTGTAGGCCCATCTTAGTTTACATAAAAATTAATATGAATAATAGCCATGAAATTTACATGTAAAAGTTGATAAAAATAACAATTGTTAAAATAACAAGGTCAATTAAGGCTAGATAGCCTTTTGATTTAATTACACATTTAAATTTTCATTTAAAATATAATTTAGAGTCAATGTTTATTTAAAGACACTTATGTAATAAATTTAATTATTCTAAATGAATCAATAAAGAATATTTTTTCAAAAAAATATATAGTATAACTATTGGATTGTTTTGCTTAGCTAGTTCTTTAGATTCATCTCATACCATTGGAGGCCATAAATTTTGATTTGAGAAACTATTTGATCTCTCATTTATTCTAAAGATAAGACCTAAAAAATTAGAAACTATCCATAATATTATGCATCAGTGAGGGTTGATTCCAACATATATGGAGGGTTATTAAATATCCTCTAAGGGTCTAAAATTATAATATAATATTTATAGTCAAGTTTTTAATTTTTTTAAATGGATGTGTAGAAAACCACACAACATTGTAAATTTTTTGTTTAGGGGATAATTGTAAGTTTATTAGATGTATGTAAAAGTTACTAGAAATAGTAGTGGTGAAACTTGCATGTAAAATTTACTAAAAATATCATTTGTTAAAAAAAATAGTATCAGTTAAATTTAGGTAAATTTTCAATTTATTTAGATTTTTTTGTTTCACATATAAACTCTAATTTAGATATGATATTTATTTAAATACTATTATCTTGTTTTTTTATTATTCAATAAGAATTAATAAATAATATTGTTGCAATAAATTATGGGTTGTGACTATTGGATTTTTCTTTTTCTTTTATTTGCCATTCTAGTTCATTAGTGATCCAGAGGATTTTCACTTGTCATATGGTTCGAATGGAAAAATGTGGAAACGATAAATGTCGCAATGGGAAAGTTGGCACATGAAAAAAATATGAAGAGTTTATATAATTAATTTTTATATTAAAATTATTTTATTATGTTGCTAATGGGTGTTGTGTTACAGATGTGGGACCAAACCAACCTTTACGCACATTACCCCATTATCCAATTTGCCATATAATTCTGTTAATGCCACAAAGATATTCCTTTCATCATATACATGATATTTCCATTGGGATAATATTTTATTAATAATATCATATTATTAATGGTTTTTTTATTGACCATGGGATGTTTTAAAACCTTCGATTAATGTCCTATTTTAATATGGTTTTAATAATCATGGGATATATTTAGCCAGTTAAATATCCTATTTATTATACCATTGGATATTATTTAAACTTTATTCCCCACCATTACCTTTTCCCACATGGAGATTTACATGGGATATTATTATTTTTCATCTCTTAGTTGGAAACCTTTATAACATACATGTTTCTCCTCCCCCCCTCCCCACGTGGATACCCACTTTAAGTGGTTGGAAAATTACATTGCATGGACATGGGATATGTTTTTGAACTAAGTACTAATTTAATTACCTTTTTATGTTTGACACTTAACATGCATGATAAACTCTAAACATGCATGTTTTATCATTATTATCCTTACCCACATTTTGCATGGTCTACATGGATCATCCACTCAAAAGTGGTCAACAATTTTAGTGTGGTTGGTAGTTTTGGTGACCATGTTATTTATGGGAAGGATTTTTTAAATACAACATGGCATCAACCACCCTTAATACATGGGATTTAATTCCATTTAGAATGCATGAAAGATAATTATAGGGAGATAAATGCACTTCGAAGTAAAGAAGTTTGTTAGCTAATATTGGCTATCAACAACTTTATTTTATTTTATATTGAGATTTATTTTATTCTGGAGGAAGAGAACAACATATAGAATATTATAGAATTTGTATATTTTTTTATACAAAAAAAGAATTATGAAAAATATTTGAAGCAGGGACATGCCATATAGGTGGAAGTCTATTATTATGGAGAACACATGTTATTAAATTTAGAGGATTGATCATGTTTATTTTTACAGAGGCAAAATTTTGGAATAGCTAGATTGAGGCCATTTTTACCTATTACGGAGTCTTATAAGCTTGTAAAATTTGTAGAGAGTTATTTGCCCATTTTATAAAAATAAAGTACTTGTAGAGCTTTAGATGAATAGGGAGATGTTTGTTGATCAGGTTTAGAGTCTTCATTATCTAGTTTTTAGTTCTATTACAGGTGGTAGGGTTCATTTATCATTATTGTGAGTTGTATTATTACTTGAAAATTGATTTTTAATAAATAAAATTCATATTTAGTAACCTTGGGGATGTAGCTAATTGGTGAACCCCATAAACAATCTTTGGTCTCAATTTTATTTTGGTTTTTCCAATATATCAGTTTAAAATTAATCATTGATATTTGGAAAATAATTATAGGAAATTAACTAAGAAATTATTTGAAGAGATTATATATATATATATATATATATATATATATATATATATATATATATATATATATATATATATATATATATATATATATATGGAATGTTTTTAATTGAATAATAGATTTATATGAGTTTACAAAACACTCATAATCATAATTGTTGTAGAAAATTTACATTTTGATTAAAATTCAATTCTTTTTTTAAATAAATTTTGAAAATTGACATATTATTAAAATCCATTTTAAATAAAATAGTATTTATGAGTAAGGGGATAATTACTATTTATAGATCAGTTTGGTATCAGAGCAGTTATAATGTAGAGATTAGCTTCTAATTGTGTGAAAATTTGAATTTAGTTTTAGTATTGGTTGGATTATTACAAACTTGTTGTTTACTCCATTTACAATGTTGGAAGTACAAGAAGTGCAAGAATAAGAAATCATGGGAAAGTTGTCCAAATAAGATAAACTTGATGATCTCAAAGCATTTAATATGTAGATTCAAGAAGAGAACTCTCTCTTGAGATCAAAATTTTATTCCTTGGAAGAGGAGGTTAAAAGATTGAAAATTGAGTTACAAGTCAAGGTTGAGATCTTGGCAAGACTATAGAATGGTAAACAAGTGAAGGATTTTCCTTCCATATTAGATGTAAAAACCATGATGGATGAATGCACTATAATTGAATGTGAGTCACTAGTTAATTTTCCTTCCCATGATGAATCTAGTGATAATAACTTTGGTAAATTTGAATAGTATACAAAAAGAATAGGTTCAAAATTACTTGTTAAAATGGGATTTAATGGAAAAGGCCTTGGAAAATATGGCCAAGGCACTGCTAACCCCATTCAGGTAGAGGATAGACCTTATTTTGAAGTTTTTGGATATACTAGTGTGGAAATGGAAGCTAGAGAAAGATCCAAAACCGTTGAAGGAAGACAAGCTTCCAACAGCAAAGTGTTCAAGCCACTAGTCCTATATTGTGATAAAATGCATATAAAAAGAAGTCCATCCCCACATAAAGATGGTATTGTGTGCATACATGATTTGATAAAAAGTAACATCATTCCACCTTGTCATACTTGCACTATTCATAAAAACTTGGTAAATATTCTAAGGTATATTTTAACTATGAAAATAAGGACTTATTATCATAGGATTTTTGGTCTAAATATCCATGCAGTTTTTGTTGATTAAATAGTCACTATGTTGCCTTACGTTGTAAAAGAAAACCAATTATTAGGATGTTTATGTTTTCTAAGGAGAAACAAATGGGTAATAATCATTTTTATCATAATAATCTAAGTGGTCACCAAAATGATAAATGTTGGGTATTGTATCCACAACTACATCCTAAGTATAATAGGAAGACATCCATGAAAAATGATGTATTTTTAAGCAAACAAGAAGTTGTTTCAAATCCAATAGTTTTATATGACCCATGCAACTACTCAAGTGTTTATTGAGGAAATTAAACCACCTAAATAGGAAAATGTGATAAAGTGGGTTGATAAGCAATTCCTTAGTTTCATGTTTGCATAGTTGTGATAGTTTATTAGCATGTAAATGTTCAAAGTAGTTATGGTATTCTATTAAAATTAAAAGGAATATATATATATATATATATATATATATATATATATATATATATATATATATATATATATATATATATATATATATAAAGTTTTGAACATAATTTTTGGAGCTACTAGCTATGATAAAATCTGAGTGATATGCTTATCATACTTAGATTATTTTATCATATTTGTGGTTTTTCTAAACTCTATATTTTTCTCCTTGATGAGTGTTTAAGTTCTTGATGCATTGAAAAAGGAATTAACTCATGTTTAGAACTTGTAGATGTGCTCAAATGATTTAAATCTTTGGAATTTGGTTTATTGGAGTAACCTATATAGAAAATCTAAGGGATAGGTTTATTATACTTGGATTATTTTCTCATATTAAAGGTTTTTGAAAAAATTTAGTTTGAACTTTGACAATAGTATATGCAGGAAGATGCACCATTTTGGAAGATGTGACATTTATACATAAAATTTACTTCTATCTACAATTTGGTATTGGATAGATATTTCTTTCACTAGAATTTTAGGGATTTAGTTTGATTTTTGAATCATTACCATGATATTTTGTAGTGATGTTTTGTAGAGTGAACCATTTGTAGATTCAGTGGGTGACTTGACCTTTTGAGAAACAAAAGGGTCTTATTGGGAAGATTTAATCTAGAGGATTTTCACTTGTCATATGGTTTGAATGGGAAAATGTGGAAAAGATAAATGTCACAATGGGAAAGATGACATGTGGCAAAAATATGAAGAGTTTATACAATTACTTTTTATATTGTAATTATTTTATTATGTTGCTAATGGGCTTTGTGTTGAAGATGTGGGATTAAACCAACCTTTACCCACATTACCTCGTTATCAAATTTGCCATATAATTTTATTAATGACACCAAGATATTCCTTTCTTCATATCCACGATATTTCCATTAGGATAATCTTTTATTAATAATATCCTATTATTAATTATTTTTTTAAATTTATCATGGGATGTTTTATAACCTTCAGTTAATGTCCTATTTTAATATGGTTTTAATAACCATGGGATATATTTAGCCAATTAAATATCCTATTTATTATACCATTGGATATTATTTAAACTTTATTCCCCAACTTTACCTTTTCCCACATGGAGATTTACATGGGTTATTATTTTAAAGAAATCTTTATCCTCATTTATTAATTGGAAACCTTTATAACATACATGCTTTTGCTTTATCCCCCCCCCCCCTCCCACACGGATACCCACTTTAAGTGGTTGGTGAATTACATTGCATGGACATGGGATATGTTTTTTAAATACAACATGGTGTTAACCACCCTTAATACATGATATTTAATTCCATTTAGAATTCATGCAATCTAATTATGAGCAAATAAATGTACTTTGGGGTAAATAAATTTTTTATCCAATGTTGGTTATAAATAACTTTATTTTATTTTATATTAGGAATTTTTATAATCTGGAGGTAGAGAACAATGTACAGAGTATTACAAAAGTTGCATATTTTTTTATACAAAGAAATAATTGTGAAAAATATTTGAAGTAGGAACATGTCATATAGGTGAAAGTCTACGATGCTAGAGAACATAGGCTATTAAATTCAGAGGATTGATCATGTTTATATTTATAGAGGAAAAATTTTGGAATAGCCCAATTGAGGCCTTTTTTGCCTATTACAGAGTCTTGTAAGCCTATAAAATTTGTAGAATTATTTGCCCGTTTTTTAAAAATAAAGTACTTGTAGAGCTTCAGATGAATAGGGAGACATTTTTTTATCATGTTTAGAGTCTTCAATATCTAATTTTCAATTCTATTGCAGGTGATAGGGTTCATTTATCATTATTGTGAGTTGTATTATTACTTGCCTATTGATTTTTAATGGATTGGATTCCTATTTATAAATCTTGAGGACGTATCCAATTGGTGAACCCTATAAACAATCTTTGATATCTATTTTATTTTGGTTTTTATAGTGTATTAGTTTAAAATTAATCATTGATATTTGGAAAATAATTATGAGAAATTAATTAAGATATTATTTGAAGAGATAAAATATCTATGGAATTTTTTTAATTAAAAAATAGGTTTATATGAGTTTACAGAATACTCATAATCATAATATTTGTAGAAAATTAAATTTTGATTAAAAGTTAATTCTTTTTTAAATAAATTTTGAAAATTGACATACTATTAAAATCTATTTTAAATAGAACAATATTTATTAGTAGGGGGATAATTATTGTTTATAGATCAATTGGATTCACCATCTTGTATCATGGAAGGCCATAATTTTTTATTCAAGAACCCCTCTGAGTTATCGTTCATGTTAAAATAAAGATATCAAAAATAAAAATGTAATTAAAACTTTATACATCAATTAGGGTGAATTTCAAGATGCTTTTAGGGATATAAGACAACATCTAAGAGTTTCAAGTTACATTCCATTATTTGTATTCAAGTTTTTAAATTTAAAAACTAGATAAATTCATAACCAACCATGAACTTGAGTTGAAAATCACCCAACATCTTGATTTTTGGGTTCATAGGATAATTATATTTTTTAGGCCCATCTGAGTTTGTATGTAAAAGTTACTAAAAATAATAATGACCAAAATTGCATGTGAAATATAATAAACTAATATCTAAAAAGAACATATTCAGCTAAGTTTAGGTGGATTTTTTATTTAATTGTAGTTTTAATTTTGCATGTAGATTTTGGGTTGTGGATATTAGATTTTTTTGGTTTTGTTAGTTCTTTGGATCCATCATATAGTACCACCTAAGGACATACAAGTTTATCTAGGAACCCATTTGAGATCTCATTCATGCCAAAATTAGTATATTAAAAAAATAGCCATAATTGGGTACACTAGTTAGGGTTTATTTTAATATGTTTGGTGGGAACTATAAAAGATCATCTAAGGGTATGAAATTGCATTCTATTAATTTTTTAAGACTATTTTATCTATGAAATTAGATAAATTTGTAACCAAACAAGAACATGAGTATAAAATAGTTCAACATCATTAATTTTTTGTTTAGGGGATAATTTTGTATCTTTAAGTTCATCCTTACTTGGATATAAAAGTTACTAAAAATAGAAGTACTAAACTTACATTTAAAATTTACTACAAATAGTAGATGCTAAAAATAATAGAGTTAGTTAATTTTAGGTAGATTATTTATTTATTTATATTTTTAATTTTAAATGTCAATTCAAATTTTGAGTTTATCTTTGTTTAAATAATCTCATGTAACACTTTTAATTATTCAATTAGAGTCAATAAATAATATTGTTTAAAGAATTTTTGGGTTGTGCCTATTGGATTTTTTTTCTTTGGTAGTTCTTTGGACTCATAGTCCAGTATCACTAGAGGCCATAAATTTTTATCTAAGAAATCATTTGAGCTCTTTTTCACTCTAAAATGAATATCTAAAAAATAATAATTCATCCATAAATGGATATAGTATTTATAATTGATTCTAAGATGTTTGGATGACAATTAAAGATCATCTAGGGGTTTGAAATTACATTATTATATTCTATGTAAAGTTTTTAATTTTAAAAATTGGATATGTTTGTAACCTAACATGAACATGAGTTTAAACTCACCAAATATAATGGATTTTGGGTTTAGTTGATAAGTAGAAAAAATTAGGCCCTTCCTAATTTGCATGTAAAAGTTATTAAAAAATAGTAGAAACCAAACTTGTATGTAAAAGTTAATGTTATCATTCAAAACATGTGCCCATGGATGATCTATAGTATATGAGGCTTTATGGTATGGCATAGAGTGTGAATTCCTTATGAAGGTGGAAAAAGTGTTTGGCACTAGGTGTAGAAGTTTTATTACTCACCTATTTCGGTGAATCATCAGTTGTCTCGTTGCAATGATGATAACATCCCTAAGGTGTGGGACCCTTATGCTCCTTAGGATGAGCCTTCAGGGTAGGCTGGATTAATTTTATTCTAAGTACACCTATTCTAGGATTGATGTGCAAACCTAAAGAAAAAAAGGTAAATCTACCACTAATCTAAACCTAATATTTTTGAGGGAAAAGATAGGGAGAAGGTAAGAATTTATTAGAAAATAAAAATCAATACACCAAGAATAGAAAGTGTACTCTTACTACTATGGACACACTAAAATTTTTTGAGAACAAGATGTTATCACACATACTCTACCAAGGACACTTCAAATGCATAAGTTTTTTTATAGAGGCATGATAACATAGTGTAACACTAATAGGGATGACAAATGATTCACAAATAATGTCTACACATACCTGAATGCGTATAAGATACAACTTATAAATGAGTTCCAAGTTTGAAATATATGTGTTGGCAATGGATAGTAATGAGAGGGGTGGATGTTACCCATAAGAAAAGGTCAAAAAAAATATATATACTACATAGAGTGTAAGAAGAATAGATAGAGGTGAACTTAATTCTCATTAACATGGAAGGTTCATCTAATAAAAGTGTTCTTAGAGGGAAAATGTTGGTAGTGTGAGGTTGCCTAAAAATGTCAACCTTCTTAAAATGAAGAACAAGGCTTTTATAATGGATCATTCCACTTATAATCAATGCACCCCTTGGGTTGGTAGATACAACCTTCTAATTTTATTATGGTGTTATGTCATGCTTCTTAAAATTTGACTAATGATTCAAATCTCAGATTTGGTGGTAGGATTATTATGGATCCATGTGCATGTTTGAGAGTAAAAGATATTTTGAATAGTCAGAGAGGTGGTGTGTGATCATGTTATGATGTTTGATAATCACTTATGTATTTACTTATTCTAAGAAGGCCTCAAATGTCACTCAACTCTTTTATAACTACCTCTTTATACCT
Organism: Torreya grandis; assembly: GCA_037957365.1. NCBI lineage: Eukaryota > Viridiplantae > Streptophyta > Pinopsida > Cupressales > Taxaceae > Torreya > Torreya grandis. The sequence continues at coordinate 181,809 of JARHVA010008632.1, forward strand.
TATTATCACTTGTCAATAACTACACGGGCCTCCCTTGAACTTCCACATCATTGTTATGAATCTATTGGGAAACATTAACTTATGCCTTTTAGTTATATCTACACTCTAAGGGTTGCATAGTTAGATTGCACAATGGGTTGTGAGTAGGTGAAGGGTGCAAATGTATGAGTTTTAACCCTTTTATGATAAGTACCCTTTACTTAGTCTTCTCAATTATTTTCTTTATACCAGGGTCCACATTAATTTTTTAATTAATATGTGCACAACATATATCATAGTCTACAATTTTTGAGAGCGTAGAGTGAAACTTTGAGATTTGGTGTGATACTTCATCATGGAGATGCAAGAAACCTTTCAACTAGGAGTATACAACTTGAATACTGATATCTTTGTGCCTTTGAACCTATGCACCATTTGTTCTTTTGTGATGAAGGTTTCCTATATTATGTTCATATTAGAAACTCCTTGTGAATGCAAGTTGACACTTAGCTAATTCATGGATCTATGATGTCTACATTAGGCATAGACATAGATGGGAGGCCTCTACACATGAATTGATTGAAATAAATTGACAATTGTAGGCATGAAAAACCTCTATAGTAATTTTTTAAGTTTTTCAAAAGATATGGGTGACTTAGAAAGTTAACACTTATGACGATCTCTATGAGCCATTTACCTGCTAATCAAGAATCCAATGGAATTTGAAGCAATCCATTGGGCATGGAGTCATTGAAAATTTTGGTCCTCTCATCTTTGAATGCACTGGCTATGTATCCCTAGATTTAGAATGAACTAAGATCCTCTTATAAAAATTAAAAAAACTATGCCAAGGCACTTAGCGGAATAATACATAAGCTAAGAGAAACACTACACACAAGAACTTAGAGGAAATAAAAAACTATCCTAGGATAATGCACATAAGGCACTTAGGGAAATGAAAAAAAATATAATATACTTATTTAAAAACTATATAAGAATGAATGAAGATGGTGATTGAGATGGATTCCATTGATTGGGATAGGCAATTCTTTTCCATTCATTTTAGCGAGTTGGAAAGTGTTGGCTTACTTGTAGCTAGTGATAATAAATGGGCCACTCCATATCCCATAAAATTTAATATGCCTTAATCTCTTTATAGGGTTATTTTTAATGGTGAATATTTGTTAATCTATGAATATTCCATTTTTTGAAGGCAGCATTTGGCAATTTTTATGGAATGGCCAATAGGGCAGGATCCCCTAAATTTTTTGGGTCATATGCAATTTCAAGGAGAGGTTAACCTACATTTGAATATAAATTTCCTCATATAAATGTGATTTGTCAGTACCTTGAAATCTAATCCTGAGGAATTTTACATATATCGTTGGTGGAATTTTTTTAGTGGTTTGTATTTCAAGTCCTAGGAGGGCTTCAAGAATCAATAGTTTCTAGCAAGGTATGTAACATTTTTTAAGAATAGAATTTATTAATATTTTTTTATTATAATTCAATTTATTGATCTTTAAGTTCCATCATGGAAATTAAACATGAGGGCATGTAATGGTAGACTATGAGTGCCTAATGACATCCTACGATTGCGGGTGCCCGATGACAACCTATGGGCAGTTGACTAAAGTCTGTCAACACCTGATGGTAGTATGTGGGTATAATATGTTAGGCTACAAGTGGATAACAATAGGATACTTATGAGTAGATTATAGAAGTCTATGGGTAAACATTATTAGTCTATAGCTAGATGGTATTAGTCTCAGGTATATGTTGATAGTCTATAGGTGGATGCTGGTAGTCTGTGGGTAGGTGCTAGTTGTCTATTTTTAAATGGTAATACATAGCCAACATCACACATGTATTTCAAAATCAATTTCAGTCCTTGAGAGTTCTATAATATTATTTTTTTAAATACTAAAAACATCAAATACCTAAAATATAACAAGCCAAATTATGCATGAACACATCATAACTTCTTATTATCCTGGTACTCCCTCACCTCTATTGTGCTTCTCCTCCCTATTTCAAATGACATTTTTTTATTTTATTTCACTCACTACCACATTATATAGTGTTATAATCATGCAATTAGAGGTGATTTGGTCCTTGAAATAGAATTAATATAATATAGTGTGAAGCAAAATTGGATAGGGGATAGTAGTAAATGCATAATATAACACAATTCCCAACTTTAAAATTTTGGAAAAAGGACCCTAAACCAAAGACTAAATTTCCTTATTATTTAATTTCACACTTGGTCCCTTTTTATTAACATAATATAGATAAGGTTGAGACAAAGAAGAGTTTTTATATAAGCTTTAATGAATTAGGGTTAGGGTTATTAATTGTCACAATGAATTCATTGTTAGTGTTTCTTATACTAGTATATTTGTAATAAGTTATGGTGGTGGCTCTTGGAATGTAGATAATAATTATGAAATGTGTTTATTAGGTGGTATCTTAATTCACATCTTATTGGGAAATCTTAAAAGCATAAAATATTAGAATATAGTGAGATCATGGATCAAACATGTGATTTTAATATGTTTTGGTTTTTATTTTCAATTGGCTTTAGCTTTTACTACTGGAAAACTCCCATTTAATTAAATTTAATTAAGTAGCACAAACTCCCACATACATAAAATTATGGTAAATAATAATCCCACATGCATGCCCAAACACCTTCTCATTAGTGAGATAAACTATAAATACTCTTTCCTTAACCTTTAATATTTATGGAGTTACGTGGTGAGCACATAACATCAACATCCATCTATATAGTACTAACATCTACCCACACTATATAGGCATTCACTGGCATGATGTAGATGAGAACTAGAACCATGTAGATGAACATCAATGTGTTATAGATGAGTGTCGATTTATTACAAATGATTTAACATCCATCATAATGTTATTGGCATTCATCTACATTGCATAAATGTCTATTTACATAGTGCCAATGTCTACACACACCATCCTAACATTCATATACATGATGCTAGCATCTTCCCACACTATGCTGACATGAATCTATATTACATAGTCATCTATCTACATAATGTCAAAATCCACACACACCATGCCAACATTTATCTGCATTGCTCATGAATCTATCTATATGGTGCTAATATCTACCTGAATCATGTTGGAATTCATATACACTATGTCATTACTCACCTAAATTATATAGACATTCACCTGCATGCTACCATCATTAATTTACATCATGTTAACACTTATATAAATTATGCTAACATTTTCTTGTGATATGTTGGCATTCTCTTGTGCCATGTTGTTGTTCATCTACAACTTGTAAATGTTCATCTATAGACTTACAGTTCACTAGTGGTCATCTTACCTTAACATTTGCACAAGGTTTAGATAAACTTGGTAGGACTTATGTGATTCACCATGTGGCATCACATGATTTTCTTTTGTAATGAGATTCCTTCTAAATTTATTCACCACCATTACAAATCTGATTTGCCTTAGGACCTCCATGGATTTTTTTATATGGCCCACTAAAATAAACCCTATATTTTACTCTATCTGCATCCCATTTGATTACTAAATCTCTTTCTTCAAAAATTCTATCAATGGACCTTTCATCAAAACTCATATTCATCTGAGCCTATTAGAGTTCCATAGTCTGTGTAGCTTGTACTCTAGTCTCTTAGAGCTTCATTAGCTATGCTAGTCTTACCATGATGGGATCACTTTCAAGTAACTCCAACTGATGGGTGAATTCTAATTAAGGCAACTCAATAGATGTGGACAATCTGGCCTCCCTTCCATAAACCAACATGAAGGGTGAATTTCCCAGCATTCTTTTGGGCATGATTCAAATAGCCCAAAGGGTAGTCTTGAGCTTAGTATTCCAAGCTTGCTAATTATCCTCCATGGTAATCTTTATAATATGAATCCAATTATTATTCATGGAATCCACCATACCATTACTTTGAGGGTAATAATTTGATGAGTTACTTAGATGGATGTTATGTTTGATGACCCATGTACTAATCCTAGTTCCAAGGAAATCTCATACATTATCAGAGATAATAGTGATAGGAAGACCAAATCTTGGTATAATGACTTCATAGAATCTCAAGATGGATATCTCATTAGCCTCCTTAAGTGCTACTACTTTTATCCATCTCATGAAATATTTTATAGCTGTGAGGATCCATTTATGCCTATCATATGATGGTGGGTTAATCTTACCTATGAAATCCAAGCCCCATTACACAAAAATATGGTCATCTTGTTTTGGGTGCAATGGTAAGGTTGATAAACTTTATTTGATAGCAAATAAAGTATACCTCTTTCAACTTCACACATATGTGTGTGTATCTTTAAACAAAGTTGGCCAATATTATTTAGCTCACATGATTTTTGTTACAATGGTCTTGGGTGAATAATGGCCTCATGTAGGGCCATCATGTAATTATTCAAGAATTTTACTCACAAAAAAGACTCCATTGAGGTCCTTCTAGAAAAGTGCACCACTGATGAGGACATAGGGAATGGATTATAAACTAAAATGCCTATGCTTAGATTTATTCAAGCTAGGGGAATATGAGATAATTTGAAGTAAAGTCATCATATTCTATGTCCAATCCATTGTATATTATTATCCTATTGATTTATTTTTGCATGACACTAAGACTATTTTATCTTCAAACTTTGACACCACAACCAATTATTTATAGAGTCCTTTTCCTTGCACTAGATTGGTGATATGAATGTCCATGTCATACTCCATCACCTTTATGACCCAACCAACTCTCTTCTCACTAATGTCCTTACCAATTAAGAATTCTTCTATACTTTTATGTGTAACCATGAGTTGGAATTTGTTGTTGGAGCTCATATCCTTAAAATTATTAAGCTATCTCACAATTACAAGGATGTGTTTCTCTAAAAAATATGGCATATCTAATAGTCTTGAAAACTTTGGTTTAATAAGGCAATTGGATCCTAAAAATGATTGATATTTTGTTACATAATAATAGTTGAGATGTTTTCAACCCTAATGAATGCATAATGGATAAAATCCATACTATAATTAATTAATTAAAAATTATCCTTACCTTCATGAACCCAACCTAACACAACATTATTCATGAGAATTACAATGATGGGTTTGGTTAGAGTACTAAAATAAAGCATGAATCTCCTAATAAAATTTATTCTTCCTAAGAATATTTAAAGACTATTCTTGTGACTTGGAAGAGGGATAGATGTAATATCCTTGACTCACTCTAGATTGATTGCAAGTCCCTCTTTAGAAATAATGTGCCCTAGTAGAGTTCCTTCATAAACAATGAAGATACACTTATTAGGGTTCATAGAAATTTTGAACTTCTGACCCTTTTCAAAGACTTGCTCTAGATAACCTAAGTGATCCTTTGCATGCTTAGAGAAAATAATCATGCCATTGAGGTAAACCAATATTATCTTGCTAATGATCTCATTAAATTCCATATCCATGGCTCTTTGAAAGGCCACTCATCCATTTTTCAAACCAAATGGCATTCATTGGTATGCAAAGGTTCCCCACTTAATGGTGAATGTTATTTTATAATGATCATACTCTTACACAAAAATCTAGTTGTAACCTAAGTAACCATATAGAAATCATAATATCTCTATGTCTGCAACCATTTGTAGGATCTACTTTATTATTGGGATAAGATATTGGTCTTTGATGGAATCTTTGTTTAGGTCTCTAAAGTCTACACATACATGAATTTCTCCATTCTTCTTATGCATCAGGATTAATTTAGTAATTGAAGAGTGTTTGATTAGAAGTATTATACTAGATTCAATGATATTTGAGAGATCCTTTCTCATGAATGGTTCAAGATTTGGGTTGACAAGCCTCTACTTTTGGTAGACTAGCTACATGTCAAGGTCTCTTTCAATTATGTATTGCGCTAAGCCTAGATCAAAGCCTCTAAGGTCCTTATAGCTCCACATAACGATATCACCATATATCCTACTAACTTAAATAAATATCTTAATTTATGGTGGGGAACATACCTTACCATCTTTTAATATCTTTCCTTTAGAAATGGCTACTTGCGTAAATACCTCCTATTTTACTATCATGTTTCAATTTTATCCTTTAAGTTGGTCATCAAAATTGAAGATGTTTTCTAGGATAACTAACCCCTTTAAAAGCTTGTTTTCCTTTAATTAGATGACTTGATCTTTGTGTTAAGTTTCCAGCTATGCTTGGTTCTTAACATAGAACTCTGCCTCATCCTATAAGAAGATGATAATTTTCTCATCATTCTAAAACACCTTCTAAGTGTCTACATTATCATGGACTACTAATTTAATCATGAACTTGACAAGCTACTTATACTCCATTATGTCACATGGGATGTCAAATTATATACCTATGGTTACGAGTCTATCCACATTAGCATTATATGATCTTGGTATATAACTAATGTTGAATGCATCAAAGCCTTCAATCATATGCCACACCCTATGTTTTTAATCCTTCATTAGGCTATTTTTTGTCATGTTATATGCTCTATCCTAGTTAAAAACTAGTTCACTATCACCTGATGCCTCTAAAACCTTGATTCCTTTATTATGTGTAAGTTAGAGGCCATGGATCAATGATTCATAATGTGTAGCATTATTCATAGAAATGAACTACAATCTAAAGGCATGAAAATATTTCTCCTTTTGATGAGAGACTAGAATCGCACCAGCTCTAACACCATTTTTTACTTTAAGAACTATCAAAGTATAATTAACATATACCCTCAGGATTCTCATACACCTTTACAAGTTTGAGTAGCATATAATCCTACTCTAAGATATATTACATACCTATAACTATCTCCTCCATGTTTTCATATGGGTTACACTCATAATATTCACATGCCCATTCATCCAACAAATCATCTAATACCTCTTCAAGCAATTTTGCACCTTCATGGAGTATCAAATTTCCCTCCTAATCAAATATTACATAATTTAATTTAATTAGGTTAGAAGAGTATGGTTTAAGATGGATTTTAAATATATGTTCAGCCTTGATGGTCACCTTAGTCACATATCTAGTTTTGAGTAACATGTTCAACTAGTCTAAGGATAAATATCCACCCATCTTTGTCGTGAAGTCTTGAGAGAAGTAGATGAAAAAGTAGGGAGGTAAGTCAATGACTATGACATCCTACATAATCAAAAGGCTTGGGAATATGTGTAGTATAAGATTCAAATATTTGATGATTCCCATGGTCTTGATTGTCCTACCATCCAACTAGACCACTCCTCTTGAAATAGGGGAATACACAATTCTAAGTGTATTTTTTATCTTTTTTAGAATCACCAAGTTTCTCTCACCTGAGTTGATCATGTAATTATGCACTAGGTGTCGGTCAATAATCAAGGAGATATAGAACAAGGGAATTTTGGTGCTACTTCACACTTGTGTTTCTTCCACTTTGGGCTAGCATAAACTCATAGAGATGGAAAGCATAAGTTGTAATGTCTTACATTCTTGAAATTTTTTTAGAGCATCTTGTAGCAAATTCCTTTGAGATGGAATAGTGAGAGCATCCCACATAGTCACATTAAGGCTCATTTTCTTTATCTATTTGACTATCTTAAAGGGAGTTTGGGATCCCTTTAATTATGGTTTTTCAAAAGTAGGCTCTTTTATTATTTGTGTACTTGTATGAGGTATTTCTTATCTTTGTATGGCATATTCCATGTGCATTGAAGGTTGTTCATGCACCTTATCTTATGTATTTATGCATGTGATCTGAGGCATTAAAGTTGGTAATGCCTCCTCTATCACTCTCTTTTTGAATCTTGTATTGAAAGTAACTAGGGTGTTTTCTCCACTTGACACACCACTCTGATTTATGTAGTTGAGGTCATCCTCCTACCAGTTGATGAGAATAGACCCATATTGTTGTTGTGTTGGTACTTTAATTTCTCCTTCATACAGAGCTATCATATTCATCTATTCTTGATGTTGTGACAAAATTTGCACCATGAGCACGTAGTTCATGACTCCATTCATGCATGTATCTTATTTATGTAGTTTTCCACATGAGAAACACCATTTAGGATCTTGTGTAAGATTTTTCTAATGGGTACAAGGGCTCTAGAGGATCCAATGGCATCAACTTTTTATGCATGAGGTGCTCTATGTATGTGAGCTGATTTTTTACTGACACACCACCTTGGAAAGGAGGTTTGCATGACTGATATTGATGAGTTAAGGGTTGATGAGGTCTAGGGTACTGCACTTAATACCTTTTGATGTAGACAATATCATTTATAAAGCTTTTTGCAATTTGTTATGTAAATAGTAGATGAAGTTGGTGGGATCATTATTGTGGGGATGGGTTATAACATAGTTTACATAGTTGGATGGCTAGGAGGAGGTTCTGAAAATAGATCCATAAGGGGTCTAAGAGTAATTTTCCCTACCTAGATGAAACAATTATCTATATTGTGCCTCCCATGGATTGAATCATCGTAACTATATCACTATTAAGATTTTTTTTAAATATAAAAATGTAGTGTTGGGAGATGTCTTACAAAAGGGTAGGATCCTATCCTAAATTTTTTGGAACCTAAAATTGAAATCAACCATCATCTTGTGTGGGGCTTAATTTATAGTTGTGAGCTACTATATCAAGGATAAGTGGTCACTTTGGTCCTTAAATTGCTTGCATAGATCTTCCCTAAGTTCATCCCAATTGTGAATAGAATTTGGTGTCAATCCTCGGTACCACTAAAATGATTTTCTATTAAAAGAAGAGGCAAGTATCTTAAATGTGGCATTATCTTTGGTGATATGGTGCACTAAGAAGATATTATTGATATCCTAAATGTGCTCCATAGGATATTTTCATTCTCACCCATAAATTAAGATAAAATTTTGAGGGATGTAATTAGAATGTCATCATATTGGGAAATAATCAATAGATTGCCTCTATTTAAAGGTGTAAATAGTTCATTCCTCTAGGTATCCATAAATGGGATAGGGAATAATCTCCATATAGGTGTAGGGAATCTCCCAAATAGAGGTGTAGACTAAGTTCTATGGGATGACTATCTTGACCCACTCCTTCTAATAGTGGATGGAGATGTTCTTACTCTTCTTCTAGAGGGCATTAAAATCTCAACAAAATGGAAATCAATAACCTTTATAGATCATCTTATTTGTATTAGCATGTAGATAAGGGACTAATATTTATAAACCAAAAGTGATTGGGGTCACCAAGTTCTTTTTTTAAGTGTATGTAACACTTGTTAGCTAAGGGTAGCATTAATTCCTTAGCTCTTTCTTCAAACTAGTACCAATAGGTATGCTAGAAACTATTTTCATTTGAAATGTCAACCCATGGATGATATATGGTATAGGAGGTTTTTTGGTAGGGCATAGAGCATGAATGCCTTGTGCAAGGAACATAAGTGTTCAACATTTGGCATGGAAGTTTTATCACTCACCTAATCATGTAGAGCATTAGTTGTCTCATCCTAATGATTGGAACATCCCCAAGGTGTGGGACCCTTGTGTTCCATAGGATGTGCCTCTAAAATAGGCCATATTCCTTCTATTCTAAGTGCACCTAGTTTAGGACTATCATGTATACCTAAAGAGTGAAAAGGTAAATCTATCACTAATCTAAACCTAATATTTTTTAGGGAAAAGGGAGGAAGTAAGATTTTTTTGGAAAATAAACGATGATACACCAAGAATAGAGTGAGTGTTCCTATTGTTGAAGACACACTAAAAATATTTGAGAAAAATATGTTATCACACAAACTCCACTAAGGACATTACAAATGCATAAGCATTTTGCATAGAGGTGTGGGAACATAGGGAAACATTGATAGGGATAAAAAATGTTCCACAAGCAATGTCTACATAGAACCAAATGCACATAAGATATGGCCTATAAATGAGATCCAAGTTCCACACAAAGGTGTTGGGAATGTACAATGATGAGAGGGGAGGAATTTACCCACATGAAAATATCAACAAATACAAATAGCACATAGGGTGTAAGAAGAACAGATGGAGTTGAACATAATTCTCCTTAACATGCAAGGTTCAACCAATAGAAGTGCTCTTAGAGGGAAAATTTTGGTAGTGTGAGGTTTCCTAAAAATGTCAACCCTTATTACAATGGATAAAAAGTATTTTATAATGGATAAATCCCCTTAAAATCAATGCTTACCTTGGGGTAGCAGATACAACCTTTTAATTTTATTACAACATTACATCCATGCTTCTTAAATTTTGCTTGATGATCTAGATATGGGAGTTGGTAGCAAGATTATTCTTGATCCACATGCATGTCTGAGAATGTAATATCTCTATAATAGTTAGAGGGGTGGTGTGTGATCATGTTTTGATGTATTATAGGTATTTATACATTTATTTATTCTAAAATGGCCTCAAATTCTACTCAATTGCTTTTTTAAATACCTCTTTATACTTTGTTGTAACTTGTCAATCATTGCATGGATCTCTCATGAACTACCATGTCATTGCTACATATTTGTTGGGAAACATTACCTTACACCTTTTAGGGATATTTTTGCACTAAGGGATGCATAATTAGACTATGCATTGAGCCACAAGTAGGTAAACACATATGTAGAAGCCTTATGTGTGGGTGTATGATTTTTAACCCTTTTGCACAAAGTGCCCTTTAAATAGTCTTCTCAAGTATTTGATTTATACCAAGATCCACATTAATATGAAAAGTAGTATGTTTATAGCATATATCATAGTCTATGATTAATGATATCTTAGAAGCAAAACTCTATGATTTGGTGTGGGACTTTGTCATATAGATGTAAGAACCCTTTCAAATAGGAGTGCACAATATAAAGATTGAGGTCTTTACACCTTTGAACCTACACTATATTTTTGCTTATGTGATGGAGGGTTCCTACATGGGGTGTACATTAGAAACTCCTTGTGAATGCAAGTCAACACTTAGTTGATTTGTGGATTTGTATTATCTACATTAGGCGTGAGTGTGAATGGGAGGCATCTATACATGTCTTATTTTAAGTAACTCTATACTTGCTAGCATGAAAACTCTCTATAGTAATTTTGTGATTTTTACACATGTTGGGGGTGGCTTAGAAATTTAATAATTACTAAAAAAAATAGTGATAGTTAATTTGGTTAGATTTTTTATTTGTTTAAAGTATTTATTATTTTTAATGTCAACTAAAATTTCATGTTGATATTTATTTATATACTTTATGTAATTTTTTGTAATTATTCAAGAATAATTAATAAAGAATATTTTTTAAATAAATTTTGGGTTATGCCTATTGGATTTTTTTTATTTACTAGTTTTTTTTATTCATCATCTAGTATCATCGAAGGCCATAATTTTTTATCTAGGAACATGTTTATATTCTTATTCATCTCAAAATAAAGATATTAAAAATAGTAATGTAACCATAACTGAATGCACTAGTTAGAGTCAATTCTAAGATATATGAAGGACCATAAAATATCATCTATGGGCTCAAATTTGCATTATAATTAGTTAATTTTTTAATTTTAAAAATTATATAGATCTAGAACCAAATATAAACATGAGTCTAAACTCACCCAAAATCATGAATTTTAGGTTGATGGGATAAATATAAATGTTTATGCTCATCTGAAATTCCATGTAAAAGTTACTAAAAATAGAAAGCACTGAACTTACGTGTAAATTTTACTAAAAATAATAGGGTCAGTTATGTCTAGGTAGATTTTTTTATTTATTTGTATTTTTTTGCATGATAAATCCAATTTCAATTTGATATTTATTTAAATAATCTTATTTAACACTTTAAATTATTTAATAAGAATCAATAAATAATATTGTTTCAAAAAAATTATGTTGTCTTTGTTGGAATTCTTTTTGATTTGCCAGTTCTTTGGGTTCACCATTTGGTATCACTAGAGGCCATGTGAGGATCCTTCTACACAAATTTATGAACTATAGAAAATAAATTAAAATTTTAATTTATAAAATAACCCAATATAACCTTTAAATCATAGGCCACTTTAAGGGAGCAAACTCTTTTGAGCAAGATCAATACAATAATATTCATGGATGCCTTCATTGGGCCTCAACACTTAAAAATTAAATCTATTCTAATAACTACTACTTACCATGTATGTAGGATAATTAAATTATGTTCAAGGGATGAATTACAAATCATATGTATCCATAATGCCTAATACACTAATAATTCAAAGAGAAGGGTAAGACACGAGCTCCTAACATCCCCTTCCCCTTAGAAAAAGCTTTGTCCTCAAAGCTTTAAATGTGGAAATCGTTATTGGTTTTTTAATAATGGTTTCCATGTTGCATCTTATGGTTGCACATTGTGCCACTAGATTAAAACTTTTTTCATTGAGAGAGTGCACCTATCTAGGATTGGTTTTAGTTCAATAAGGATAGAGCCTTCATTATCAAGTTTTGGTAAAACTATTTTCACTTTGATGGTGGTACTAAGAACTTTATTCAAATAGAAGACCTGAAATATTGGGTGAACTTGAAAGGAAGGTGAAATCTCAAACTTATAAGCAATATACCCAATACAGTAGAGAACCTTTATGCCCATAAAACTTTAAATAAAACTTATGACACTATTTTAGTTTCATGGATGATTAATTGTATGGATACAGATGAAGAAAAACCATATCACTAGGTTGAAAGGTGCACTCAAAGTAGTGTTGATCAGCTTGTTTCTTCTTTTAGTTCTATGCTAGATGGATATTACCTCATAAGGTGATGAAAATCTGATCTTGATGTCAAAGAATAGTGTCAACCACTTGAACCAGTAAACTATTGGGGGTATATAGGAGAAGTGTTAGTGGTGCTTGACCATAAACCACTTCATATGGAGTCATTTTAGTATAAGTATATTAAAAAGTATTATAACACTATTATTTGAGGGGAAACCTCTTTTCCCACTATTATTTCTATTATGAAGTAAAGAAATGAAGGATTTTTTCCAAGCATTTATTTACAATATCTATCTATCCATTTTTTTAGGGCTGATACGTGGATCTCATCTTCAATTGTGTGTCTATGAATCATAATATTTCCATATAAAAATGTCTCATGAAACTTTTATCATGATAATAGATGATTAAATAAGGGTTACCATGAAGATGGAAGGTCTGACCTAAGAAATTTTTTGTGACTGTGGAGGCTGTATAGGGATGGCTGAGGGCACAAAAATTACTATATTTGGATAGGTAGTCTACCATGATTAGGATCACTATTTTTCCTCTAGATTTAGGGAGGCCCTTAATGAAATCCATAGAAAAATTTATCCAAATCCTAGTACGAATAGGCAAGGGCTTGATCAAACTAGGAATAACTATTGTTTTACTTTTGTTACATTGGAAGGTATCACATTCAGCCAAGATTTATTTAATTCCCCCTTTCATACCCTTCCAAAATAAGTTTTGACATGCCCACTCATATGTTTTGTGAAAAATTGAGTGCCCTACTAATGGAGAATCATGGAATTCATAGAATATGACTTGATGAAGGTTTGTGCTATATGGAAACACTAGATGACCCTTGTATTATAGAGAATCACCATCACATGAATAATGTGGTAGTATAGAGGGGTTAAAGGAAAATTATTGAATGAGGTGGTGTAAGGAGGGATAATTTCTATATTCTTGGTGTACATATTCTAACTAGTTCAAAATGGGCATAGAGATGGCAAAAATGGAAGTCTAGTCCTCAAATGTGTGTATTGTAAGTGATCTCATAATCATAGTACATAAATTTGATAACCCATTTCTATTTTTCCAGTGATGAAATCCATTATTAAAATAAAAATTAGAAACTTTGGTGATCAATTTTGATGAAAAAATTATTCCCAAGTAAGTATGGCCTCTATTTTTATATTGCATGAAATATTGCCATCATTTCCTTTTCATATGTAGACAAAGCTAAGTTTCATCCAAAAAGGGATTTTATAGTGAAAGTAATGAGATGACCCCTTGGAGAAGAACAACACCTAGGCCATTGCCACAAGAATCACTTTTGATGGTGAAGGTTTTGATGAAGTTCAACATGGCCAAACTGGGTGTGCTACATATAACCTATTTGAGTGCCATGAATGCCCAGTCAGCTATGGCATCTTATGTGAATGTATCCTTTTTAAATAGAGAATTCAAGGGAACCATGATCTTTCCATAATAATTGATGAAATTTTGGTAGTGTCTTGTAAGGCTTAGGAAGCCATGAAATCTCTTAAAGGTTTTGGTCGAGGCCAATGCTACATGTAAATGATTTTTTATGGATTAATGTTGACCTCATTGGCTAAAATAATGTACCCTAGATATTCAACTTCCTCTTGACCAAAGGAACACTTGGACTACTTGGAACATAATTGATTATATTATAGAATTTGTAATCCTTTGTTAATATGATAAATATGCTCAACCCATTTGCAATTACAAATCAAAATATCATCAAAGAAAACTAACACAATTTGATAGAGGAAAGGCTAGAAGATTTTATTAATTAGTGCTTAAAATGTTGAAGGGGAACTTGTAAGTCTAAATAGAATGACCAAAAATTCATAGTGACCATCATGAGTGTGTAAGGTTGTATTTATAATTTCATCAACATGCACACAGATATGATGATATCTCAAACAAATCTAATTTGGAGAAATTATTTTCCTCATAGAGCTCATCAATAAACTCATCAATGGTGATGGCTAAAAATGGGAATTTATATTTAATAGTGAGGTGGTTAAGGGAATTAAAGTCAATGTAGAGATTTCATGACCCATCCTTTTTGTGGAAAAGAATAACTACGGAGGAGTATGGGCTTGTGATGGAGTGAATAACTCTAGACTTGAGGGGTTCCTGTATGAGTTTATCAATCTCAATATTTTATAGATGGGGATAGTGGTATGGATGGATGTTAGGTGGGATTATTCCTACAATGAGAAAATGTGATGATATTTAGGTCACTAAGGATGAAAACCCATTATTTCTATAGAAATGGTTACATGCTTGTTGAGGATGGATTGTAAATGAATAGGTTAGTAGTAATGGGGAGATGGAGTTAGATGGATGAAAATAAGCAATGACCCCATGTGAGCATTTCTTTAGAATATTTTCCATGTGAAGGGAATTGATGATGTTAGTAGATTTAGGAAATAACCATTTTAAGGTGTGCTTCTAGTCACTATATGTGAATTGCATCCAAATATCATAGAAATCCCATAGAATAGGTCTTAATGTATGGAGCTACTGCACCTCTAAGACCACATCACATCCTCCTAAGGGTAGGATAAAAATATCTAAGCAAAGAGTTTAATCACCTATCATAATATGAACATTATGACACTTCCATTTAGATGGAAATGTTCTCCCATTAGGAATCATGACTTTAAATCTAGAACAAGTGTGTATAAAGTAGTCTACCTACTTATCAATGTGGGTATTAATGAAATTATGAGTGTTACAGAGTCAACGAGGATTATGAGAGGGATATTTTAAAATAAACCTTTGACCTTAATTATTTGATGGGTGGTGACACCTGATAGTGCATGTAGAGATATATTAGGTTGAGTCTCCTAAGTTATTGAGTCCTCTGATGGGCTTTGTTCTATTTGAGCATCCTAGAATTCCTAGATATTTGGCTCAATGTCCTACTCTAGTAGTGATTCATAAATAACAAGTAGACATTTTGTGTGATGTATTTATGACCCTTAACCCATTTTTTATCAAAATTATAGCATAATCCTTTCTCCTTATGATCCCACATATCTTCCTTAGTAAGGTACTTGATTGGTTTGGTTGTGGTTATCTATTAGTTCATTATGTTATTTATGAGTGAGAAAGTAAGTGGTTGATTCTACATTTAGATTTTATCTTTTGCTAACTTAACCAGACCTAAGGTACCCATCCTATTATTGGGTTGAAACATTTTCACCTTTGAGTGGATTGGCACTTAGAGGCCATGAATAAAATAACTCATGAATAATTCATATGATAACCATTTAGTGTGATTAGCCACTTTCTCAAATTCAATATGATAATCACAAATGGTGCCTATCTATCAAAATTTGGTGAGAGATCCTATAAAGTCCTCAAATGTTGAAGTACCAAACCTACCCATAAGTAAGGATGCAATGGTTTTTAAATCAGGTTCATCATTCAACTTAAGATACCAATGGTACCATTGTAGTGTTTCTTATTCCAAGTGGAAGGAAATAATTGGGACTTTATCGATAGAATAAGTATTATGAAGATTGAAGAATTGCTTAGATTGATATATCCATCTTGTATGATATGTACCATTAAACCTTGGACAGTCTAGTTTTGGCCCACATGATGTGTGGGGAGAAGACAAACTATTCTTTGAAGAATACTACTTCTACAATTTGTTGAGCAAATGGCTATTCTATGGATTCAGTCCATGCATCATATCAGTTAACTCAATGACCTAGGATTTTAATGTTGTGATTTAATCTTCCATGATATTTGTTATTACATGAGTGGATACCATTACTAGTGTTTAATTTTTGCAAAGGATAGAAAAATTCATTATAATACATGGCTAGTAAGGAATTTTTTTAATTTAGGCTCAATTAAAAGGGGTAAATGTATTTTTACTTATTTTTTGGGTCAACCTAGTCTTTTATATGGAAGATAAACTATAGAACAAGGTTGAATAGGTCGATCTAGTTTGTAGTAGGATTACAGTTTTGAAGACTACAAATTTTGTGAAAAATAAAACTATAATGAAGAAATAAATTAAATGAAAGAGAGAGAATCTCTATTTTTTTGCATCTCCTAGTTAGGATTGATGAAGGAAAGGGTAAGTTTAGAATCATAATGGAAAAACTAGAAAATTTATCTAAGAGGGATAGAGGAATAGAAAAGGGAAAGGAATATCATGTGTAAATTTTAAAGTAAGAGAGAAACTAAATAAGTTATGGAAACCCTGAAAAAATAAAAAATTGAGATTTATTTAATAATAGAAGTGGAATTTGGATATGGAGCCTCAAGTAAAACATTGTGTAAAATGAAATTTTAGGTGTTCTAGGAAATTTTGAGATTCAACAAAACTATAGAGGGAGAGATATGGTGAAAAATGTTTTTTTAACTAATTACCACTTGGTTTCTCCTACCAAATTATTATTTACAAGGGAATGGTTTCCAACTGATCTCAACTATAATAAATGTGTTATTGGACTTGTGTAATTTTTGTGTTAGATATGGTCCCCAAGTCTATTCAGCTTCCTAAGGATTTTATAGAGTCTCTTTGGACACAAATGTTGTATAAATGAGTATTACTCTCTAGAAAAGTTCTTGCCACATATTTACCCCTAAGTGACACTTCTTGGTTTACCTCATGAGTGGAAACAAGTCAATTAGTATGGGTTCATTACCCTTTTCATTAATAGGTCCTCTCAATGGAATAACTACTTTAGGATTCCTATGGTACTCCTCACAATGAGTTTTAGGGCTTATGTCCAAGTACTTCCCACAATTATATGGAGGGGTATTTACCCATATCTAAACCTAAAATGATTATGTAGAGAATAGAGGAAAGGAAAAATATTTACATAAATGGTACATCTCTTAAAAATCCACTACTAAAAAAAATCTCCAAAATCTACCCATAGGCTAAGAAAGTGCTCTAATACTAGATGTGAGGATCTTTCTATACAAATTTATGAACTATAGAAAATAAATGAATAATGAAATGAAATTTGGAAAATAACCCAAAGTAACCTTTAGATGATAGGCCACTTCAAGTGGTAAACCTCCTTTGATCAATCTCAATACAATAATATTCATGGATGACTTCATTGGGCCTGAACACTTACTTAAATACTAAATCTATTCTAACAACTACTACTTCCCATGTATGTGGGATAATTTGAATATGCTTAAGGGATGACTTGCAGATCATGTGTGTCCATAGTGAATAATAAAATAATAATAAAAATATAAGGGTAGGGCACAAGAACCTTACATGCCATAACTTATGAGATCAATTCTAAGATGTTTGGAGGCTTTTAAAAGATAATGTAAATGTATGAAATTATATTCAAGTATTTTTAGTCAAGTTTTTAATTTTGAAAATTGGATAACTTTATAAATATACATGAAATTGATTTGACACTCATTTAACATTGTAAAAAAAAAAAAAAGGCCTATCCAAGCTTGCATGTAAAAGTTAATAAAAATAATAGTGACCAAACTTGTAGTAAAATTTACTAAAAATATAATTTGATAAAAATAGTAGGGACAATTAAGTCTACGTATCTTTTTTATTTATTTTGATTTTCAACTTTTACATGCCAACTCCAATTTTGAGTTGAGGATTATCTATAGATTATTATTTTTTTATTTTAATTATTAAAAATTAATCAATAAATAATATTATTTCAAAATATTTTGGGTCTGCCTATTGGATTTTTTTGCTAGTTCTTTAGATTCATTGTCTAGTATCATAAGATGCCATAATGTTTTATCTGATAACCCATTTGAGATCTTTTTTTTCTTATATATATACTGTTTTATTTATTTATTTATATTTTTGATTTTACATAGAAACACCAATTTTGAGTAGAGTTATATTTAAAGAATATTATGCAAATAGTTTAACGATTTAATAAGAATCAATAAAAAATATTATTTCAATAAATTTTGGGTTGTGCTATTGATTTTTTTTTGCATTGATAATTCATTGAATTCATCATTTGGTATCACCTGAGGCCATAATGTTTGATCTATGAACCCATTTGAGCTCTGATTCACACCAAATAGAATATATAAATAATAATAATGAAACCTTAACCATTCACAATATTTAGGTTACATTGTAATATGTTTGGAGGGTTGTAAAATATCATATAGAGGTCAAAAATTGCATTATAGTATTTTTAGTCAAATTTTTAATTTGGAAAATTAGATAACTTTATAACAAGACATGAACTTGATTTAAAACTCACCCAACATAATTTTTTGTGTTTAAAGGATAATTCAAAAAAAAAAATAGGCATATATGAGATTGCATGTAAAGGTTACTAAAAATAGCAATCAATGAACTTGCACGTAAAAGTTTACTAAAAATAGAAGTTGTTAAAAATAGTAGGGTCAGTTAAGTCTAGGTAGCTTTTTATTTATTTAAATTTTCAATTTTACATGTAAACTCCAATTTATAGTTGAGTTTTATTTAAATAATATTATGTAATGGTTTTAATTATTAAAAAATAATCAATAAATATTGTTTCAAAATATGTTGGGTTGTGCCTATTGATTTATTTTTATTTTACTAGTCCTTTGGATTCATCATCTAGTATGACCAGAGGCCATGATTTTTGATCTATGAACCTATTTTAGATTTTTTTTTAACAAAACAAATATATAAAAAAATAAAAATGTATACATAACTTGATATGTCAGTTCAATTTTGATTCTATTATGTTCCAAGGGCCATAAAAATCTAGGGGTCCAAAATTAAATTCTAATATTTTTAGTCAAGTTTTAAATTTTAGAAATTAGGTAACTTTATAACCAGATAGGAATTTGAATTAAAAATCACCTAAAATCATTAATTTTGGGTTTATAGGATACTTGGAAATTTTTATCGCCATCTGAGCTTGCATGTAATAGTTACTAAAAATAGTAGTGGCTAAACCTATATGTAAAGTTTACTAAAAATAACATAGTCAGTTAAGTCTAGGGAGCTTTATGATTTTTTTTATAATTTTAAGATTGCATGTCAACTATAATTTAGATTTGAGTTTTATTAAAGAATCTTATAGAATTATTTTAAGTATTAAATAAGAATCAATAAATAACATTATTTCAAGAAATTTTGTGTTGTGTATTGGAATTTGTTTTGCTTTGTTCATTGTTTGGATTATTTAACTATTATCACTAGAGGCATTAAATTTTTATCTAATAACTTTTTTGAGTAATCTTATTCACACAAAAAATAATATATTGAAAATATGAAGGTAGCCATAATATGATACACTAGTTAGGTTAATTCTTATATGTTTGGAGAGTTGTATAAGATCATTTAGGGGTCTGAAATTGTAATCTATATTTTTAGTAAAATTTTTAATTTTGTAAAATGGATAAATTTTTAACCATACATGAATTTGAATTGAAACTCACCCAACATCATGAATATTAGGTTTACAAGTTACTTGAAAAAAATAGGCCTCTTCAAGTTTTCATGTAAGAGTTACTAAAAATACCATTGGGTGAATTTGCATGTAAAAGTTACTAAAAATAACATCTACTACAAATAATAGGGTTAATTAACTCTAAGTAAGATTTTAATTTATTTTTATTTTTATTTTTTTTTCTTAATTTCTATTACAAGTTGATATTTATGTAAATATTATTATGTAATTATTTTTATTATTCAATAATAATTAATACATAATAATGTTTCAATAAACTTTGGGTTGTTTAGTGGTATTTTTTTCTTTGCTAGTTATTTAGATTCATCATCTAGTATCAATGGAGGCCAAAAAATTTTATCCAAAAACCCATTATATCTATCATTCATGTAGAAATCAATATCTCTAAAACAATAATGTATCCATAACAAAATACAAAAGTTAAGGTCGATTCTAAGGTGCTAAGAGGTCATAAAAGATCATCTAGGGGTTTAAAAAATACATTACATTATTTTTAGTTAGGATCTTAATATTTGGAATTGGATTATACATATTAAAATATGATTTTTATATGACATACTATTTTTGTAAACTTTAAAAATACCAATCATAGCTCAACCCTTCAGTTTAAGACATTTATGCTATTAAAAGGCTTGTATTCACCATCTCATTGTGTCAAATTATTTATCCTATAGTCTAAACCTAAAATTATGATGATGGAGACCACATGTAACCTATAACATGCATAAAATTTTATTTCCATCTTGAATATATAGTTATAGATCCTCATCAAATTTATGCCTACAAAATAATACCATCTAGATTAGGACATTAGCATCAATGCTAGTGTCCTTACCTTTTAAATGATTTATTAAACTTATCTTGATATGTATGGTTCATAATATTTATCTTATGTAACCCTCCCATAATATAATTGAAAAATGTGTGATATAAACACAAATCAATTATCATTGATTATGTAATATAGAAAGTACCTCTTAAGCTCATACTACATTATTGAAAATCATTTTCACAACTAAGATATAATTCCCTATTTCCAAATAATTCATAGGAGTATTATTATTTCATGTTTTAATCATTAAAATATCATCCCATGAAAAATATTTTTTAACTCTCAAGATAGATCTTTAGATGCACTCACATATAGCATATTTTATAATTGTTCACACACAAGCTCATATAAAGGGTAGAACTACATTGGTATGAGGCCCTCTTCAAAATATATGAATATGTAGGTAAAACATACTGGTAGAGGTTTATTAAGGTGAAATAAACTTTAATTTATCCCACTAACCCTTATTTTTCAAGGTGACATACCCTAATTGGAAAACACAAGGTTTTGAACAAAAGATTAATTTTGGGAATCTATGTGCACAATCTAAACTGATAACCTATATAATTAAAAAACCATAATAGATGTAACTAATTATTCCATAAAAATATATGTATCTTGACATAGACAATCTTGAAATCAAGATAGAAGTGTCGAGGCTAGTGTCTATAGTTTGATGTTAGTGTCCCAATTGATATAAAGTAAATTTACATAATCTGATAGATCAAGGAAAATCATCATATTGTATTTTTATACTATTGTGCCTATAATATATAATTACACATAACTTAATAATCTAATTTTTATATCTCCTTTACATTACTACTTTTAAAATGTTGTTTGGCATTGTACTTTTATATATTTAGCATATTCTAAAATTTATTATATTTATTATAATAGTGTAGATCTAATTTATTTAATTATCCTAATTTAGAATAATGTATTTCATAAATGATTAAGATGTTCCCCATATAATTTAATCCAAAAAGGGTTAAACCTTTTGGTGATCCCAACCTCTTAGCTCCTTGCATAACCCTCGGTTGCTCTAGGGTTTTTGGCCTTCTGGGGTTTTAAAATTAATTTTGATTTCATTTTCTTATTTGAGTATTTGTTAAAATTTGCATGTCTCTTTTTAATTTTCTCAAATTTGTATTTGGTATATTTAAAATGGATAAAAATTAACCTCTTATCCTAGCCATAATAAGGGTGATAGCTACTTTACCTCTAATTAGATCCATGTTATCGCTATTCAAATGGGTAAGATATCCCATCCTATATTACCAAATAAAGGTAATAAAAATATCCTTACTCAACCCTATCCACCTCCCACATATCTTATATATAGTCTATGTTTGAATATTTAATACTAAGTACCTAGGGTTTGTGCTTGTGAAACCCTCAAGGATCAAATCATCATTATGATCAATTTAATAGAATAATTTCAAAATAAAATTTAGTATTTGAGCTCAAATATCACATGACTATAAAATAAGATAGTATATGCAAAGGATGTATAATTTTCTAGTGTTAATCATTCATGAAAATCTTCATCTAACATCTTTATGGCTAACAAGACTTCATATCCAAATGGGCAGATACAACATAATGCATATAAAAAAAGTGATTAAAAAATTATGCGTAAATATATTAAGAGTTAAAATGAGATTCTAAGGTAAATTATTATATAAAAAAATTACCAAAATACATCCTCTAAGGAGATCAAAATATTATTTTTCATATACTCATATGTTAGGTATCATACAGATAAATTTTTGGCTTTGAATAAGAAAATACAAAGTACAATTGATAGTGGCAATCATATAATATATATAGTAATAAAATAAGTCACTTACCTTATGCATGCATCCCCTACAACATGAGTGAAAAAAATAAGCATTATGGGTATAAAATGATAATTCATAGAAAAATTGGATACAATTGAAAAAAATAGATCAAGAAAAATTCAAAAAGAACAATTAGAGAAGGAAAAATTCAAAAAAGAAAAATTAGAGCAAGCAAGATTACAAAAATGACAAGATAAAATAAATTACAAAAGGAATAGTTTGATTTTTTTTTAAATATACAAAATGAAAAATTGAAATTATGAAAAGAGAAGTTGGCAAATAAAATTCAAATTAATCAAAAAAATTTGCTTAAAATAGGGATTCTAACAAAAAAGGGTTAAAAAGTAAGAGACACTTGAGAAAAACAAATTTTAAAATATGGTTGAAAATGGGGAAATTATAATCCTTCCCTTATATCAAGACCCTTTCACTATCAATATCACATATATTGAAAGTAATTTACAAATATCAAGGTTATGACCTATCAAGATACACATTTTTATTTTATGTTATTTCATAGTTGTCTTGGAAATAAATATCAACAACTAGATAAAAATAATGCAAATAAAAAAATATGGGGTCAATTTAATTAAGTGTTTTATTTGTTTGAAAATAATGGTATCTTACTTTACATGTTATTTACAATCCAAGTGCATCTAATGTTGTGCTTGGGAAACCATGGTTACATTCAATAATGGAAATGATTGATAAAAACATTAGTTTCATATTGTTCTATCATAAAGGTAAGGTCACATAATTTTCCAAGGAAAGAACATATTTATATAAAATTAATAGAAATAAATCATGTCTTCAGCTAGTATATAAATAGACAAAATTAATGGAATATTAGTAGAGGCACATGACACAATACACATTACAAAATATCAATAAAAGAAGCCAATCCCATAGTATGGGGTAGTTAGTTATTCACATAGAGATGCAACAAAATACAAGAGTGGAAGTTAAAATTTCCAACATAAAGATTATAATGTTTACAATACTCTAGATTAGTATGATTATCATGATATTGGCTATGAAAAATATGATTAAAATAACACAACTAATATCTAGGATGAATATGATAATATAATTGAGGGTTATGACAGATATGCTACAAGGATTCACATAGGCATCACCTTGATGATATCCTTTTCTTATAGTAGCACTTTTCCTTTTACACAAGTTATTTGTTCTTTAATTTATTCTTATTAGTATACACTTTCCCAAAACCTTCTTCTAAACTATTGGCTCTATCTCTCATATTTAGAGAAATAACTCCCTTGTTTGGAAATGTAATTTGAATAATTTACTACAACTATATTACCAAGATTTCAATTTACATTATTTATAGAAGCTTAATTTCTTATTATTTCACACCTATACATGCTATAAATCAGACTTATACTCTCAGGATCATATCTACCTACCTTTACATGAGTACACATGGTCATACTTATTATGCTTTACTTTAATGCCTTATTTATGGTTGTTCAAATATCCTCCTCCTTATTCAATTTTAAAATCCTTACTTTATACCTTATTTTAAATATTTTTCAATTTCAACTATGTAAATTTCCATTTTCAAATAGAAATGAGAAAATATAAAAACATTCAAATAAATCAAAATTACAAAAATATTTAACATAAACATGTTTACTTTATGTTATTAGATAGCATATCATTTATTTTATATACATATATGTTTCATGGGTAATTGAGTGTGTTATATGCATATAAAAGATACATAATACATGAGTATACAAAATTTGGGCCTTTTACTCCACCTACATGACACACTACATTATGGGCATTTTCTTCATTTATCATGATTGATAGAAGTTACACCAGGGTAAATTTTAGTGGTGAATACTTGTAAAATCATGACTATTCCAATTTTTAGATTTTGGTTTTGGCAATTTTTTAGGGTCGGCAGATGGGATCAGATTGCCAAAATTTTAGGGATATAAATTATTTTTTGGTTAATTTCACTAACCCTTTATAATAATATATAATATTACACTTTAATTCACCACATATATATTACAACCGCCCACTAATACCAACCAAGCCAATAATTAAAACCAAAACAAGAGGACCACAAAACTAAATGAAAGTGTTGAATGGAGGAACCAAATGCTAGTGCCAAAATGATATTGTCAAACAACATAGCTAAATCATAGTACCAAATGTCAATAATGAATGACATTGCCAAATGGGAGTATTAAATGATAGAGCTGAAAAGATTCTAGAAAGTTGTTACCACCAAATGGCATAACCAATCTATAACATCTACTCTTTGACCAGACAATAGAACTAGATGATAGAACTGAAGTGTTCCATCTTTGACCATCATGGCTTCTAGTGGGAATGGTAAAAATACAAGCCAATTATCATGGAAATCATGTATATTATCTTATTTTAAATAGCCAACCAAAAAGTCCACACAATCTCAATACACTCAAAATACAGGTATTTATTATTTTTTTATTTTGTCATAAATTTGAATTCAACTATTTAATAATATTAAAACAATTTTACATTCAAAAATCCCCACTGTTATCTCACCAAAAATAATCAACCAGAATAACATATCACCCCATAATTTTTTTTTGATGATGACATGCCACCACTTGAAGATGTTCCTTTAGTTTTTGATGATAATGATAATGACACTCAAGTGATAGAATAGATCGATGGTTCTTTCCAAACATAAAATTTAGCTAAAACCTTCACTCATAAATCTTTGAGAAAGAAGAGACGTAGATGGAAAATTGTAAGGTCCTTTAAGGTGGATTGGGAAACAAAATTTACCTTCATAGAACCTATAGACCCTGAAAATGTTGATGATACTCTAACATAATGAAGATGTATAATATGTAGATATAAAATAGGAAAGTAACACAAAATTCAACTAAAATTGGACATGATTGAGAAACATTATGGAAAATTCTATGTGATAGTGAAACACCCAGATGGACTGATAACAAGAACACAAAGTGTAAAAATGTAGAAGATTGCATGCACATAAGATATGCACATAGTATAAAAATTATAAGAAAAATCAAAAATATCTTATTGAGAAAGGGGAAACAATTGAAGTAAATTTTGGAAAATTCATGCAGTCTAATTTAAAGGTGAAATATATACAGTTCTCTACTGTATACCACATTCTAAAAAAAGGTAGACCTATTTTTGATTTTTTAGATTATAATAATGTGTTTCAACATAATGGATTTTTATATATTCCATAATCACATTGGTTAGATAGTAGTACTTGTGAAATGGCAAAATGTTTAGCATTAGTTGAGAAAGAAGATTTGAAACAAAAAGCTCAAAATTCACTGTTCATCTCACTGTCCATTGATGAGGTCACAATAATTAACAACACAGCTTAGGTTTGCATGCATATGTATACTTTTGATAACTATTCTAGGAAACCTCATCTATCAGTTGTTCATAAAATGGTAGAAAATTACAATGCATAAAATCTCCACAAATTAGTTATATCAAATTTGAAAGATAAATATGGGATAGATGATTATGCAATAACTATGAAGATGGTATGTGTTGAGACTAATGGTGCATCAACTATAAAGAGGCACATAAATGGTTTGTATGTTCATCTACAAACAATAGTTACCCCATATATGATTCTAATTCATTGCATGGCTCATAGGATGAATCTTGCATATAAAATGGTTAGCAAATTTGATAATGTGGTAAAAGTGGGGGAACTCATTCATGACCTAAATGCTTATATGTCAAGTAGTCCAAAAATATTTTTAGAGATAAAAAAATTTGAAATAGGAGTGACTGATGGTAATAAACTATTGAAATATGTTGATATAAGGTGGATTTCTATGTATGAACCTGCATGCTAAATTTTTGACTAATATCCATCATTAGTAGGTTTTATGTATAAATATCATAGAGAAATTGACAAATAAAAATATTTTTTGTACCATTTAACATATTTAGAAACACTGCTAACATTATGTGGAATTCTTCCAATGCTTAAGGAAATGAATTGTTTAATGAAACATGTTTAGGAAAGATCCATTTATATTATTGACTTCATAGGGCTAAGAAAATGATATGTCAATATCTAGATATGAAATACACTTCAAATGAAAATTTTAAAGGCCATATTTTTAGTATTTGGAAATGTTTGACATATTTAAATAACCCTAAGAGTTATTTGAAGTTGAATATCAATGAGTTTTTGATCTTGTGGGAGTTGAATCCAAACAACTTCTTATAACATGTATTCTGTATGACATTATTCTATATAAAACCCAAATGAAACTAATTAGATTTTCCAAAAACTTATTTATGGAGATAAAATATAATTTTCAAAGGGATGATTTGTTAGAGGCCATGGCAGTTATGAATCCCATGATCTGGAATAGTAATAATAGTCAAAAGATTATTAACAATTTATTTTACAAATACATGGTCTATCTTGTAAAGCATTTTAGTAAATATATAGAGGTGAATGGAGTAGAAATAAAATGTATTTTGGGAAAGGATTTACTAACATCCTTTTCAACTCATTTTGGAATTATAATGTTTAAACAATATCATCTTCTAAGTGAACCAACAAAAAATGGGGTAATTACACGACTATGGAAAAAACTTTATCCTAGTAGTATACTGTGGGAAAGTCTAAGTGAATATTTTTTATTATATGAGCTTTGTCAAATAATGATTCTAGGTTTAGTGGAAGATAAAAGAGTATTCATTGCATTATCATTAATAAAATCAAAACTTTAAAACAACTTAGATAAAAATTTAGAAAACTATTTGAGATTATATGTTTCACATTATGTTATGGACATGTTTCCTTATGAAAGAGCTATGGAAACATGGAGTTATCTAAATGAAATAATATGTGTCATCAATACAATGAAAAATAAAGAGGATGTAAAGAATGAAACTGAATATGACACTGACACGATAGATGTAAATGTCACTAACGATGATCAGGTTTGTGTAGGATTATTTTAACTAGTAGACTATTAGTTTCTAGTTTATGAATTCCAATTTCACATATTTTTATAAATTTTTTCTAGTGAATACTATTCAATGTATTCATGTTTTAATTTATCTAATTTTTTAAAAGTAATTTTCATATGTTTATCATAAGATGCAATAATTATTATACTTTTTTTAAATTCATTTCCTTCTTTCTTGCTAAGTGTTGAATGTAAAAGATTAATATATTGTGATTGTGTTAGGGGGAACACTGTATGTTAATATCACATAAAATAGAGGACTTACTTCATTGATTTCAACTCCTTAATATGGTTCTCTATGTCTTTGATATATATATATATATATATATATATATATATATATATATATATATATATATATATATATATATATATATATGCGATGTATTTATTGTGCCTTCATAGTGCCTCATATATTCCTATATACAATGATTAATTTGTTTATTTCTATTTATTTGACATGTATTTTCCAATTATTGATGTGTCTACAATGTTTTTTATGTTCTTATTATGTGTTTTATGTGGACTTGTTACACTCTCTCATGTTCCTCCATTGTATTCATGTTCTACTTTATCTAATTGATTGTAAGTATTTTCCATTGTTTCAATGTTTATCATAAGATGAAATAATTATTATACATTTTCAATTTTAATAAACTATAATAATTATCTCAATGCCAAATCACTTTATTTAGGATCTTTAGAAACCCCTCCAACTTTCCAAATGTTAAATTAACCCCATACATGAATCTATATGTCTATTAAGGACTTTGTCTACAAGTTTTCTTGAATTTACTCAATTCTTTTAGCCTAAGAAATAATATGAAATATCTTTTTAATTTAACTGAGAAAGGTTTTAGAGTCCTTTTCTTATGACAAATCATGTTCTCATACATCAAAATGGACCTTATAGAAATACCCTTGTTTTTTTTTTTACAGTCAGTCTTAAAATTAATTCTTTTTGGAATGAAGTGATTAAATAAAATATAAACTTTGAATCACATATCAATGAATATGAATGAGACTCATGCCATATACGATACTTGTTTCTTGATAAGAGTTTTGTACTTAGTCTTATTTTGTCATAATTTCACCAATACATAGTTCACATATTTGGAAAGACCTCACCTCTAATTTATACCAATTTTCATATGAATAAATCTGATTTCATGAGTCTTTATCTATATAAATATCCTCACAACATCAAACAATCCATGAACCTATTCTATAATTCATGATCACAATTATTCATGCATTTTTTCAACTTTGATGAATCCTCATTATTACTGACAATCATAATACTATCTTCAACACAAACCTATACTAGACATGAATGAGCCCTTTTAATGGCCTCAAAGGCATCTCAAATCATGATTTACTCAAGAAACACTCAAAATATAATTAAAAAGAGATCTTCCACACAAAACAACTCACTATTTTATCATAAGATGCAATAATTATTATACATTTTTTGAAATACATTTCCTTGTTTCTTGCTAAGTGTTGAATGCAAAAGAAAAATATATTATGATTGTGTTAGAGGGAACACTGTATAAATTAATATATTGAGATTAATTTATTTATATTGAGATGTGAGTTTCACAAGTGCATAAAAAATATCAAAAGGGAGCCTAACACCATATAACATCATAAAATTCAAATTGAAATTACAATCTACATGGCTCATCCATCAATTAAAACTAAATAAATTGATCAACGCATATCCAAACTTTAATTTATCATTCAAAATATATTTTTTTAAAGAAAACATTGTTCATAAATATTATATAACAAATTCTCAACTACTCAGCTACTTTCTCAACCACTTTTTAGCTACTTTATCAACCACAAAATCCTTTATGCCACTATTATCCTTCAATATCCCTATCTTTTCAAGAACCTCAACCATATAATTGATATGACCAATATTTTCCCTTTCTTCTTTTCCAACATCTCTTATAGGAAGTACAATTGGATCGAAAAATATATTCTACTTAAATAAGGCACTAAGATCTTGTCCTTGCTCCTTAAAGATTTTTTGGAGTGTGTTGTTCTAATTATTCAATAGAATAAGCTTCTCCTTGAATTAGATGGTAGATATTAAAATTTTACATGCATTTTTTAGATATACAATAGAGGACCTTGACTTCTTTTTTCAAGTTCTCATATTTTTCTTGCAATTTCAAATGAAATGTAATTAGATGTGAAAAAAATAACTATGACATGAAATTTGATTAAAATGAAGATACATTACCAAAGATTATTCCTTCTCTACATTCACAATCACAATAAGGTTGGTGTCTTTCACCCATTTATTGAAATATGTCTGGGCTTTTTTATTCAATTTCTCCAAACTATTAAGCATAATAGTTAACACATTATCATTATAACTATTAACAATAATAATTGACTCAAATTTAGCTCTGGTAAATAAAGCATCAATCTTTACAGGTTCATGTTGCACTAATGAAAATAAATTTTCTCAATGAGAGTGGTTATGATAATGGGCATTTATTTATTTTATCAATGCCTTCACCGAAAAATCCCACACATGTAAATTTTATAATTCATTAATTAATCCCTCTTAAATATTAGCAGTAATATTATCTAATACCAAATTATTCAGTGGAAAATATGTAATGGCATCATTAGACAGGACAACATTCTCTATTGGGGTGGGACTGTGCAGTCAATATTCTTCTTGAGTAATCACATGAACATTTGTTGATGTTCCCTATATAAAATCATGTGGATTGAAAAAATATCTAACAACATCACCACTTTAAATCCATAGATATTCATATTCAAGTTCAATAACCTATGACGAAGTCAATCCCTATGCACTCAATACACCTTCGATAAAGAAAGTGGGGAATTGGGAACATGATAATTGTAGTGTTTTAGTTGTTTCTCTACTAGTTATTTATGGTGGTTTTAATGGAAGAGTCTTCCCCTTGAGCTAGCTAAGTTTGGGGGTGGATGCGGTGACATAATGTTCCTCATAGATTGAGGATGCCCTAAAAAATGTAAATTATTTTAGAAAAAAAAATTAAAAACAAAGTTATATGTTAAATTGAAATTAAAGGTTTAGTACTTATATTTGGAGAGAGTGTTTCCTCCAATCTATGCAATGTATTATGCCTGATAGGGGTATTTTGAGATGGTACATTATACAAACTTTTAATGTTTAAAACTATAATCAAAGACCAATATGTGTGTGTGTGTGTGTGTGTGTGTGTGTGTGTGTGTGTGTGTGTGTGTGTGTGTGTGTGTGTGTGTGTGTGTGTGTGTGTGTGTGTGTGTGTTTATGTGTCTATGTAAAATACCTTCCATAAAGGGTTGAGAAGGCACAATAAATGTTATGGTTTGTTGTGGTGGTGGTTATTCCATGATCTAAATTACTATTGATTCAACTACACAAATAAAACAAATAACTAAAATAATTCACTTGAAATTTAAAATATCATTTGAAATTTTTAAATAGAAAACCTACAGATGGAGAATACCCCAAAGAAACTCTTGGATGTTTTGAAAGCCAAAATGATTTCAAAGATGATTCTATAGACTTTGAATCTATAGATCCTTCGACTCCACACTATCTTTTTGATGTAGATTATTTTTGTGAGGCATGAATTCTTGCCTGTAATAAAAAATTTCAAACATTTATTAATATTTACCTCAGTAACCATTTAACAAATAAAAAAATATTAAACCTTAGTTTAATAAATAAACAAATAAACTAACCTCATGTTCCTCTAGAGACAAAGCATTTGTGCTCATATTTAAATGAAGCACAATTGGAATCAATGTTTTTAAAGGTCTCATAAGGCCTCATATTAAAATTATAAAATAAAATTTGAACAATAAAAAGTGGAACTAGGATTGGTACAAACACAATTTAATTCAATCCTTGTCCTAATAGAAATAAAAGAGCACTAGTCATATCTCAAATTAGTAAGAGTTTGAACAATATAAACTAGTACTAAATAGGGAACATCAATTGGTCTTCCCTACAATACTATTTTGTCTTGGTAAAATTGAATGATTAATTTAAAAAAAGGGTTAGTAATGTCTTTAACGTGGAGGACCCTCTTCTAACTATCTTAAATGAAAGAGAAAATGAGGATTTTACATCTTAAAAGTTGAATTTTAAATATAAAAACAAATTTAGAATTACATACTAGATTGATCAACGTGAAAGCTGAAAGCTAACTCCAAATACTTATTATCCTCATATATCATCATTGATTTCAAACTCACTAGGGTTGCATTGTTAAATGAAAGACCTATCAGATTGTGAATCTTTTCTAGGGAGGTTCTAAAGCAAATCATTCTGGATTCCACATTCACGGTGACTATCTTCTCATTATGGTCATAGGAATACATGAGAATTTTTATTAGTGCAATGTTTATTTCATACTATGGCATGTATAGCAGGCCATTAAAACTACATTTAGATCCAATCATTGTATGCATCTGGCTACTTCATAAATATTAAAATGTTTGGGCATAGTAGGTTCTTGAAAATGAATTTTATTTCCATGGATTGGGAATTGTTATGGGTGGGGTAAAATAGGGATATTATATCTCTTATAAAAAATGTTAAAAATGAGGGTAGAGGGTGAGTATTTATAGAATAGGGTGGGCATCTGGGTAACTAGACAATAGACCATCTACACAAGTCACTTGGTAACATTTCCCAGCATCACCATTCAACACTAGGTTCTTAGAAAGTTGTCTGACACAACCATCCAATGAGGGACATATAACATACACTAGTTATCATGCATGATGAAATATTTGACTAAGCCATTCAAATCCATTGGATGACATAACCATTTGGCACAATCAGATAACATAGCCATTTATCACATCTAAATGACATAACCATTGACATCGACATTTGGTACAAATGTCTAACATAGAAATTTAACATATCCTTTTAGTGCAATCATTTGGTGTCTATTTTATGGTATAACCAAACTATTTTACATATTAATAGGCAATAGAGGATTCACTATCTCCCATAGAGGATTCACCAAACCTATGAATCAAATGTCCATAGATTCACCAAATATTTATAATAGGTTTTTTAATAGGGCCTCTTAAAATTAACCCTAAGTTACACTATTTTATGATCAATTTATGTTATCATGTTGTACTTATACACTATATCTTGCGCATGTCTATACTTATGTTTACATCTTACACAGTGTGTTAGATATGATATGCTAGAAGACACTTTGCTAACACATGTATGTAATGAATAAGATGATATGATTATTTTGGTTTATTATGTTTTAATTATTTATATTATAATATGGCTTACTTAAGCATACTTCTTGTCCACTACCTTGGTTTAACTATGGAACATTTGAACATGTTCCCTTTTTGTTCTCCACAATTCCACTGAGTGTTATTTCTATGGTGTTCAAACATTTGAACATGTCATTCCCTTGAGTCTAATACATTTGAACATCACCCTTAATTTTATTATCCTTATAACCATTTTGTG
Source organism: Torreya grandis (assembly GCA_037957365.1). Lineage (NCBI taxonomy): Eukaryota > Viridiplantae > Streptophyta > Pinopsida > Cupressales > Taxaceae > Torreya > Torreya grandis. Next base: position 215,229 of record JARHVA010008632.1, read on the forward strand.
TGACATTTAATTCTCTTGTATGTGTACTTGATTATTTTTTGAGATTTTGCTTGTTACTCCTAGATTTTTCCATGATACATATCATGTATCTTAGGGATTTTTGTGATTATATATTGTGAGATATATATATATATATATAATACCACTACATGTGTTACTACATGATTGATACATATATGGAATTCTTATCTTATCCTTTTGAGATAAGGTTCTTACCAAGTTATGTTCTCCTCACTTTAAAAGGTGGGGCATATCGATGGGGGGCATGTCATAGATACTTGAGTTCACACACATAGTTGGAAAAATTGGTAGAATTTGATGTAGTTGACTTGATTTATATATACACTTGGGATAAATTATTATGTATTTGGCACTAATTTTCATATATTTGATATAAATATTAATACAACTTATAGAGTAGAGGTTAAATTTTGATAAATACTTTAGATTGAGACACATCATGAGTGCATATGCCATGAAAATATACAAAATCACACATACATATTTAGATTATACACCATTTATAGCAGAGACGATGAGATGGCATGAATATGGTTCATTAATTTATTAACACATGTTGATGCACCAACATTTCCAAGACATGGAAATTAATATTATACTTATCTAAAAAAATTATCTCTTTTGAGTAGTGTAGTTGAAATTCAATGCCATAAAAATCTTTGGAAATAATCCCCTTTCCAAGTTCATATGGTTATACCACTTGACATTGGCCATATTGGATAGATTTTTTTTACACTTGAGACGCGTGATTGATATTCAATACTCTCAATGATTTTGGCATAACTCACCCTTACACTAATAGGTAGAATGATCACCCTCCAATTCCCATCTTCACATATCCAAGTTTAATTATGAACATCTCTCTCTCTAATGCTTCAACCAAAAAGTATAATGACCAAAGAAATCTACTAAAAGGAAACATGGTCACATCAACACATAGGTGTATTCTTTCCTTCCTCTCTTTACTTTCAAGAATTTTAATTGTTCAATTTTAAATTTATATGTAGTAAGTAAATTATAACATGCCCTTGGTTGTAGGTAATTTAATATCAAGAAAAATCCTTGTGTGTTATACATACCAAGTATGAATTTATTTTCCTTAGCTTAATAATTTCATATTTATACATTACTAGATAAAAAAAAGGGTGGGGGGAATGTAGATATGAAAATATTACTTTTATATGACATACTATTTTTATTCACTTAGAAAATATAAATAATGGTTAAACCCTTCAATTTATGACCTTTTTATTGATGAAAGGCTTGTGTAACCTTCTCACTTTTCCAAATTTATTATCTTATAATCTGAACCTAACATTATGATGACACATACCAGTTTTAGCCTACTATTAGAATATATATATATATATATATATATATATATATGATTTTTATCCTACACTGACAATTATATATCCTCAACAACTTTATACCCTACATGACACTATTGTCTAGATTAAAACATTAACATCGACACCATTGTCCCAAATTTGAATATAGTGTCCATGCCTTATAAATAATTAAATTTAAAATAACTTGATATATATAGGTCATCATATTTATCTTATGTGACCCTCCTATGATATTAATTTAAAAGGTATAGTATGAATATAAATTAAGGGTCATTCATTATGGAATATAACAACTACCTCTAAATACCACACTACACTACTAAAAATCATTTCCATAACTAAGATAAACTTACCAATTCTTCCCTATTTCCAAATCAGTCACATGTGTAGTTTTATTAAAAGTCTGAATCATTTAAAGATCAGCCTATGAACATCTTTCTTTTAGGTTTGAACCATCCAAAGAAAAACTTGTGAGTAGTATTTATGAAAGTATAAGCTAGATGACTAGATGCACTCATGTATAACATATTTCATCATTATTCACACCAAATCCCACATAAGGAGGAGAATTAAATTGGTTTAAGGTCCTCTTCAAACTATATGGTTATGTAAGTAGCACTCATTAAAATTGTTAGCCACAAAACTACATACATTATTGTATATAATATTTAGATACTACCTGGAATAACATGACATATAACTAAATGAAGGGTACATAATGACCCTCGACATTTTTGGCATAGTTCTCTGGGATTTTCCTAGTGTTAATAGGGTATAAATTAAGTAAAATAGTTTATTAGGAGTTACTTCACATAGTTTTAAAACAAATTATGAATAGATAAAGATACTCAAATGGAATATACATTCTTAAAATCCCCCAATATAAATGCATACATAACAACAATACATAAAAAGAAAGTGGGAAAGAAGAACTTCTAGGGAAATAAATTATTGGGGAAATTCACAAAAATGAAGAAAAATCGCCATTCCCATCACTTTAACCTTAGGATGAATACCCAAAATTAGGTCCATATGTTCAAATAAATCAATCTAGGCTAAAAAACTTTTAATACAAATATTTGATACAGAATCTCGATCAAGTAACCTTACATCTACATCAGATAATTCCACACAACCTAGAAGGACTATTTATAATATCCGATGGGAAGAAATGGGAGAGAGAAATGGTAAGGTATTGAATCCAATAAATCCACCTCTAGAGAGAACCTTCACTTACCCTTTTGTATTAGATCCTAATGAGAATTATCCCATGAAAACCATATGTATCATCTCTAGTAAAAAACTATCTAGATGACTACTCATGCGATCTTGCATATAAGAAGTATATCTAAGAGAATAATGGGTTGTTCAAATAAATCAGGATGATATTTCAAAGACCAAATAAGTGGCATAATATTCTACAAACTCTCAAAGGATTACTCATTATTCTCAAGTTAATAGGGGCTTGAATAGAAGTAGTAATAGGGGAAACAATTAGAATACATGGAGAAATAGGGGTAAGAGAAACCTATGGGGAAGTGACAATAGTGGATTTAATTGATTCTTTATATTTCACTACTAAAAATGTGTCATCAACATTCTTTTTAACCTTTAATTTCTTTATGGGACCATGGCTACTTTCTCCTTGATTTATTTATTTTCTCTTCTATCCCACATGTAAAGTTTCACTTAAGAGTTCATTCATGCAGTAACCTTTGTTTAAAATATAATTATAAGTAATTTATAAAACATTCAAAGTCCTCTCCATTATTATCTTGTCATGATTATCACCTAGAATAATTGTTGGAAGTGAGGCACTATCCCCTCTTGCACCTAGAAAGCATCACTAAAAACCATGCCATCATCCTGTAAATCTTTCAAAATAGTAGATAGATCAAAATCTCAAGTTTATTTTATAGTCAACCTATTTTTATCCCTTATTCTTATCTCAAACTTATCTCTGTAATCCATCCAAAAATCCTCAAGTGTTGGGATATGCATATACTCAAGAGAAATAGTATTTTGAGCAACACCTCTATAATAAAAAATTGCTCTAGTCTCAAAATGAACTTGAGTATAATGATGATAGATTTATTTATATATATTTATAGCTTTGTAGATACTTGGGCATTGATAGTGACCAATGATAATAGGAAAATTAAGGTTGACTTGTGAGATTTGGACTACAAATCATGCAACTCAACTAATTTCCTACTCATCTCTATTAGGATCCATTTATCACTTGGGTGCCTTGGTAGTTTGAATAATGCTCCTAATAATCCCCTTATTAATTAATAGATTGGTACTGTTGAAAAATAACTATTAGTCCTTAACCTTGAAAAAACCCCAATGGAAACTACTGCATACACCAAATATGATATCATCTTGAAATCAAAAGTCTATAACATGTTCTTTGATTATTGATCAATGTTATGAGTGATCATTTTTTCCCAATCAATCTTATAAGAACTCTAGGTTTCATCAATAGTCCTGATGTAGGCATACATCCATGGTGAAAAACATTTGGCATTCTTTTTCCCATTGATTCTGCATAGTAGTTGAATGATATCATCTAATTCTTGAGTAAAATCATACCTAAAAATTATCTTCCGATACACCTGTGGCAAGAGGAGGTTTTTAAAACCATTGGAAATGCTATAGGGGAATTTTTATATAAAGAAGATAGTGTGATTCCATTCCACTCGACGTGTGCATGATTTTTAGTAGATTTGGATGTTTCTAAGGGCCTTCCTAAGGTTATTTGCCTTGAATCCCCAAGGGGTACCTGGACACAAATTTTGGATTATGAGGGGATCCCTTTTTTGTGCAGGATGTGCCACCAGACGGGACATATTGCTGCTCATTGTGTTGCTAGGAAATCCAATCCTAGACGTTCACCTTCTTGGTGGCCTAAGGTTTCCTCTGAACATAACATTGAAAAACAACCTCTAGAAGCAACAACTGATTTCGAGTCTGAGAATGAGGAAAGTTCACAATCTGAACCAGAAGCTGAAGAGGAATCATTGGTGAAACATTCTAATGGAGCCCTTGCGGAGGCTTTGGTTAGTGATATAGCTGAGCCAGAGGAGGAGGTGGTGGTCTCTTCCCCTACTTTGGAGAATCTTTCTAAGAGCCAGACTGTGTTTGATTCTCACAAGGTTTTTATGCCCACTGGAATCCAAAGATCATTGTCTTCTGAGGCATGGGTTGTTGAGGTAGCTAAGGTAGAGGATGGTTGGACAGCAGTAAGGAGAAAGAAGTCTAATCCTTTGGTCCCTCCTCTAGAAATGAACCTTTGGTCATGCAAAAAAAAAAAACTTAACTTTAAAGACTCATCTAAAGTTCCCTTTTGCTGACTGGTTTTTTGGGGTCAGTAAACTGGTCGCTTTTCTGGTTTACTGGTTACTGGTCTAGGAGGTTGTTCAACTTGCTGATCCTATTGGTTATCTTTCAGATGAGTGTTTTGACAGCTATTTTTTATGGTCATATTTGTTGCTAACAGGACCCTGTAAAACTTGGTTTTGGTACTTTTTTGTATTTAGGTTCTTTTGTTAACCTGGTTGTGCTTTATGGTTTATCTTTCACCTTGTTGTATTGGGTTTTGGGGTCCCTTAAAAACCCATTTTTACCTTAATCTAAAACAAGTTGTTTAGGAAACCTTGAGGGTTACTTAACCTTCTTAAAGTAATAAGTATTAATGATCTTGATACATTCAGTTGTCTTGGTTTCCCACCGCTTCTCAGCTACCTCTATTGAAATACCTTTGGTGAGGTTTAGATTTTTAAGAAATAGTTGAGATATTAGACATAAATCCTTATAATTATATTCCCATCAATATCCCTCACTACCCTAGATAGGACATAATAATATTTTGCACATGTAAGCACAAACTTGAGAAGTTGGGCTGAGCTAGGGAAAACTGCTTGTAGAATGTTCTTATTGGTCATGGCATGCAGAAGTGGAGTATTTACAATAGCCTTGGATATTTCCAACAACCTAGTAAAAGATACATGCCCCATGTTTATGTCACTTATTTCATTGAGATTTTATGATATTTTAGGTCATCTCAAATTAACTTGAGCCCACTAACCCCTAGCTTTTAAGGTGACATGCCCTAATTATATGACCCAAGGTCTGGAGAAAAAGGTTGATTCTAAGAACCTATGCACATGATCTAAATTGATAACCTACAAATAAAAAACAAAACCTAACATGTAAAACTAATTACTCTAGAAAATGGATTTGTATCATCACATAAATGAAACTTTTAAAATAAGGAAATAAGTATTGACCTAGTTTCTGCATTTTGATGCTAGTGTCTCAACTGATGAAACGTAAATTTTTAGAATATGTTGAATTGAGGAAAATCATAATACTATCTTATTCCTCACATTTTCCTATTAGACCTACCATGCATAATTATATATTTATGAATGTTATTTAGCATTTTAATTTTATATGTTTCACATACTATTAAATTTACTATATTTATCATAATATTATAAATATAAATTATTTAATTTCCTTATTTTAGAATAGATGATTCCATAATTAATTAGACTATTACCCATTTAATTAACTATAGAAAGGGTTAAACATGGATAAATTTGTAAATGGACATGAACTTGAGTTGAAACTTGTTTAAAATTATGATTTTTTGATTTAATAGACAATTCAAACAAATTAGGCCCATCTGATCTTGCATGTAAAAGTTAAGAAGAATAGTCTTTGGTAAATAAAAGGGTCAGTTAAGTCTAGGTAAAATTTTGATCTATTTAGATTTTGAATTTTGAATGTCATATCTTATTTTGAATTGAGATTTATTTAAATACACTTGTGTAATGGTTTTAATTATTCAATAATAATAAATAAAGATTATCTTTTCAAGGAATTATGAGTTGTGCATAATGATTTTTTTTGCTTTCCTAGTTCTTTGTTCATCATCTAGTATCACTGGAGGTCATATATTTTTATTTACGCACTTGTTCGAGCTTTGATTCATGCCAGAACTAATATCTCAAATATATTAATTTGGTCATAATTAGATACACTAGTTAGGATTGATTATAAGATTATTAAAGAATCATTAAATATAATATGGGGGTCTAAAAGTGCATGAACTAGTATTTCTATCATGTTTTAATTTTGTAAATTAGGCCAATTTGTAACTAGATATGAAATTGAGTTGAAACTCAACCAACATCATGATTTTTAGGTTTATGATATAATTGGAAAAATTTAGGCCCATCTAATATTTCATGTAATGGTTATTAAAAATAGAGTTAATTTAACCCATGTGTTTATGTTACTAAAAATAGTAGTTGCTAAAAATAACATGGTTAATAAACTCTATTTAGATTTTTAATTAATTTATATTTTAAATTTTACATGTAATCTCAAATTTTAATTTGAGGGTTATTTAATACTTGTATGTAATAATCTTAATTATTCAAAAAGAATAAATAAATATTATTATTTCAATAAATTTTAGGTTGTGTATATTAGATTTTTGTACTTTTCTTTTTCTTTAGATTCATAATTTTGTATCAACAAAGATCATAATTTTTTATATTGGAAACCTTTTGAGCTCTCGTTCATGCCAAAATGAATATCTATATTTAAAAAATGCATCCATAACTAGATACATTATGATTGATTTCAAGATGTTTGGAGGGACGTAAAATAGCATATAAACGTCTGAAATTGAATTCTACTATTTTTAATCAAGTTTTTAATTATGTGAATTTAATAACATTTTAAATAGACATGAAATTGATTTGAAACTCACCCAACATCATGAATTTTTGGTTTAAGGGATAATTATAAATTTATAAGTCCGTATAAGCTTGCATGTAATTGTTACTAAAACTAAAAATTGTCGAACCTATATGTAAAAGTTACTAAAAATAGTAGCTATTAAATATATAAGGGTCAATTAAGTCTAGTTAGATTTTTGAATTATTTAGATTTTTTATTTTATATTTCAACTCCAATTTAGAGTTGATATTTATTTAAATAATCTTATGTGATGGTTTCAATCATTTAATGCAAATCAATCAATACTTTTTTTAAGAAATTTTAGGTTCTCCCTATTGGAATTTATTTTACTTTGCTAGTTGTTTGGATTTAACATTTGGTATCATCAAAGGCCATAAATTTTGATTTAGGAACCCATTAGACCTATGCTTCACACCAAAATGAATATCTCTAAAATAATAATGAAACCATAATAGGTTACACTAGTTAGGATTCTAGATATTTGGAGGGTAAAATATCATCTAAGGGTCTAAAATTATATTCTAATATTTTTACTCATGTTTTAATTTTGAAAATTATATAACTTTATAACCGAACATGAAATTTAATTTAAACTCACCCCACACTATGAAATTTGGGTTTATGGGAAAATAGGAAATTTTAAGGCCTAATTAATCTTAAATTTAAAAGTTACTAAGAGTATGAATAGCCAAACCTATATGTAAAAGTTACTAAAATAGTAGCTTTTAAAAATAGAATTGTCAATTAAGTCCATGTACATATTTTTTATTTAGATTATTAATTTTTCATGTCAACTCAAATTTTGAGTTCAAATTTACTTAAAGACTCTTATGTAGTGCTTTTAATTATTCAATAAGAATTAATATATAATATCATTTGAATAAATTATTAGTTGTGCCTATTGGAAGTTTTGTTCTTTGTTTATTATATGGATTCATTATTTGGTATCACTAAAGGCCATAAATTTGATGTAGAGACCAATCCTTTGGAATCCATAACTTTTTATTCATAACTCTGTTTGAGTTCTCATTTACACCGAAAGGCCATATCCAAAATTCTAATTCAGCCATAACCTAACCTATTTGGTTGGGAATGTTTTTTAAACTTCTAATAATCTGTAACTGACCATATAAGGTTCCAAAAATATGTTTTTGTATATTTTAAAGATTTTTTCCACTTTTAGATATAGTATATTTTTATACTTAGACATGAACTTTAGTTGAATTTTTTCCATTAAGTTAATTTTAGTGTTTATAATATATGTCAATAGTTTTAGTCCCATTCGAGCTTGCATGCAAAACATCAAAAATATCAGTTGAAAAATCACTAAACTTGACAAATTTTACTAAAAATTGCAATTTTCTAAAAATTGCATGTACCAGTTAGTTTTAGGTAGTTTTTTATTTATTTATATTTTCTAATTATTCATGTCAAATCCAATTATGAGTTGAGTTTTATTTAAAGACTCTATTATAATATTTTATTCATTCAATGATAATCAACAAATAAGTTTTCTTTCAATAAATTTATGAGTTTATTCCTATAGATATTTTTTTAGCTATACTGATTAAAGTTGATTCTAAGACATTTGGAGTGTAAAATATCATCTAAGGGTATAAAATTGTATTATAGTATTTTTAATCAATTTTTAATTTTAAAAATTACATAACTTTATAATTAAACATGAAATTTAATTGAAATTCACACCATATTGTGAATTTTGGGTTTAGGGGATAATAATAAATTTTAAGGCCAATTTGATCTTTCATTTAAAAGTTTCTAATAATATCAACAACTAAACCTATATCTCAAAAATCTACTAAAACTAGCAGTTGATATCACTAAAGGGCACAAATTTTAATCCAAGAACTCATTTGAGTTTTTTTTTAATGTTGAAATGAATATATATAAAATAATTATGTATCCATAACTAACTACACCAATTAGGGTTAATTCCAAGATGATTGGAGGGGTGTAATGAATCATCTAGGGTCCAAAATTATATCCATATAGTATTATATAGGGATCATATAAGTAAAATAATAATGTATTAATAAACCACTACACCATTTAGGATTGATTAAAATATGGTTTTAGGGATGTAAAAGATCATCTAGCGGTTTAAAATAGCATTTCTAGAACTTTTATCAATTTTTTAATTTTATAGATTAGATAAATTTTTAACTGGATATAAAGTTGAGTTGAAACTCACCTAACATCATGAATTTTTAGGCTAGAGTATAATTGTAAAATTTTAGGCCCATCTAAGCTTTCATTTAAAAGTTATTAAATATAACAATGGCTAAATATCTATGTAAAAGCTATTTAAAATAGAAATTGCTAAAAATAACAATCTCTTGAAAGTCTAGGTATCTTTTTGATTTATTTTAATTTTAATTTTACATCCTAGTTTAAAATTTTATTTGAGATTTATATAAATATTTTTGTGTAATTATTTTAATTATTTAAGAAGAATCAATAAAGATTATTATTTCAAGAAATTCTAGGTTCTGCTTAATTGTTTTTTTTTTTACTAGTTCATTGAATTCATCATCTGGTATTACCAAAGGCCATTTTTTTAATCTAGGAACCTATGGGATCTTTATTTCATGCCAAGTAAAATATATATAGAATAAAAATGAAAGAATATATGGATATGCTAGTTAGGGTCAATTCCAAGAAGTTTTGAAGGTCATAAAATATTATCTAAGGGTTTGAAATTGTATTATAAATTTTTAGTTAGGTTTTTAGATTTGGAATTGGGATAAATTTGTAACTAGACATGAATTTGGGTTGAAACTCATCCAAAATCATGATAATTTGCCTAAGAGGATAATTTTAAATATTTAGGCCCATCTGAGATTGTATATAAAAATTACTAAAAATATCAACAATTGAACTTACATGTAAAACTACTAAAAATATCAAGGTTGATTGAGTCTAGAAATTTTTTTGATTTATTTAATTTTTTAATTTTTCCTATCAACTCCAATTTCAAGTTTAAATTTATTTAAAGACTCTTTATCATAACCTCATTTTTAGTATTCTAGTTCATGTTTTTAGAATTTTTGATTTCATAGTTTCTTTTTTTAGTGTGATTCTTAGGTATTTTAGTAGTTTTGTATTGTTATTCGCTGATGTCAAAACTCTATTTGAGTTATTATTATGCTGAGTAGCATATTAGACATGTTTATATTATCATGGATGATTTGATTTAGTTCATCATATAACTGGTTTATGTTATTCAAATTTAAATTATTATCATATTCAATATAATGTTTTCCTTCAAATATTGTTGATGTATCCTTCAGATGATTGTAAGAACACAAAAATAATAATAATAATGAGTTAGGTTAGATTTAGTGTAAAACAATAAATGAAACAAAGGGTAATGATGAGCTATTTTTAAAAATAAAAATTTGAGTTTTATTTTGATTCCATATTTTTTGACTATTTGATTTCCTATTTGATTGATATATGATCAAATTGGGTTTCTCCTTACTCTTTGATTATTTAGTTTTAATTTACATCTTGAATGGTGTCATAATCACTTTGTGTTACTATATTACTTATCTTCATTAGGGACAATCGTAAACTATGCAATTTTTATTATGTTGGCTTTAATTCTTATAGCCTAATTGGGGCATCATTAGAGTCACATTATTCTACGTTGGGAGTTTGTGTATTCATTTTCATTAAAAATCTTCAAGTTGATTTTTTTATTTTTTAATACTTGGATTATTAGATTAACCTATTCGATTGACTTAGTTTTTTAGCTTGATGAAGGGACCATTAATCAAGGTGTCTTCACTACTTTTGATTAACCTTAGAATTTTTAACTTTAGTATTTTATCCTATTATGGATTAGGTTATGATGACCTGAATCCCAAAGTGAACTTGGTCAAGCAACTTCAAATTATTTTGGTTTTGGGAATTGTTTTAGTCTTCATTGTTGAGATCTTGGTCAACCAAACCCTAGATAAACTATACCAAAATTATTTTTGAAAGCCATTGGAGTCCTATTAGGACTAGGTTGTGAATCCAAGTTCTATTTTTAGCTACATGTTTTAACAAAGATAATTATGGGTGGTTTATACATGTGCTTAGTTTTTCACAACTACAATTTAGGACCATTGTGTGCATTAATGGTAGTAAATGGAGTTTTTGTGATCTCATCTAGGTGTGTAGAGAAATAAGAGATTATTTTTATGGAAGGAATAAGAACCATGGTTTTTTTTAATTTGTGGTTTTGTAGTCAACAAGTGGTTTTTTATTTATCCTTGTGTTGGAGCTTATTATAATGGTTATTTTTTATTCTATCAAATGGATCAAGAATAAAGAGAATAATGAAGCATAATATGTTCATTTTGAATTATGTTGACTTCACTATGAACCCATAATGGGGTAAGTGCATAGAGTTATAAGATAATTCTATGGACATTATACATAATGAAATCACATTATTTAAGTTATGGCTCGGTGATTATCGATCCATAATATGATCTCATTAGTATTGTTTTGCACATTAAAGAAATGAAAATGTAGATGAAGTGAATGTTAGATAATAGGTAACATAATTATGTTATTGATAATTTGATCATTTTAATGATAAGATTATCACATTATTAATAACTTTATCATGTTCTAAGTTTACATTTATATTGTTACATTTATTTACTTATACTTTAAATTTATTTTAGTAAATATATTAAATTAGGGTTAATCTACATCTGATAGAGTTGGTTTAATAGTTGCATGCCTTATGATGTGTAAAATAGTTTTTAAAAATCTAATTTGGTTAGTAGGCATTTTTAGGGTCTAGTTATTAAACCTAGGGATTCTTGTACATAACTTTTGCAATTGATGTCCATTTTTGGTAAACATATAGTCATTTTTTAGGTTTTTGTGCCTTATAGATTGATTATTGTCATTTATAAGAGTCTTAGGTTTTTAAAAATTGAATTTTTCAAACCACTCACTTTTAAATTGATGTGAAGTGGTGTGATTGGGGTAGCATATGTCACATTGATGACTTGTACACATCAAACAACCACTTTTTGTTAATTTCACTTTTTCATCATCCCTCCCTCATCCCTAATCACTTCTTAATCATTATTCATCACCCCTAATCACTCTCTCATTATTATTAATTTTCCATAATCACTCCCTCATTGACCCTCACTATCCCTAGTCATCTATAATCATTCCCTCATCATCCTTGATTACTCCCTCATTGACACTTAGTTTCCCTCGTCATCCCTAATCACTCAGTCCTCATCCTTCATCATCACTCATCACTCCCTCATTAACCCTCATCATCCCTCATCTTATTTAATCACTCCCTTATCATCCCTGATCAATCCCTCATTAGATCTCACCATCCCTCATTATCCCTAATCACTCCCTCATTGGATCTCACCATCCCTAATCATCCCTAATCATCACTTCATCATCCCTAATCACTCCTTCATCCCTCATCATACTTAATCACTCTATTAATAAACATCACCATTCCTCATCATGTATAATCACTCCCTCATCATCCTTAATCACTCCCTCATTAACCCTCACCATCCCTCATCATCTCTAATCACTACTTCATCATACCTCATCATCTCTAATTAGTCGCTCCTCATCCCTAATTATCCCTAATCATTATTTAATTAATATTTACCATCCATCATCACTCTCTCATCGTCCCTAATCACTACCTCATTGACCCTCATCATCCCTCATTATTCCTATTGACTCCCTCATCTCTAATCAATTCCTCCTCATCCCTTCTCAACCTTAATCACTCCATCCAATACCTTTGTGGTGGTATTTTGTTTGGAATGCTAATATTTATGAGTGGAAAGTTGAGTGTTATCATAAAATATAAGACATAGTGATAAAAATGATGTGGAGGAAAATTTGAAACATAAATATATAATGCCTATGAAAAAATATGGGCCTATTAGAAATAATATAATTCATAATTAGAAATCTACCAGAAAAAGAGAAGCAAGTAAAACCACCATAGCACCAAAAATGTGTAGTAAATACATGAGGGTCACCAAGTTATGTGATTTACTAAAACCAATTAATTTATTTTCATATGAGGACATTTTATGATTCGAATAATTAAATAGAAGGCCTTATATTTGTATTTTTATTGATTAAGTAATCATAGAAGATAGTGGAAAATAATTTTTAAATGATTAGAACAAGTAGTCCAAGATTTTAAAGTGGTGCTTAATTCATAACTTCAATATTCAATTCAATGAAGAGTGTCACATTATGATCTCTCTACTTTCACATCTTAAGAAGTGGGTAAAAGTTATCTAGAACTATAAAAAAGGTAAGTAGATAATAGATTATGAACCTAATGATATGCTTGGTACTAAAAATATCTATACTTCTCCCAACAAGAAATTATATGAATTGAAAATATTGTTTCATTAACAAATGTAAATCAATGGTGAGCCAATATACTTCATCATTTCCAATAGAAGTCAAAATAATTTAATTTTTCCTAAATAATATTTTCAAAAATTTAACTTGAAATTTATAAATCATCCATAACCATAATCTAGTACATGGTCTAGTGTAGGCCTTGAGAAATGGATCACCTAGTAGTGTCACTTAGTGTACAAAATCAAACTTTTTAAAGATGCAATCCTTTGTGACATCTCACCATTAAAGGTTTGTGATTTTTTACATGTGGTCAACCATATATTTACCATTGACATGTAGTATATGAATTAAATCCTTGAATTATTGTGATAGATTGTTATGATCTGGAATACCATATATCTTATTTAATTCATAAGCTTTCAGTAATCAGTACTAGGAAGTATAAGAATCTTGTCAGTTCTAGTAAGAAGTATAATATTTTTGGTAATAAGTAAATTTAATAACATCCTTATTTCACCATATCATAGTGTGGTTTATCTAATAATAACAAAGACAAAATAATTGAACCATAAACTAGATGAATACAAGGATATCTTTCAATCACCTAAATAAGTTCTTACATACTATACACTAAACAATACTATTGATTTGATCCCTTAACTACCTCTACCTCAAAACTTTTTATAAAAAATATCATTTCTATATATTGAATATATCAAGTAGTAAATCCATGAAATCATGGATAATGGACACATCATGACCAAATCATTGCATTGTAGAAGCCCAATTATGGTTGTGCCAAATTTATGAATCAATTTTAAAAATATTAACAAGATTAAAGTGAAAAAATATTATCCTCATCTAAATATTAATGCATTTTTCTATGAACTAGGAATTTGCCTAATAAGAGGAGATTAGTATTGTGTTAGTGACAGAATAAACAAATCAAATTGACAAACAACACACTAAACTAACACCTTCATGCCTAATTATTAGGGTGAGCTTAACAACAAAAACAAATGACAAATAAAACTAAAAATTAAGGAAAAACAAGAATCCTTAACCTTCCTTGGATGCTCCAAATGATTTTGTATTAGTGGTTTGCTTAGCTTGTGCTCATGAAGTCTTCATCAAAGGAGGCTTGGCTATCTCCTCTTTTCCTTGGCACCTTGTGGATTTGGCTTGGCTTGGGATCAATTTGGCATGGTAACACTAATTGAAATAAATTTTAGAATCATTTGTGTGTTATAAATTTGAATTATCATGATTTTTTGAATATATTTGACCATAATAACTTTGTACCAAACTATCTTAAAAATGATGTTCATGGCCTCTCTATTTATAGATTTTTACAAATGGGTAGAATCAACCTGAACCGTCCATCTCAAGATTGAGATGTGTGGCTAAGGATTAATCCAATTAATATACATAAATAGGCTCATAAATATTTGGGATAAAGTATAAATTAAGAGGCATGGAAGGTATTGATGAGGCATGGGAGGCATGAATCCTGATATTTGTGTCATTTATGGCCTAAGGATGTCTTCCCAAGAAATGAGGTCACCTGATGATGTAGATATTCAATATTAATTTCCAAAAATAAGTATTCAATAGGTTTCCTTTAAATTCTTAAGTATTCTCTAATTTGGTTTAACTAACTCTTAAGCATGATTAAGCACTTTGTGCACAAATTACTCAAATTAATCAAAATGCCTTATTATTGGTCCAAAATTTGATTGGATTGGAATTAGAATTCACTGTCAGATGCATTGGAACTATATTCTCATTTAGTAAGTTTCCAACACAAAATATCAAAGACACATATCTTGTGAAAGATATTTGTTAAAAAAGAGCAATCTAGAGCACATAGATGCAAATTTAACATTTTGACTCAAAATGATCTGATCAAAGTTAACTAGCCTATAAATTACATTACCCTATTTAATGATACTCTATCCAAAATCAGCATTTTAATATTTTATATTCACATCATATAACATGTTTTAGTGTTTCTAAGCCAAATTGTGCACTTCGATGGAAATTGGTTAACAATTTGGTTAGAGGTCATTAGTGGCCATATTTAGGTGTCTACATTTTATACCATATCCATGGTGTAGAATTATTTTCCAAAATTGATCTTAAGTTTGATTATCATCATACTTATGTTAAACATCTAGACATTTAGAATATAATCTTAAAAACAAAGGAAGGATTAATTGACTAGTCAGTTATGCCTTTTAGGTTAACTCATATAATGAATTCATTCATTTCAAGATGTTGAATTACATCCTCAATCCCTTTACCTATGTCATTTTTTAAATATACCTTGATGACATCTTAATATTTAAAAAACATGGGATGAACATCTACACCATGCTAAACTAGTGTTTCATATTTTGTCAAAACATATTTTTATGATAACATGAATAAATGTTAATTTTTCATGTAAGAGATAAAATATTTGGGACACATTACACACACAAAGATTTCATGTGTGAACTTAACCAAGATTCAATTCATATAAGAATTGGAAACACTAAATAACTTTGCATCTGATTCAAATCTTCTTAGAATTAGAAAATTATACAAGATATTTGTGTTTAATTTTTATATTTTGAACTAAACTACCAAAGGTGGAAACAAATAAAATTTTATCTAGTCAGTTTCAAAACATAGATAATTTGATGAACCAAAATTTAGACTCTATTTTGTGTTAGTACTTATGTTACTTGACTATAAATTTGGAAGATCATCTAATTTATTTAGTGATAAAATTGACTATCACAAATGGGTATTGACAACACAATTAATCCTAGAAAAGAGTGAATTTATATTATAATGGATTAAATAACATATGATATGAAACAAAGATATCTTTAGAGTATATAATTATGTTATATGATGAGGGAGTGATTAGAGGTGGTGATGAATGGTGAGGGTCAACGATGGAGTGATGAGGGATGGTGAGGGATGGTGAGGGTCAATAAAGGATTAATTAGTGATGATGAGGGATAAAGAAAGATTGATTAGGGATTATGAGGGATGAGGAGGGAGTGATTATGTATGATGAGGGATGGTGATAGTCAATTAAGGATTGATTAGGGATGATAATCCTAAGTGATTAGCGATGATGAGAGATAATTAATGTCAATGAGGGAGTAATTAGGGATGAGGAAGAAGTGAATAGGGATGATTAAATGATTAGGGATGATGAGGGATTAAGAAGTGATTAGTGATGATTTGGGATGAGGAAAGAGTGATTAGGGATGATAAATGATGGGGATCGGGTGATTAGGGATGATGAGGGATAGTAAGGGTCAATGTAAGAATGATTATGAATAATAAAGGAGTGATTAGAAATGACTAGGGATAGTGAGGGTTAATGAGGGAGTGATTAGGGACAATGATTAATGATGAGAGAGTGAATATGGGTAATGAGGGATGTGTATGAAGTGATCAAGGATGAGGGAGGGATGATAAAAAAATGAAATTAACATAAAGTGGTTGTTTGATGTGTATAAGTCACCAATATGACTTACACTACCCCAATCATACCACTTTAAATGAAATTCAAAGTTATTAGTTTTAAAACTTAAATTTTGACAAACCTAAGACTCTTATAAATGCTAAGAATCAATCTAAAAGGCACAAAAACCTAAAAATTGACTTTATGTTTACCAAAAATGGATATCAATTGCAAAATTGATGTACTAGAATCCCTAGGTTTAATAACTAGACCCTGAAAATGCCTAAGTACTAACCAGATTAGATTTTAAAAAACTATTTTACACATTGTAAGGCATGTAGTTATTAGACCAACTCTATCACATGTAGAGTGACCATAATTTTTATATTTATTAAAATAACTTTAAAGTACAATAAAATAACACAATCATGTTATTTGAATTTGAATTCAAATCTCACAAATGTTGGCTCAAGAATGGCTTGGATTCCTGAGCCAAAGGCTTGGACCTATCAATCTATAGTTGACTTTTTAGAGTTATGATTAAAAAACAGCAAAATTAGAGTTTGATTTCTAAATACACTAATAATTTCAACATGAAAATTCATAAACTTAATATCATCATAACAAGCACACTCTCCTCTTTCCAAAAATATGATTTTTATAAATTGTGGACTAATTTAAGGTTTCAAATTCTATTGATTTCTAACTATACCATTTTTAGGCAACTACATGATGCAAAGATACATGCCTATACATGTTCATGTAATTTGTCTTTTGTTGATCAAAGTGAAAAACAAGTTATATGATCAAAAAATAGACCTAATTCTACACATTAAAAAAAAATGATTTTCATTTTTTTGAGGTAGTTAGGTGCATCACACAGATGATTATCCATTTTTTATCAGTTTTCATGATCTATTTACTTACAAAATTCATAAAATAAAGTATTCATTTAAAAAATATAAAAAAATATAGGTCACAAACTAGAATATCTTATCTAAATTATCCCCAAAAAGTTTCAAATAATATTAAATTCTACTCAAAAAATGGTGCACTACATGACCATCTATCTACTCTATTTTCTTAAAAATTATAAGAGCTCCTCTTAAAATTTTAGCTATTTCACCTAGTTATACTTAACATTTTTTTTTTAAAATAGTGTTTTGAAAATTAGACTCAAAATTATATATTTCATGTTCTTACACAATCTTCAAATTTGGAGCATAAATATCTCAAATTATCTATAGAAGTTTAGATTTTTGAAATTTCAAGAAAATCATGTCCATGGATAGGCCACTTTTTGTCCTCCAATTTTGTGCACTTACCCAATGCAAGGAATATATTCAGTTATATGTTCTTGTATTTATAATGTTTTTATTATAATAGTTGTACTTAGTTGTATAGTTATTTTTATTATTGTGTAAAATGAGTTTTAGGGTTTTATTTAGATAAGCCAAGCGCTTTGTTTTTAAAATGGGTATCCCATCAATTTGAAAAGGAAAGGGGTGTCAGTTTCACTTTACATTATGTTATTATGGGTTTATTTTGTGGAAAAAATATATGTTATGGTTATGTTGAGCATTTTTTGGATTATCGAGGCATACTATTATGATATGGTTGTAGGTGCTTGCTTATTGTTTTGATAGGATTTAGAGCCTTTATGAATTGGATGGTTTTTTATTGAGTCAAATATATTGTGAAAAAATCAATTGAATTGAATTATTATTTTAATATTGATTTCAGTCTAGAAGAATCATTGTGTAAATTTTCTAAGTTTAACTATTCTCTATATTTTTATACAATCGATGACTCTTTTTACGGGTTATGCCTCTTTTTGGTATCATTATGATTTAGATTGATAATGTTGATTATTTTGAGGATAATAATTGAAAATTTAAGTGGTCATGATTGTGTTTAGTAATATCGGTTAACACATACCTATATGGTATATTCTCTTGCATATCTCATTAGAACTCAATAGGTTAAGCAATCCTTGATTAAATCAAGGAAGTCAAACATATATTTCATCTGATTAGATGATAGTATAAAAATCACTCATGAGTACTCTTTTTACATGAATTATCATAAGTATATTATATTTATTATTTTATTTTATTTGTCTCAAAGCTTACAATCTCAATTTTTGAGTTCACCCTACTATGTACCCTATTATTTCACTACACATTCAACCGATGGATGGGGTGTTCTAAGGCCAACAAGGGGGGCTCATTAGGATAGTTTAGGTGGGATATTTTCATGATAATATAATAAATATAATTTGAGTGCTTGGTATTTATTTATATAGTTAATTTTTATTTATATTATTGATAGCATAAAGACCTGATGTGAATCAATGTCTCAAAGATAACCTGTTGTGTAAGTTATATGTATTTTGATTTCATAATGGTTATAACAACTCTTTACAATGTTGTTTTATTATAAAACCTATATGTTGATTTAATCTTAATAAAACTAAAAATATTACTGATTGGTAATGCTAATTGAATCTAATATCTTGATTTCAATCATTAAAGCTATTATTAGAATTGCATGTTATATTTTAAGAAAAAATTGTTACTAAAATTGGAAAATCAATGGATAGTTATTTTGCCTTAAGGAATTTTTAATGGCTAATATAGTGATAAAATCTAAGTTGTTCCATTCTCTTGTCATTTTCATAAATTAATGGAAGATAAATATGTGAAAATGTATTATTTGATTATCCTAGAACATTATAGTTCAACAAGAAAATTTGTCAAAATTATAGGTAGGTTGTATTCATTCCTTTTGGAATTGGTATTCCAACATCATAAGATTAACATTATATTTTGTATACTTTTATAATAATTACTTTGTGATATTATTTTTGAGTTGTGCCTATACATGTTAAGTTTATTTAATATTAATAGATTATTATGAGTTACACACTGAGATCATCAAGTGGAAAATATGTGTAGCAAACTTCCAATTTGTTGTGATCTATGACAATAAGTAATAACTCTTATGGATATATTTGATATTTCAAATGTTGTAATTTCATTTCAAATCTATTCTGATTTTGGATTGTTTTGTGTACATTATAAAGAACTTAAAATATAATATGAATACTACGTGTACTAAGTTCATTTTCACTTTTATTTAAGATAGGCTTTAATTCAAATGGATTCTTGATTTGAGTCTAATTATTTAATTAAGACCATTTAGACATTCATAAATATGGATTATCTTCTTGTTTACTTTCATTTAGATGTTCATACTAGTGGTAGTAAGTTTATTTATACCATGATAATGATTAATTAGTAATTGTTACCATTGTCATAGTAATTAAATAATTATCAGTCTTTCCTCCATTCTTGAGTATAATGAAAATAAGGTTGATGTTTCTTTCATGTTTCTATGAATTTTATATTAATTTATCATTTTAAGTCACAAATGAAAGAAGAAGGAAACTAATAAGATAAAGTATTAAATAAATATAGATGTATGATTTTACCCTTTTGAAATTAAAAAATTAGTTCATGATTTAAATTGAAGTAGGTTCACTTATGAATCAAGTGACTTAGCTGAAGCATTATTTGAATTTATGAATTTAACTAGGTTATCTATATGAATAACTTAAGCATGGTTGTTGAAACATCCAAATAAAATTTAAAAAGCTAGATACTTGTTTGGTCTTTATTCTATAATGCAAAAGACCATATGATCATCATAATATACATATGATATATTAATACTATATGGAATGGTCAATGAATATACATGATTAAATTTTATGAATGTAAATGTTTTGTGTAATTCATTAGAATTGATTTCAATTTATGTAATATCAATGTGTGTGGCAATATTTGGCAATACTATGAATCAACATTGTTCTTAATTTTGATCCTTTTTATAAATTAATTTAATGTTTATCTTTGAAGCCATGTGAGAAATAAACCTAGATAAGGTAATGTTGATGTAAGTAGGTAACCTTAGTAGATGGACAATGAATTCATGTGACATGTACTATTGGAAGACTGTTAAACAATTTGTATTTTATTACTTTTGGAAATAAACTTAAAGTTCAAGTCTTATTGTTCACATAACTATATAGATCAATTAATGTAGAAGATTATTATGATGATTATTTTGTTGTGAATCATTTTATTTCTACCTTAGCCTATTTTTAATATTATATACATTGATTTGTACCTTGGTTAGAACTTAGATTACCTACTTGGTCATAATATAGATTGTTTTATGTCAAGTACATGCTTTTGGTCAAGGACAAAAGTTGGTAGAGATCTTATTAAGAATGATGTGTCTTGTGATTAGATTTGAGTGTATGAATTTATTCTTAATATACTAGTACAACCTAATCCAATTAATGATTGGTTAAAGTAACTACCTAATAGTATAAGTAGGAAGTTTTAACATTTGTTGGGTACTTGTGTTTAGTATAACACATTTATGGACTTAATTACACTTTTTCCATGAATTAGTATTCTTACACTAGGTTTGAATGGTATCGAGTAACTCAAAGTTATTTTTGAAAAAAAATGGGTTGTTACATTTTGGTATTAGTCCCCAAGTTGTGTGCTATAGGAAGACTTTGGGAATGAAGTTGTTACTTTTGTCGACCTAAGATATTGTGTGTTTCACTTTAGGATGGTGAGAACTAGATCAGGTGGGTTAAAAGATGACAACAAATTTATAGTTGACTACCTTGGTAGAGGTATATGTAGAGGAATAACTAGGGGTAGAAGTAGAGTATTTATAGCCCAAAACCTTATCCTAGGTAGAGAAGAACCTCTTATTAACAATGTTGGTAGAAATTTTGGTGAACCCAATGCAAATGTTTCTATAAGAAATCCTACTATTAGAGTAGGGATTTTATTTTTTCCCATATTTATTTATTATGGGATTTTTCCCTCACTTGTAGTTTTCCTAATTTCATGGAGAATCTTGATTATGTGTTCAGGTTAACTAGGTGACAAGGAAGTAACTCACTTGACTATCTATTCTGGGTATAAGAATTACTCATCTATTCTTGGCCCTATCGACCACATTTTGTGGAGGAGTTACTTGTATATTTTGTGGGTCTATTGACCACCTTTTATGGAGTTCTTGCTTACTTTCTTATATGTACTCACCTCATTTGATATTTTTTTAACTTAATGAAAGATTAGGTTTTTCTCCACTTGATTTTTATCTCTTGCAATATTGTCTTTGAGCGATTTCATTTTTCTTCTACAACATTGTGGTATGCAAAAGCTTCATCTCATTTGATCTTGACATTTGAACTCATGTTATCTAAAATTGGTGACATCTCTAATATGATATCATAACCACCCATGGTAATTATATGTATTATTATTTACTATCTATTTATATATTAAAATTATGAGATTTTTATTTACAAAATAAGCTTGGTATAAAATCCATTAGTGGGAGTTTTCATCCTTGGTGGAGTTTTTTTATAGATCTGGTTCATTGACAGCCATTACCATGGTTTTTATGGTTTATTTGTCACTGCATGTTCTATGTGACTTTTTGCATTTTCTTGTAAAATACTTATGTGTCTCCATATAGCCTTAAGTTTTATCTCCTTTATTCAATATCAACTTGTGTATTTGGTCTCAACTCAACCTTTGCTAGTTTTGTGTGTTTGGGAGACTGTTCAACCATGGTTTTGTGTTTTTTATAGGCATCCCTTGTCTAAAAAATTTTAACCTATTGAGTCTAATATCAATGTTACCCAATCATAACCACCATTCCATGTAGCCTATACAATAAAATTATCTAAGAAACAACACGAAAGACTCTTATAGTTTCAAAATGATTAAGAGTTTCTTCCAAAATAAGATAAGTCTATACAAAAATTTCCCTAAAGTTTTTAAAAAATTAGCATATTATATCACATTTTTTAAATCTTGATTTAAAACAAGGTCAAATAGGCTAATTTTATTTGAATGCACAAGTAATACATAAGTGTATTGATTAAGTTTAGCATTGTTAGTGGAGATTTTTTGATTATTTATTTTAAAAAATTATATATTATGGGAAATATTTAAAGAGGAATTATTATTCATATTTTCACTTTCTCAATATGTGTACTCATCTTAGAGACATTTTTTACTGATACTAACATCCTCACCTAGTATTTTAAATCATATCTTTTCAACATTTACACTGATTTCTCTATACACATTCTTGGTTGTACATTGAGTGTGCATTATTTACAACATTTTTTTGGAGGTAGTTCACCATTTCATAGTTCATGGGGTTGTAATTTATTTTTAGTTAGTATTTATTTCTATTTCTCTTTCATTTCTACAATAATAACAACTTGCATTAATACTACAACTCAACTCAACACTAAAACTGATTCAAGTTTAATCAACCCACTACCTCCCTTTAAATATCATGAATGGAAAATAAAGATGGTAATTATTTTGAGTAAGGGTTTGTATATGATTACCATGGGTGATGAAACTAAACCTAGTATATATGTAGAGAAATTTAAGTGGTATAACCATAGTAATGAAGCCTATGGGCTGTTACATTTTTTTGTAGAACTTGATCTCCTATTTCACTTATATCCTTCCAAATCACCCCATGATGTATGGACCATTATGGGAAAGTTATTTGGGGAGTGTTTTCACCTTTTAGGACATAACTCACATATAAATCCTATGTTTGATTAAATGGATAAGTATACTAAATTAGTGACATAATATTCAATAAATACAACTATTTATTTGTTATAGAATTGACTAGCTTTGAATTTTCTAAAAATAGTAATAAATAGTGAAAATAAAGACTTAGCTAGAGAATAATTGATATAGATGATATAAGTGTTGGAAAATAATATGTAATATCATCTAAATTTCATAAACTAGATCCGTATGTGAGAACACTTGCAAGCCACAAAGACTTACTAACCACTCATCACTATGTCATCTACTAGTATGCTCAATTTGTATACCCCATCATGGAATGGGGTTGGAATATTGTTGGGAGATGAAAACATGGGTCAAATTCATCCTATAGAACTTTTTAGGCAGTTATGAACTCTTATTCATAATCCAAGGTGGAAAAAAATGAAAATGGAAGAAATTTAGGGTCATTTATAAGTCATTCAAATCACTCAGGGCTTGGGGAGATCATACATGACTTTTCTTCACTTCTATGAGTCAAAAAAATAATAAAAAATTATGAGATTATGATCACTCAATCTCCCTAAAGGTAATATGGGGATAACATACACTCAAATTTTTGCTAAAAAAGAAACTAATCTAGGAAAAGAAACTAAGTACTTTTGTAAAAAAAAAGTAAAAGCTCTTAGGATCATTAATCTAATTTATTTTCTTTTTAAGATATCTTAATGAAATTTGAAATGAAGTTTGACCCTTTTGAGTGTTTAAACTTGTAACTTTGAAAAAAAAAGGTAAATTTGTTTTGAAATTGATTTTTAAGCACCAAAAATAAAAGTATGAATGGTTTTTTTAAGTGATTTAAAACATATCCTTTAAAAAAAATCTTAAAAGAAATGTTAGGGGATTAAATTGTGTTTGTTTAAAAAGGTTAGTCTGAAAACAATTTACACCTTTAAGGCTCTTGGGTTTTTGACACAGGGTGGAAAATTTGTCGAGTGATGGAGATGTTATTGATAGATGGTGGTGTTGTTGTTTTATGGTGATTCTATCAATCTATGATAATGTTTTGGTTGACAGTGATGTTTTCAGTCAATGATGACTTTTTTAATTGATGGTGATGTTGTCATTAGATGATATAATATGTTAGGTGATGATAGAATCTAACAATAAATTATATAATTTGTCAAACAATGGTAACACTAGTGGGAAATAGTATAAGCTATTAATTGATGGTAAAAGTTGTCAGTTGATGGAAAAATATATAGAGTGATGGTAACACTAAAAGGTGATGATAGAATATATTAGGAGATGGAAAATATACTATGTGATGGTAATGTTTTTGTTCAATGTAAAATATTTTGGGTGATGGAAAACTTATCAGGTGATGGTGATACTATTGGTAGATGGAAGAGATATCAGGTGATGGAAAAGTTACTAGGTGATGGTGATGTTATTGGTAGATGGAAAAGATACTAGGTGATGGAAAAGATATCAAGTGATATAAAATTTGTTGGGTGATGGAAAATATAAAGGGAAATAGAAAAGCTATTAGGAGATAGTTGTAAGAGGGTTTTCCTACAAACTAATGAATAGTCAAGAGATATAATCGAGTGGCATAGTCAAGTAATCAAATGTTATTGGGGGATAAAGTCACCATTTATTTCCAATGAATTCAATATTTATAGAATTTATGCCATGGGTTGAATTCATTTAAATTTAGGGGTGAAATCATTATTTATTGAAGATCAAATTTGACATCAAGACACATGAAAACAAGACATAAGAAAATAGACTTTTAAGGCAAAAAATCTAAAAACTAAATCTATAAGTGAACATTTCTAGGATTTTTAATGTCCAATATTACTACCTTAGTTCTTGTGGGGTGTGTGGTCCCATTGGGCATGCCATTATGTATCATAGGATTAAGAAGGAGATTTGTTTATCTTTTTTTTTTAGTAAAATCTATAAAACCCTAATATCAAATAACTTTAGGAAAGAAATAACTACTTTCCTATGTACTTGGGTGACCAATAACAAATCTAAGTAAAAATAAAACTAATAAATGAGGATAATAAACCAAATTTACCTCCCTTATTAAATGAGGTCATTCATTAGCATGTGAGTGTGTTAGTTCTTAGCTTATGTGTGAAATGGAATATTTTGGTAAATAAATTTACCTTATGAGTGGCACCTTTCTTTGTCCACCATTGCCTTGGATTGTTCTTGGCTTGGCATATGAATCTATATATTAGCAATTTATCATTATAACTTTGGCTTGAGAGTTTTTGTATCTCAACAATTTAACCGTATAACTTTGGTTGGAGAGCTTATTGTCTCTCAACAATTCAACATTATAATGTTGGCTTGAGAGCTTGTTAAACAATGACCTTGGCACTTGTATTTATAGGTTCCACAAAACTAACCCTAATTCACTTATATTTAGGTTAACTTTAATCATGGTTAGGTTTAGGAGGGGACAAGAAATTAATATTTGGGATATAGATCCCATTTATTAAGTAGGGTTATTCATTTCTAAATGTAATGCTTTAATGGAGACATTTTCAATTCCTTGAATTTAATTATGGTGACATCATCATGACTTCATTTTTATTGAATTTTATTTATAAAAAATTGATATTCACTAATTTCACATGGAAATTTCACATAATCAATTAATTGCATTTGATGAGTTAATTCATTATGCTTAGGGTTTTTTGTATTTTAAGAATTTTTTAAGTGCCCTATTTAATGGGTACAAAGAATTATTTATCAATTTGCTAGGTTGTAATTTGACTAGGGATGAATCCATGGGATGTTATCATTATGTATAGTATAATACCCAAATATGGATGACTCGGCATGGTTAGGGGAATTAACATCCTATGTGTGAATAAAACTAGGACATTCAGTGATTCCTAGGCTTAATTCATGTCATTTTCTAGAAACCAAAAAGTAAGTTTAACTAGGCTAGGAATGTGGCCAAAATGAGGTGTCTATAGGTATTACCATGGTTATAAAATATTTGTGTTTTACCTTAAATTATACATACATACCTCAAGTATATTTATTGCAATCAAAATGCTATCATTTTATGAATTAAATATGATCACACTATACAATCAATGGTACCTCATCCTCCATATTCACCACCATAATCCAAAGCTAATTATATTCAAAAGTAATATATTTATTCAATGGTGTAATTTAAGTAAAAAAATTAAAATCTATCAATGAAAATGGAATTTCTAAAATTTCAAAATCAAGTTTATATGAAAAATCAATCTACTCCTCAACAAGATCAAACACTTTAAAAATATTATAAATGGGTTGTTCAAATAAATCAGGATGATATTTCAAAGACCAGATAAGTGGCATAATATTCTACAAACTCTCAAACGATTACTCATTATTCTCTTAGATATACTTCTTATATGCAAGATCGCATGAGTAGTCATCTAGATAGTTTTTTTACTAGAGATGATACATACTTTGATTCTAATGTAGGCTCCCCTACAACATTTCATCCAAAGAAGGTCAAACCTTTACCACAAATTATCTATTACTTTGATTCTTATATTAATGGAATCATTAGATAGCTTGTTACATTAAAAAAAAAAAATTCACAAACATGTAAAATAATAAAACCCTGACTATACATAGCTTCTATATTTTTACATAGTATTAATCCATTTACTTACATTTTCAATAACTTGATCATTTATTCTACGTCCTTGCTTTCATTGACTATTCAGCGTTTATTAATGCCTAAATGTGTACCATAGATGCTTAGAGTGTTAAAAACACTTCTCATTTTAGAATTTAGTGCATGAGTTTTGGGTTGTAGTAATCCTATTACCTATTGGTGGAATAGAGGTAGAACAAGTGACTATTTCAAAATATTTATATTAATTGGTGTTCGAGAGCCATCATGGACAAATAGAAGATCTATGTAGAGTATGTAGTAACTATGCAAATAATAGTGAATTATGATCAAGAACTAAATTATGGATATTTATAATGGCCAACTAAACTAAGGTGATCCAGGTTAAAAAAGAATCAAAAGGAAGGGTAGGGAAGAAAGAAAGATTTTTTTTCCTGATTCAACCTCTATGAAAAATTTCACATATCTAAACATGCATTTAACCAATGTATGAAATGAAGTAGCTTAAGCCTAAATCATAACATACATCAGGTAAGATTCAAAGGAAAGTATGAAATTATGTAAATAGGAACCAAACTCACTTTAAATATTCACTCTTAAATCAAAAAACATTAACCCAAATGCAAAAGAAGTGAAGTGAACAAAATAAACCTAAAAACTTTTAAATAATCTAGCAGTGGCACAAATTACAGTAACTATGCAAAGAATAATGAATTATGATCAAGAACTAAATATTGAATATTTATAATGACAAGCTAAACTAAGGTGATCTAGGTTTAAAAAGAATCAAAAGGAAGGGTAGGGTAGAAGGAAATATGTTGTTGGTCTTGATTCAATCATTATGACAAAATTCACATATCATCTAAATATGCATTCAACCAATGTATGAAATGAAGCAACTTAAGCCCAAATCATAACATATATCAGGAAAGTAACAAAAGAAGGTATGAAATGATGCAAATAGGAACCAGACTCACTTTAAATATTTATTCCTATAATAAAACAACATTATTCCAAATGCAAAAGAAGTGAAGCAAATGAAATAAACCTAAAAACTTTCAAATAATCTAGCAATGGCACAAATTATTAGCTCTACATCTAAGATACACATCTAGAATCCATATGAACCATTCAAATCTAAAATTGAAACCAAACAACTAAGAAAGAAACCATATAGCACTTCCCATAAGCAAATACTACACAATATTTGGAAAATTCCTTGCTTATATTAACTATTCCTAGTTTACAAAGTAATTTGGTTATAAGAACTTGGTGTCCCACAAATTTGACACTTCTAGATTTTGGGGACACTCCCTTTTAAAAAATTTACATTTTAATAGTGTGTGTGTCAGTTGTATTGTTTGAAGCCAATGTCCTGAATAAAAGGCTTGGGTATTACTTATGTTTGTTTCTCTTTTGTTGTTTTCTTCTCAGTTGCTTCAAATTACTCTAGAGGATTGAAAGCACTTGATTAAAAACACCACCCATATCCTTCATTCATCCATTTTCATCATTTAAATAACCTGAAGGTAACTCATCTCATTTTTTTAATGCAAATCAAGTTATCTAAGTTACTTTACTTCATTAAAAATAAGTAGAGTTATCTCAAAAACTTGACTCACACTTCCTAGACCTTATTAGGTTTATTAGGGAACTTTTCTTAAGAAAATAAAATAAGTTAAGCAGTTCTTGAAACTCGATTAACACTACAAAGACCCTATCAGGTTTTTGGGACTACTCAACTTATAAAATGTATAAGTAAAAGTATTTTGGGTTTACGAACTCAACTTACTTGTGAACCAAGACCCAATCAAGATTTTGAGAGTGATTTACTTATAAGGCTTAAACTAAGCAAAGTAATTTGAGAAACTTGATTAATAAAGAAAGTTGATGTAGCATTGACACACTGTTAATAAATTCAATAGCATATATATATATATATATATATATATGGGTAATTTCCACCTCACTCTCCAGTCATTCAATCAAGTAATTGCCTCTACAAACCCCAAGCTATGTGTTTTTGACCTCTGGAGTGATTTGGAGAAATTTTGAGCATTTCTATCTTTGACCCATTTGAAGTTGAGGTATGTAAATAATTTATATTTCATTTTATCCTTTTTATTTTCCTCTTTTAAGAATTTGTGTTTCCTTTTATGTTTTTTCCATCTTGTTTTATTTTCTCCATTGTTATGGTTTTTGTGCTCATCTTCTTTTCCATTTCTATTGTTAGGGTTGTTTTTAGATAAAAGTTTTAGTTGAAAATATTGCTATGCTCTTTCCATGTTAAAAATAAAAAAATAAAAAAACTTTCAAGGATGCCCTAATTTCTTAGACTAAACCAAGTTTATTAGTTGCCCTAACTTTTTTCGGGTTTACATTTACTAGTAACTTGTTTTAAGAAACTTGAGTCTCAAAGTTCAACCTAATTGGGGTTTCCATTACTTATAACTTGGTTTTCAAGTTATAAGTAATCAATAAAAAGGACCCTAAAGTACATTAAAATATTAGCTTAATTAGGTTTATTCCACCCAAAGTCTTGTGCTATGGAAAACTTGAAGTCTTGTGCTATCATAAATCTAAAGTTATCTAGTATCAAAACCCCAAAATTGATTACCTTGTAAGATTAACCTAAATGTGTTAAGACTTTCAGATTTAAAATTAAGTTAATTGAGTTTTTAGAGATATCAATTCTTTAAATTTGTAGAACTTACTAAGAGTTAAAAGGAATTTAAGTTAACCTTGTTCTTAGATTTCTTAATCAGTTGAAGTGTTTAATAAGTGTCTTAAAGTACTTATCAAGCATTCTTCAAAATTTAGAGGATTAAACGTTTGGGTTAGAAGCATTAGTAAGGTTAGAGGGGGAAGTAGTAGAAGTGGAAGTAAAAAGTAAGATCATTAAAGAGGTCTCAAAGTTGGTACTTGAGGAAAATCTAGAATTGATCAAAAAGGGTGAAGGAAAAGCAAAGGTAAAGAAAGTAAAGATCCAAGAACCCACAATAAAATATGAGTATAAGGGATATCCTATTGAATCATCCATCTCATAAAATCTCAATGAAATAAGTGACATAAACATGGGGCATGTATCTTTTACTAGGTTGTTGGAAATATCCAAGGCTATTGCAAATACTCCACTTCTGCATGCTATGACCAATAAGAACATTCTACAAGCAGTTTTCCCTAGCTCAGCCCAACTTCTCAAGTTTGTGCTTACATGTGCAAAATATTATTATGTCCTATCTAGGGTAGTGAGGGATATTGATGGGAATATAATTATAAGGATTTATGTCTAATATCTCAACTATTTCTTAAAAATCTAAACCTCACCAAAGGTATTTCAATAGAGGTAGCTGAGAAGCGGTGGGAAACCAAGACAACTGAATGTATCAAGATCATTAATACTTATTACTTTAAGAAGGTTAAGTAACCCTCAAGGTTTCCTAAACACCTTGTTTTAGATTAAGGTAAAAATGGGTTTTGAAGGGACCCCAAAACCCAATACAACAAGGTGAAAGATAAACCATAAAGCACAACCAGGTTAACAAAAGAACCTAAATACAAAAAAGTACCAAAACCAAGTTTTACAGGGTCCTGTTAGCAACAAATATGACCATAAAAAATAGCTGTCAAAACACTGATCTGAAAGATAACCAATAGGATCAGCAAGTTGAACAACCTCCTAGACCAGTAACCAGTAAACCAGAAAAGCGACCAGTTTACTGACCCCAAAAAACCAGTCAGCAAAAGGGAACTTTAGATGAGTCTTTAAAGTTAAGTTTTTTTTTTTGCATGACCAAAGGTTCATTTCTAGAGGAGGGACCAAAGGCTTAGACTTCTTTCTCCTTACTGCTGTCCAACCATCCTCTACCTTAGCTACCTCAACAACCCATGCCTCAGAAGACAATGATCTTTGGATTCCAGTGGGCATAAAAACCTTGTGAGAATCAAACATAGTTTGGCTCTTAGAAAGATTCTCCAAAGTAGGGGAAGAGACCACCACCTCCTCCTCTGGCTCAACTATATCACTAACCAAAGCCTCCGCAAGGGCTCCATTAGAATGTTTCACCAATGATTCCTCTTCAGCTTCCGGTTCAGATTGTGAACTTTCCTCATTCTCAGACTCGAAATCAGTTGTTGCTTCTAGAGGTTGTTTGTCAATGTTATGTTCAGAGGAAACCTTAGGCCACCAAGAAGGTGAACGTCTAGGATTGGATTTCCTAGCAACACAATGAGCAGCAATATGTCCCGTCTGGTGGCACATCCTGCACCAAAAAGGGATCCCCTCATAATCCAAAATTTGTGTCCAGGTACCCCTTGGGGATTCAAGGCAAATAACCTTAGGAAGGCCCTTAGAAACATCCAAATCTACTAAAAATCATGCACACGTCGAGTGGAATGGAATCACACTATCTTCTTTATATAAAAATTCCCCTATAGCATTTCCAATGGTTTTAAAAACCTCCTCTTGCCACAGGTGTATCGGAAGATAATTTTTAGGTATGATTTTACTCAAGAATTAGATGATATCATTCAACTACTATGCAGAATCAATGGGAAAAAGAATGCCAAATGTTTTTCACCATGGATGTATGCCTACATCAGGACTATTGATGAAACCTAGAGTTCTTATAAGATTGATTGGGAAAAAATGATCACTCATAACATTGATCAATAATCAAAGAACATGTTATAGACTTTTGATTTCAAGATGATATCATATTTGGTGTATGCAGTAGTTTCCATTGGGGTTTTTTCAAGGTTAAGGACTAACAGTTATTTTTCAACAGTACCAATCTATTAATTAATAAGGGGATTATTAGGAGCATTATTCAAACTACCAAGGCACCCAAGTGATAAATGGATCCTAATAGAGATGAGTAGGAAATTAGTTGAGTTGCATGATTTGTAGTCCAAATCTCACAAGTCAACCCTTAATTTTCCTATTATCATTGGTCACTATCAATGCCCAAGTATCTACAAAGCTATAAATATATATAAATAAATCTATCATCATTATACTCAAGTTCATTTTGAGACTAGAGCAATTTTTTATTATAGAGGTGTTGCTCAAAATATTATTTCTCTTGAGTATATGCATATCCCAACACTTGAGGATTTTTGGATGGATTACAGAGATAAGTTTGAGATAAGAATAAGGGATAAAAATAGGTTGACTATAAAATAAACTTGAGATTTTGATCTATCTACTATTTTGAAAGATTTACAGGATGATGGCATGGTTTTTAGTGATGCTTTCTAGGTGCAAGAGGGGATAGTGCCTCACTTCCAACAATTATTCTAGGTGATAATCATGACAAGATAATAATGGAGAGGACTTTGAATGTTTTATAAATTACTTATAATTATATTTTAAACAAAGGTTACTGCATGAATGAACTCTTAAGTGAAACTTTACATGTGGGATAGAAGAGAAAATAAATAAATCAAGGAGAAAGTAGCCATGGTCCCATAAAGAAATTAAAGGTTAAGAAGAATGTTGATGACACATTTTTAGTAGTGAAATATAAAGAATCAATTAAATCCACTAGTGTCACTTCCCCATAGGTTTCTCTTACCCCTATTTCTCCATGTATTCTAATTGTTTCCCCTATTACTACTTCTATTCAAGCCCCTTCAATCCATGCTTTATCTCCTAAGGTATACATCACCAAGTCTTATAAAAAGTCTACTAAAAAATAAGTGAGTCCTCCTCTTCTTCCTTCTACTCCACAAGATACAATTCCACCACTTCCCTCAAAAGAGCCATATCATGCTGAAAAATAATTTAAAAAGGTAACTTTTGAGGAAGTACTAACATCATAGGAGGCAGGATTAGTGAAAGAAAAAGAGACAAGACTTGAAAAGGAAGTTACTGAATAAATTCTAGATAGAAGAATATAAGAAGTGGAAAATGAAAGGGATACAAAAGTAAGAGAAAAAGAAGTTGAAAAAGATAAGGAAGATAAAGTGGAAATAGAAAAATAACCTCCTACATAAGAAGCTCCTTCATAGGAGTTAGTAATCAAAAGTGGATAGCATGAGATGAATACACATTTAGTTACTTTCACCAATGTATATTTTTCATCTTGGTTAGCTTTACGAATAACTTCAAGGTCTAAAGAAGTGACCAATATTGAAGAAATGTGTTTTAAATTGTTAAATAATCTAGATAAAAGAGGGAAGAGGTCCAAGTAGGCAAAAGTTACTTCAAAATTAATAATTAAATCCTCAGGGTAGAAATTTGTTCAGATAGCAATTCCTCCACCTGGAGTCAATAAAGGAGAAGTAACTAGTGAAAATATATAAATCACAAGAGTATCCCTTTAAAATATTACAATGGAAGGACTTAAGTAAGATACTCAGACTTTGATTGATACTCTCTTTAAAAATATAGATGAAGAGGAGGTTGTTAAATCCAAATTGAAGGCACAAAATGATCATTTATGTCAAATAATTGCCAAAGTGGTGAAGTCAACTCCTCAGCAAGTTTACTTTTAGATACTATGATTTCTTAGCAAGTGATCACTGAGGTGGAAGAGACTAGAGATAAGGCTAAGTAAATTGACAAATTTATTGAAAATATGAGGCAAAAAGTCAAGAAATTGTCTACACTTAGTAATGATGCTCAAAATGATCTTCTAAACAAGATAGCAGAGATGAAAACCATAAGAATTAAATTAGAGAATGAAAATGGGATTTCTAGACTCCAACAGGAAAGTCTTGAGCAAATATTGAATTCGGATGAGAAAGTTGTGGTTTAAGAAAAAATTGCTCCCTCCATAAAGAAAATAAAGTAGGAAGATTATCTCCTTTCTTTTTTTTAAGCATCCTTCTAGATATAGATGAAAAAAATAAGAGGATGGAAGAATATGCACATGTTAGCAATGTTGACCTCGAATATTGTTTCTTTGGGATCATAGGACTATGGACAACTAATGTCCTGAGAATAGCTGAATAATTGATGGAGTAGTTTAAATAGAGGATAGACATAGTCATGACCCCCTTCACAACTAAATCCATTAAAGTGCTGATGAAATGTCAAATAGAATTGAAGAGGATAGTACCAAGGATTGAAAAAGATAAATTTCATTATAAAAGGCTTGAAAGGGAAATAGTGAGGTTTGAGACAGAGAGACAAGAAATTATAAAACCAAATGATGGATTCATTCAATCAATAATTTCCTAGCATATCAAGTACATAGAGAAATGCAAAGATCAAGTTCAAAAATTAGATTAGTCTTACCTGGAGATTAAAGTGAATTCTTTTTTTCTTTTACTTTCCTTCTCCTATTTTTATCTAAGTGTCATTAATTGAAGTCTTTTTGTAAAAGTAAATTACTTCATCTAATTTTACATTGCATGCAAGAAATTTGTAATCAATTCAAATTAGAAATGTAAAAAGGGGCTACTTGTCACCGATCATTTTATGACATGAAGGAGAGGTTTGGGGAAGTTGTTACGTAATGGTCTCCAATTTTAGTGCATTACATGTGAATTGAATAAGTTGAATTCTATTAGGATTATAGTTTTTGATATTATATAAATATGAATGTTGGCCTGCATGCTAGAGGATGACAAAAAAATTAGCAAAGAAGCAAAGATAAAAAATTGTACAAGTAATTTAATAAATACAAAACTTTGAGTTTGAAATAATTAGATTTTCTTATATGAATTGTGTTGGATTTGAATAAGAAGATAATTAGCTTTTTTGAAGAAATTTGTGTCGAAGGGAATCATTTCATGTGTTCTATGAAGATAAATGGTAAACTTTGTGTTATCCTTAAATCTAGATTGAATTCATAGTTTTCTTACATCATTTTCTGAAAATATATCTTTTTTAAAAATGTTTATCAACTTGCATAGATACACTAGACTCTTCTAAAGCTACCTGATGTGAAATACAACTTTTATTTTCTCAAACACTGTAATTCTTTTCTTATCCTCCTATTCTCTTTCAAAATTATCAAAGCCAGTTGCTTACTTGTTGCAAAATCTCTTTGTTATGGTTCATGAATGAAGTGATTAAAGTAACAGCCCCAAAGCAAAGAAATTTACATTTAATTTATATGCATTGTAAATAGTTTTAGATAGAGAATAACCAAGAGTGGATAAATAAATCACACAGGAGCTTCACCATTAAATGAAGGGGATTTAATCCCATGACTGCCTAAATAATTTTGACTTCATGGAAAATATCTAGCCAATAAAACTCCCCCATTTCTTTAAAATCTACTGAAATACTTAAATAAACCTTCCACTTGTCTTCCTTATGAGGATAAAATCCTCATATCTTTGATTCTAGTAGAGCCACATTGTACTTGCATTGAGTAGTTATTTTTTTACCTAATTCAACCTATATATATTTTGAAAACCAATTAAAATATTGATTTTCATATAGCTATTTCATTAATTAAAATCTTATAGGCTGCATAGCCTTCCTACTAAATTGTTTGGACCCTTGATTTAGAATCCATCTGCTAGTTCTCGAAGCTCAAAAATGGCATTCATGCAAACATCATTTGACATATACAAGAATGTATTTGATGTGTTGTAGATCATCAAATTTAAAATCATATGGATTTTTTCCTAGGCTCAATTTTGATGTCCATGAGAACATCTTCTATTTTTGGCTAGCTTTGTAATTTTATATCTTGAAGCTCAAAAATCATGGAAGCACCAAAAGTATAGGAAATAGACTTGATACTAAAAAGAATGAACCCATTAAATCCATTGGACCCAAGATCTTTCTAGGTAGATTTATAAAATGTATAATTTAACTAGTCCATGTGATTTTGCATGACGTTCTTATGCCTATCAAGGTTAAAAATGACTATCAAAATTTGGTCATTTTAGTCTACAAAGACAACTTTAAACGTGCATATCTCCTTTTACACTTAATAACATGAGCTAAAAATTGGTGCATAATATCTTGATATGAAGATGAAAAAACCCATTTAACCATTTCTCTTTAAAATTCTACACATGTGAGATATAACTTCATCAATAATCTCACTCGAATTTATTTGGACCTTACAAAATTAACTATGGAAAAATAGTTGAATTTGGTTGAGAGGCCAACTTTGGATCTCCATAACTTTTGATAAACTTTGGTGAAAAAGTTGAAATTTGGCACATATGTTCTTGGCATAAATGTGAACAAATCCATATGACCAATTTTTATTAACTCATCCACATGTGTGAAATATGACTTTAGCAAATTAGTTATTCAAATTTTTTACCTTTAGACCAAAATGTCTAGATGGACACAATGAGGTACTAGTTGAATACCATGCACTTCCATACTTACTCCAAGCACTCTTTCCACCCTATAGGGTCTTTGTAACATGTCCATAGTCTTTATAAATTGACAAATGACACTTTAATTGAACTTAAAATGTTTCAATGGATGATCTTCAAATAAAAATAATGTGCAAACATGTTAGTGACACTCTGATCAAATGAATTTTCAATTTCAAGGTACAAAGTTGCAAAATTTGACTCAAGGGTCCTTGTTTTTAGAAAATAGAGGTATGTTGACCTTAACAAATGGTGACTTCTAGGGGAAATATAGAAATATGTTAGAATTCATAAACACTAGTTTAAAAATATAACTAAGCTACTTATTCCATTTGATCAAACACCATTATTAAGATCAGTTCATGGTTAAAACAAATCTTACACATGAAAAATTAAGATTAAACATCAAGACCCAGTCATGATGTGTGTGTGTTTTTATTCCACTTACTAATTGCCAAAGGATTTAGAGAATAAATTTTAGGTTCATGACTTTAATTATTAACATCAAATTTTAGCATGTTTGAATACTGATTAGGAACCATGATTTACTCAAGAAAGGCTTGGGCATTGCTTTGTTTCTAGCCAACCATCCATAGCCCTGATAAAGATGCCTTTAGTTCTACTCATGCCCTTGTTCCACTACTAGCCAGGCATCCATTGACCCAATGGAGATTACTAGAATCACCTTTTCTTGGAAATCTTTTGATTTTATAATAATCTTTTATTTTTTAGATCATTTAAGGATTTCTAGCAAATGTTGTAAACCAGGTTAGCCAAGTTTAGGGATTTGACTGAGTGTCTAATTTTAAAATAATCACCCTTGGTTATAAACATTATCCCAAGCAATTAATTGTTTTAAGTGCAAGCATGACTATATCTTAATAATTTAAGAGTTCATCCTACATGTGAAATATTTATTAAAACCAAGCTTAGATTAGAAAAATGTTTAAAATCTCAAGGAACAATTAACTTATCCATCAGTCTTTACTAGATTTTATAAACTACAACATCAAGCTCATATTTTAGCAATCCATAATCAACCAATGTTGAGAAGTCATAACTATATTTTTGAACTGTGAAGATCTTGAGTATTTATATGAAACTTGAGCTGAGGTTCATCCAAATAAAATTATTTAGAAGCAAGGAACAAATCACAAAAGGAAAAAAAATGCGTACAGGTGCTATATACAAATAAGGGATAGAAAGGAAAAAACAAGAAAGAAAGAATATGAAAGAAACTAATCTAAGCCCTATACTAACTTCATAAATTACTTACATCTAGGATTAAATAGAAAATTATTTAGTCTACTCTATAACCTTGAAACCCAAGTGTTTTTTTATGGAATTTTCCTATAGATAGGGGCATTTAGACACCTTGATATTCTAGCTGGTGTGACTTGGGCTCCCATATCCACTATAAAGTACATGGATCAAAGATATGAGTCTAAAATCCAATCATTTTTCTCCCAAATCCTTCTACTTTGTAGTAAGAGTGCTAGTTCTACTTCATCCATAGATAGGTATTAGCTTAGATCATTTTCACTCAATAATGGTAGCTTGGCTTGCATCCTTAGAATGATGTCTTCATTAGGTTTTTTTTTTTTAATGGAAGTGGACTACCAATCTCTACACAAAAATCTTCCAATTCATCCCAAAAGGTTTCTTCATCCTAATCAATTAAATGATGTTCATTTAGAATCTTTCCATTAGAAACATGCTAGTCCCATATCTCTATATTTTTGATGAATTCATATGAGCACTCTTGATCTGTTATGCTTATTTCATCTTCATCTTTGAAGAGGAAAGGCATCTCCTCTATCCAACCAAGTTCTAATTCATCTTGTCTTGGGATCTACTAAATGGTATAGTCTTCTTGAATATCAAAACCAATGGTGTAATCCTCAGATGGAGCATCAATATCTTATTCTATCCCATCATCCACTATCTCAAGCTCCTTGAATTTATTTAAGAAATCATGATATGACTACTAACAATGATCATCTTATTCAAGAGTATTCTCCATTTTAGTAATGAATCTATGTGGGTTATCTTCTTGGCTACCCTCTAAAGAAGTATTATCTTGTACTTGATATATATCCACCATTGTAAGTCCTTGGGCAACCTCTAACAACTCTTCTTCTTTAGGTGTCTCAATGATGATGTTATATTGTTCTTCAATTTAAATCTCTTTCACGTCTTTAGGAATATAAGTCATCTCAGATGTAACCTCTTCCATTGGCTCATCTTCATCCTCATCTTTAAATAGGAAACCAAAGATTTCCACCATGAAATATTGATATGTTTTTTAAACAGTCAAATGTACCTAAAATATTGTCTCAGTTAGGTGCAACTCCATATGTGTCTCTTCTATTTTGTGATATTTCAAAAATATTGAAATGATTAGCCAAGTCTACATCACAAAAAATTATTTGTATGGAATCAAATGACTCATCATGAAACCTGCTTGGAGGTATATTAAACCCTTTAGAAGAGAAATTTATACTATATTTCTCCTCATTATTACCCATTTTATTTTGAAACTAAAGAAAATTAGTTCTCAATATCTAGACCATTTTTAGTATTAAGTTATTTGAATTCTTTGGGGTCTCATGCTCATGGGTTGGAGCATTACTACTAGCTATGGGCATCAAATTTATATGATTTTATGGATGGAGTCCATTAATAGTGTTATTTAGAAACCCTAAGGTCTTGCCAAGATATAGATAACTCAATGGTAATTAGTTCTAGATTGGAGGTTGATTCAGGATAGATATATTTTGATTGGTGTTAGGGATAGAGTATGTCATTTGTCCTTGAGGTTGCATTTGGTCATTAATAGCCATAGCTTCAGATTAGGCTTAGGATAATGTATTTATAACTAGGAGATATCTTTGTAAGAACATGGAGGTTATTGGATCCACAACATCCTTATAAATTTCTAAGGCTAAAGCCTCATTGGGTCTATAAGGGACTATGGTTATATTGAACCTATTTTAGAGCCTGGCATTAAAGGCTCTAATTGTCTCATTAACATCTCTTGTAATTATGGTGAATAGATGACATAGGACACAGGGACTAATGATTTTTCCAAATTAATTAATGAACAATTTGTTAAAATCATCTCAACTAATAATGTAGTCTTCAGGAAGACTGAAAAACCATTCATATGCAACATCTTTGAAAGTAAAAGGAAATAGTCTACATGCTACATCTTCATGCGTCACATTTAATAATCTTAATGTAGCTTTGAAACTACTAACATGTTCTTTAGCTATGACAACATAGGACTAAAATTGCATAGATATCTTTCAAGATTTCAAAAAAGATCATGCACTATACCTAGTACATTGATCAAAGAACCACCTAGCCAAACCATACCTTGAATACATGAGTATCCTAAACTGATGAAGTATATTGGGAGACTAAATATTTTTGCTCATCTCAATCTTGCTTCTGTAATTCCAAATTAAGGACTTTGAATCCTATTTGAAATATGATGTGTGAAATCAATCTTCACAAAGAATATTGATTAGATTTACACATTAATCAAAATTTACAAAGATTCATACAAAGCACAATAAAGGATATCACTCTTTAACTATGTTAGCTCAAAGAAGTGTCCAAATATGCTAGTATGATTGATATCTATATGTGTAAGTCCAAATACACTTAATTTCACAAAGAATTTATGAATCTTTGATCAAAATAGCTTTACTAACCTCAAATTGGTTGGATTCATAGATCTAAAGATATCTTTACCACAACTAAGCATATGTATTCAAATAATGTCAATCTTTGCCTCAATAATCCCAAAGATTGGCCTAAAACTATGAAGATCACCAACCTTAACATAGTTATTCTAAAATAAACACAACTATGTAAAGAATAGAGTGATCTTTGATCAAAATACATCAAAACCAGCAAAGATCCTCCAAATTCACAAATATTTTTTGGGAGCCTTCCTTCTAGTGCCAATGAAGCTTCTCCTATTGATTCCTAAATGTGTATCATAGGTACCCAGAGTGTTAAGAAACACTTCTCATTTTAGAATTAATAGAATTTAGTGCATGAGTTATGGGTTGTAGTAATCCTATTACCTATTGGTGGAATAGAGGTAGAACAAGTGACTATTTCACAATATTTATATTAAGTGGTGGTTAGGATCGATCATGTCCAAATAGCATATCTATGTAGAATATATAGTAGCTATACAAAAAATAGTGAATTATGATCAAGAATAAATATTTACAATGACAAGCTAAACTAAGGTGATCCAAGTCAAAAAAGAAGTAAAAAGAAGGGTAGGGCAGAAAGAAAGATGTTGTTAGTCTTGTTTCAGTTATTATGACAAATCTCACATATCATCTAAACATGCATTCATCTAATGTATGAAATGAAGCAACTTAAGCCCAAATCACAACATACATTAGGCAAGCTTCAAATGAAGGTATGAAATGATGTAAAAAGGAACCAAAATCACTTTAAAGATTCACTCCTACAAGCAAACAACACTAGCCCAAATGCAAAAAGAATTAAAAAAAATTAAATAAGCCTAAGAACTTTCAAATAATCTAGTACAAATTAACATCTCTACATCCAAGATACACATCCAGAATCCATAAGAACCATTCAAATATGAAAGTGAAACCAGACAACTGAGAGAGAAACCATATAACACTTCCCACAAGCAAATATAACACTTCCCACAAGTAAATACTAGACAATCTTTACAAAATTCCTTACTTATATTAATTGATCCTAGTTTAGAAAGTAATTAGGTTCTAAGAAGTCCCCCCACTTTCTTTAAAAGTTGTTAAAATCATTGTGGATAAAATCCTCATATATTTGTTTCTAGTAGATCAACGTTGTACCTACATTGAGTAGTTATTTTTTTACCTACTTTAGCTCAGACATATATTAAATATATATTGAAAAGTAAATAAAATATTAGTTTTCATTTAGCTATTGCATTAATGAAAATATTACAAGCTACATAGCCTTGCCACCAAACTGCTAAGACCCTCCATTTAGAAGTCATTGGCTAGTTCTTAGAGCTCAAAAATGATGTTTACACAAACATCATTTTACATCCACAAGAATATATTTGACATCCTACATACCATCAAATTTAAGCTCATATGTATTTTAACCTGGGTTCAATTTTGACATCCATGCGAGCATCTTCTATTTTTTTCCAACTTTGAAATTTTATATCTTGAAGCTCAAAGGTCATAGAGGCACCAAAATTATAAGAAAAAGAATTGATACTAAAAGGAACAGACCCATTAAATATAATGGTCCTAAGATATTTCTAGGTATATTTATAAAATGTAGAAGTTGACTAGTCTATGTGATTTTGCATGATGTCTTTGTGCTTATCAAGATCAAACATGACTAAGTATGGAAATTTGGTCGTTTTAGTCTACAAAGCTAACTTTAAACATGTATATCTCCTTATGTGCTTCATTGCATGAGGTGAAAATTGGTA
The DNA here is from genome assembly GCA_037957365.1 of Torreya grandis. NCBI lineage: Eukaryota > Viridiplantae > Streptophyta > Pinopsida > Cupressales > Taxaceae > Torreya > Torreya grandis. Next base: position 257,326 of record JARHVA010008632.1, read on the forward strand.
TATATATGATCTTGGTATAAAGATGAAAAACCCATTTGATATTTCTTTTGAAACATCTGTACATGTGAGATATGACTACACAAATATGCTCACTTGACTTTATTTAGACCCTACAAAATTGGCTAAGTATGGAAAAATAATGGAATTTAGCTAAGAGGCTAACTTTGGATCTCCATAAATTTTGATGTGCTTTGGTGGATGAGCTAAAATCTGGTGAATATATTATTGGCACAAAGATGAACAAACCCATATAACTAATTTTCCTTTAATCATCCACACATGTGAAATATGACTTTAACAAACTACTTGTTCATATTTTTTTCTATTAGACCATAATGTCTAGATGGACACAATGAGGTACCAGTTGAATACCATACAATTTCATACTTACTCCAAGAACTCTTGGCACCCCATAAGGTCTCTAAAACATGTTCATGGTCTTTATAAATTGACTAATGACACTTTAGGTAAACTTAAGATGTTTCAATGGATGATCTTCAAATAAAAATAATGTGTAAACATGTTAGTGACACTATGATCAAGTGAATTTTAAATTTCGAAGTAAAAATTTGCACAATTTGACACAAGGGTCCCCATTTTTTATAAATGGGGGTATGTTGACCTCAACAACCTCTTGGCCCTCCTATTTTTTATTCTCATATTTGATTATCTCAAAATAGACATCATTTTTTTCTCACACAGTCCATGTTATTCACTAGTTTTATAGTTTGACTTAATTTAAATTCACCTTCTAGCTTGGATTTTAATGTTAAATATGGGCAATAATTCCTATCACTACTATACCTATTAGGTAGTCATGTCCTATGCAATTTGTCTACCCAAAAATCAAATTTTCAAAATTATGAGCCTTAATACTACTAATTTTCAATTATCCTAGTCTATATCAATATGAAAAGAATTATTGTTAATGAAAAATATATACTTGTGTGCACATGTGACATATTTCACTGTACTTCACACTTATGAAATGATAAAGTACACTTATTTATCATGCATACTCTTACTATTCCTACATGGTTCCCAATATCACAACGGGGCAATCTTATTCATAATTCACCTTTTCAACCTATCCAAACACTTTGTTCTATTAGACACATGTTGTGAGATATTCAAATCACCCTAATCTTATTCTATTTTATGACACCTTATGTCATTCAATTTTAAGCCTTGTTATTTTCCAAAAAAAATAAAATGCAAAACATTCAAAATCTTCAAAAATTCAAAATCATGACCTAAACATGTCTAACTATATAGTTTACATAATTTTCAATATGTTATTTATCTCATGATTAATAAATAGCATATTATTTCTATATCACACATGAAATTATATGGTATATATGAGTATTGTGTAAGACATACAAACTTTTATGGATTAAAATGTTGTAATATCTTCTACCCATTAGCCATGCTAAGTTGGGTAAATTTTATTTATAGGTGATAATATGCAGATGGTATTACTTTACAGCCACTATATTGTTGAGATTCATCTATATACACATGTCTTGCTAACATTTCTATCTTACATAGTGTACATAATTATGCTATTTTCTAGGATATTATTACATGAAATTTGTGATGGATTAGAATACATCATTAGCTCTATGTTCCATTTATTTTTATTTAATTTTACATAGTATATTACATGGTGTTTTTATATTATAATGTCCCTTTTTCCTCATGTGCAAAATTTTATTGATGCATCTCTATAAGATCTTATGTTGTATGATACATTTCAACATGCCATTATCTTTACCCTTGGCCCTATGTTTTGTATGTGACTTTTAAACATGATATTGTCTTATCCCTTGTCATTATGTTTGGTATGTGGCATTTTAACATGTCGTTGTCTTGTCCCTATGTTTGGTATGTGACATTTGAACATGTCCTTCTCTTGGGCCTTGGGCCTATGTTTAGTATGTGACATTTGAACATGTCCTTTGCTTTGGCTCTTGGCCCTATGAGTGTGAAACATTTGAACATGTCCCTTGTATTTGAAATTATTCTTATCTCTCTTGTGTGAAATATTTCATTTTTTGAAATTTGAACATGTCCCATGTATGCATCCCTTGGCCTTGTCACTTGGAATATTTCTCTATGTGTTTTTTGTGTGTGCTTATTGATCTTATTGAGTTTTATAAGTACCATGATCCATATCATGCACTAATAACATTACATATTAATTATAAATATGTGATCTATGATATTCATTGATACATAATATATACCTTTCCTCTTGAGTCACGTTCACTATAAAAATTCCTTATATGCAAATAAAACTTTTTATAAATGCTACATTTTTTAATGATATATCTTATTACACATATTACAAAATTAAATTTTCTTTTTATATGTATTTTTTTTCAAGATACATTACCTCACCTAAAAATAGGGAATTTAAGTGGTTTTTTCATGCATTAATCCTTTCTATAAAGGGTGTCAAAAATTAGTTTGGTATGCATACAGTTTTGGAAGTTGAAAAATAATTAAAAAAATAGTTTGGCACACATATAGTTTTAGAAGTTTCAAAACAGTTGAAAAAATAAATTTGTCACAAATACATTTTTATAAATTTCAAAACTATTTAAAAAATTTGTCATTAACATATTATGGGGGCATATGGCATACATATGTAATCCATTTTTAGTTTACTTATTCTAAAGTTACAGTGAAGGGGCATGATACAAATTCACGTTCACTATACTATTTAGATTCATGATACATAATTACAACTATAAAGTTCAAATAGGGAATGATATTGATTCATGTCTACATAAATTATATAGACATGGTTGGGTCATGAAAGAAATACATTCTATTTTTATATTGCATTTAATTTACAATTGAATCATGAGCCTTTTTTAGTAGATGGTTCAATTCATAGAACATGATGCTTAGCTTAAATATAGTTGTGACTTTAGCACTATGTGAGCAAATCCATTATGTATTCTAACCCATTTCACATCTTGGGGTTACAAATATCAACTAAATTAAATTAACGTTCAATTATTCCTCAATGTGTGTCATTATTATTATACTATTAATGTATGTTCACATTATTAATTTGTAGCATAATTATTGTTAGTTAAACAATAATATGATAATAGAGTTTTGTATGTTATATTATTGTTATAAATAATAACAATAATATATGGGGTGATTTGATATAGTTAATTGGTTTTTAGATTGAGTTATTATAGGGAGTTATGGAGATTATGGTGGAAATATGATCTCCCCAATTATAGGAAAGAATATATATATATATATATATATATATATATATATATATATATATATATATATATATATATATATATATATATATGTATGTATGTATGTATTGATTGTATGAAATAAAATATAGTATGGGTATTATATTATCATAGTGTTTATTATTCTTTATTATCTACATATGTAGTCTCATTATTTTTTTGTTCAACTTCTGTAGATCTGAACCAGTCTTATTATTCTAAGTATTAGAGTAACATGAGATCCTGAGTGTTATATGGGGCAGATTAGTTGATCATTATGATTGTCCTTGATAATGATAATACTATGAGTAACATTCATAAATATTTAATAATTTAGATAGTAGATGTGTGTAGTTTAGCTTTGTGATATGCAGTCAATAAAGAGAAGTGTCTAAAATTTCTTCAATGCATCTTCTATTTTGTTCCTGAGTTCTCACATGTACCATGACTAGATTGAACATCATAGTTTGAATTTATTATTCACTTCACTAAGTTTCTAGATCATCATCATGATTTGAATCATAAATCAAAATTGATCCATGCATTTTTTATTCTCTAAGAAGCTTGCAAACTCCATAATGGTTTCTCATCATCTTGACAAAACTATATCAATATGTATTCACATTGTATTAAATTATTCTATCTATTTATATTGATTTATCAAAGAGATTTATAATTTTAATTCACCAAATGGAAGGATCTATACCTATGTGTTCTTCAAATACAGTTATTAACCACATAATGTGTTATCAATCTCAACTTGAGTTCCTCAAATACAAATCTTCAATTCCTAGACTTGAAATTGATCCAAGATCAAAGTATTAAATTATTGGTACTATTCTCGCAAGTTATAGAAAGAAAACTATGAATCAAATAGAATTTGAATGCATCAGTCTTGGTATTAATTGAGGACATTATGGTTGGGTATGTTGAGTTTGAATACTATTGCATTAGAATCTGATCCATATGGTAGCTTGTTCTTATAGAAATGAATTTGTAGAATGGCATTCTAATCCATATTCATGCTTAGACCTATGTGAAACTTAAATCTTTTTGCTAAGTCATCATTTATTCTAGTGTTCTATTCTTGCATAGAAAATCATCCAAATATTCATTCTTGTATATTCTACAGTTATAATACCTGAAAGATTTAATTGGCGTACATGTAGATATAATACCTATAATTTTGTTCATGTAATTGTGAAGCTATTAAGACCCATGCATCCAAGGCAGATCATTATTCATGATATGTTATATTTTCCATACTAGTCTTTATGTAATTATTGTTCCAATGTTTGTGACATGGACACCTCAACCCAAATGAGTATTGTTCTCTCTACAGTCTCGTCAAACATCAAGCTTCCCAAAAATCTCTAGTCAACTCCACCACATGGTATTTAAGTTTTAATTCATTAGTCTCAGTTTCATATGTTATGTAGATTCTATTTTTATGTGATAATTTTTAATCTAAAGTCAAAGTATAAGTTGAGTCAATACCATACTTTTAAAAGTTTTATGTTTATTATTTTTAGGTTGTATTATGTTTGAAGATTATTATATTATATGCTTAAGTTAAGGGTCCTTAATGTTGTTTATTTATGTTATGTCAGTGTTTATAGTCAAATTTAAAAATGAGTTAAAATTTCAAAATCATTTTTATCGATTGAGTTTATTGAAAATTATTTGGGTCTATTGCTAAAAATATGTAAAAAATCTCAAAAGTCAAAAGTGTTCAAATGTACAAGGATGCATTATTTCTTATATGCAATATCCTAAATCAAATTTTAAAATTTCCAGTTAAGTATGTGGTTTCTAATTTCTATGGAAGTAAATAATATAGAACTTGCTTGAACCATTAAAGCACATGTTGACTTCATTGGTTGTGTAAGCAGCTTCACTTATTAGAAGATGGAAGAAATGGAGGCTAGATGTTTCATATCCTCTCATTAGCCACTATTGATGGGGACACATATGATTTAGTGGTGTATTTAATTTTTAGTTATGTGTTTAGGTTTATTTGTGTGTGAATAAGAATAAATATTGTAGACCTTATCATATTTATAATAATTAAACTGTAAATTCCTCTATAACTTCTCTAAAATATGATAGTGAAGAGAGCTAGTAATTGTATTACACATCATGATGTGGTTTATGGTAAGCCTCTTTTAAAACCATTATTTATGGATGTTGGTAATATACTTGAAAACCATCCCATTTTTGTTGTTGGTAAGCCATATGCAAAACCATTTGTAAGTTTTGTGATTGTCCTATGAAAATCACCAGATCATGAGTATAGGTGTAAATATGGGATAGATGCTTTCCCCATGTTCACATTAATGGGGTGTAGACTAGGGTTTAATAATATTCACAAGGGAGTGAATATTAAGTTATGTTCACATTATTAATTTGTAATAATGTAATTATTGTTTGTTAAACAATATTACATTAATAGAGTTTTGTATGTTATATTATTGTTATGAATAATAACAATAATATACAAGATGATTTGATATAGTTATTTGGTTGTTAGATTGAGTTAATATAGGGAGATATAGAGATTGTGATGGAGATATGATCTCTACAATTATAGGAAAGATTTTTTCTATATAAATGTATTGCCCATATGAAATAAATTATATTGTGAGTACTACATTATTAGAGTGTTTATTATTATTTATTATCTACATATTTGGTCTCATTATTTCTATGTTCAACTTATGTAGATTTGAACCAGACTTATTATATTCAATTTTAGGTTTAATCACCCCCAATCTTATATAATGGTTCAACTAAGGAACCATCTTCTCCAAGTGATTCATGATAGGCACCAATTCTCCAATGCTTCAAGGAAGCATCATTAACAAATAAAATTCACAAAAGAGAAACAATTAGGATTCACACATATAGGTGTACTCCTTCCATACTCTTATCTCAAGTTTTGAATTTTCAAAGTTAAATAAAGTTTTCAAATGATTTCAAATTCAAAAAAATTCCAAATTTCAAAATGTAATAATTTTCATATTTTAATTTTCAAAAGGAAGGAAGCAAATACTTCATGTATTTAATGGGTTTAACAAAGCATACCATACCTTGAAAGATTGAAGTAGTAACTCAAAGACAAATTATGTCTTAAAATTTAAGGTGTATACTTTCCTTTAGTCTAGTAATTTCATTTATTATACTAAATGGGGGGGAAATGTAGTAACTAAAATTTGGCCACAAATACTTGATCATGTTTGATTTAGTCCCTTTTATCCTTAATTAAATTATGCATTTATTCAATCCTTTTTTTTACCACACTTTATCCTAAGTAAAATCAAAGACTTATTTTCCCTAGTAACCATCATCTATCATATATATAAATGTCAAATTATTGAAAATGCTTATATGCAATTGTATGCCTTAGGCTAGACCCAACATTTAACACTCACACTTAAGGGACACCATCACCTAATAGGGATGTGAATACCAAGTGCCCTATCTATTTTTCAAACTCATGTCCATGTGTCATAAATGGTTATATTTTGAAGTGTAACCCATTCATAGTGATGATTATATAATATGACTTATCATATCCAAGTAATGACCTCCTTTCCTCATATTTACTCTTCCTTAAAGTAGATTTGGATGCCAATATTAGGACTCATTATTGATTTAAAGTAAAAAGATGAGATATTTATCCTTATTATTATTTGAGATTCATTTTTATCTATTATGTCAATTAAGTTTTAACATATACATGGAAAAGATGCCAATTTTGCATGTTTAGGTCAAAAGTTAAGAATTATAATCAATATCATATATTTTGGGCCACCAGGATATCTACTAAAGAGAAGTTTTGAAGAGTTTTTAACTCCAAAGAATTAAAAAAGTATTTTTATAAATTCCTAGCTCATCTCTATAAATATTTAAATTGGGTCCAGAAGTCACCAGTCTAGATTCAAAAGTCATTAGACTAGATCTAAAAACTACTAATTAGCCATTTGGGATTGAAAATAAGACAACATTATTGCTAGGAACATGTGAAGACTAATTATAAATAGTCTTGAGTCATTTATTTAAGTATTTTGAATGCTAAATATATAACTTCTAAAATTATTATGTTTTATTTATTGTTATTATATTTATAGTGCCTCTCAAAAGGTGATTGTAAGTACTATATTTGTCTTGCTAACATAATTTGGGTAAAACATTTATAACCATTAAGATGTTGTAATTAATTCATTATTATCAAACAATAATATCATGAAAGACTTGTTATATGGTGTTTTCCACCTATTGTTCCTAAAAAAGTGGAAAGGATTTTGTTATGGAATAAAACAGATCTTGGTTAGGATTTTATTTTGCTAGGTTATTAGTCTATATTTTAAAAATTATTTTGAATATTGTAATATATAAAATTGTCTTTTGTTGATAGAAAGGAGAAGTGAATAATTTGAATAAAATAGTATAATTTCTAGTATTTGATTATAACTTTTCTATATTAATGAGAAGCTGAGCTCATGAATATTTTCCAATCTTGATAGTATTGTCATCCAATTCCAAAGAGGATTAAAGGCCCACTCATTCCAAGGAATAAGGATATATTGGTATTTAATTTTATACTATGCTTTGATAAGTGTTTTAAGTTTCTTATAAGCTATATTTGAAAAATATTTTTTCTATGTTAACCTACAGGAGTGTGTAAGTTTATAACAATTTACTTTCAATAGATTACTTTTAGTATTTACTTCCAAAAATTTACATTCTAAGAATTTTTTTACATTTAAATCAATTTCCCTTTGAGGATTTTCTATTTGAGTGCTTATTTCTTTTTATCCCTAACAATCTAAAATCTTCTAATTTTAATTAATGCATTTTCCTTTCAAGAATTTAGATAGCAGTGTGCTTTCCCTTTCCAACAATTTGAGTTTAGTAAGAGTGTGATTAACTTATAAAGTAAATTAGATTAGAATTTGATTTAAAGTAATTTGAATTCCATAGTTTAAATTATACTAGTTTGATCTATAATTTACCCCCTAAAAGACAAAATTGTTAGCCACAAAACTACATACATTATTGTATATAATATTTAGATACTACCTGGAATAACATGACATATAACTAAATGAAGGGTACATAATGACCCTCGACATTTTTGGCATAGTTCTCTGGGATTTTCCTAGTGTTAATAGGGTATAAATTAAGTAAAATAGTTTATTAGGAGTTACTTCACATAGTTTTAAAACAAATTATGAATAGATAAAGATACTCAAATGGAATATACATTCTTAAAATCCCCCAATATAAATGCATACATAACAACAATACATAAAAAGAAAGTGGGAAAGAAGAACTTCTAGGGAAATAAATTATTGGGGAAATTCACAAAAATGAAGAAAAATCGCCATTCCCATCACTTTAACCTTAGGATGAATACCCAAAATTAGGTCCATATGTTCAAATAAATCAATCTAGGCTAAAAAACTTTTAATACAAATATTTGATACAGAATCTCAATCAAGTAACCTTACATCTACATCAGATAATTCCACACAACCTAGAAGGACTATTTATAATATCCGATGGGAAGAAATGGGAGAGAGAAATGGTAAGGTATTGAATCCAATAAATCCACCTCCAGAGAGAACCTTCACTTACCCTTTTGTATTAGATCCTAATGAGAATTATCCCATGAAAACCATATCTCCATCCATCCTACCAACCTTTAGAGGATTTTCTTTTGAGGATCCTAGTAAAAAAATTTATGAATTCAAAGTAGTTTGTCAAACCTATGACTACAAGAATGACAACCAAAATATGAAACTCTTTCCATCTACCCTAAATGATGTATCTATGAGATGGTTCATGGGATTATAACCCAATTTCATCTGCATATGGACTGAAATGGAAACTAAATTCTTGGATAAATATTAGAACTACTGGAGGATAATGGAGAATAAGGAATAAATATTTAAAATGAAATAAAAATAAGATGAAAATATGGAATATTATCTTTACATATTAATATATATCCACAAGAGAAGTGGGAGTGGGTTTGATGAAGAGATAATCAAGACAATTTTCTTGAGAGGATTGGATGATGATTCTAGAGAATATTTAAATCTCATGAGAAATCAAGATATAATTAAACTATGATTAAATTACATAATTGAACTATGAAAAACTACTTTAGGATAATGGTTAATGTTAGAAAAATCAAAGTAGGAAAAGGGATCAATGAGGCTATCCAACTCATGGAAGAGTTTACAAACTATAAAATTGACATTTTAGTACATCTAAACACCATGTTAGATGGAATCCAAGAAAAAAAACTGAACCCCTATCCATATACTACCCTAGTTATAGATAAAATAATACATTAAGGGATTTACCTCTTTATAAAATAAAAATTTATGCCATTTGTGAAAATAATCACAACATGGATCAATGTGATCTTCTCACCATTATCAAAAACTAGATTTAGAAAAATACCCAACCTAAGGAAGAACTCAACTATATAAGGAAAAGATAGGGAAAGAAATTTTAATAAAATCAATATATAAATTAATTTTCCCCTAGAGATCCTTCAAATTGGGTTGGTAATCATTGGAATATGCCATGGGTTACTATGCCACCTCCATAACAATGGGGACCACCTTCTTGGTCACCTCAAGAATGGAATGGTCAACCATGGACTGGTCTATAATGGATGACTCAACAGTTCACAACCATGGATATCTAAACCAAAATGATAAAGGATATTATAAAATCATCCACATGGATTGCTATGACTTTCCCTTAATATATCTCAACAAATTCAAAATGAGCAAGTAAACCAACCATAACTACTTGCTTAGCCTATGGCTAATCAAAATAATAATAATATGTAGGGAACTCCTATCTATAACATGTATTAATAAGGAACCATGATATTAAATGATATAGATTATAGAAATGTTCAATTATATTCAAGAAAAAATATGACTAATCCTTCCCCACTAGTGATTAATGAAATACCCAATGGGAAGGAAGAGCATTGTTCTATGAATATGCACTAGTTCAAGAAAAAAAATGTCTAAGCATTAATATTCCTCTTCTGCAATCCATAAGATACATCTCAAAACATAATAAAATTATTAAGGGACTATGTATCAAAACTCCATGAATAAAAAAACAATATCCAATGACCATACAAGTAGATGGAAATCTAACTAACCTCCTAGCAAGAAAATTTATCTTGATAAAGTATGGAGACCTTCTAAGTCTATTCACTATTATTGTTGATGCCCTAACTTCTTCATAAAATTAGGGAATCTCTTTTCTCTCTAGATTCTAGTCTTCTAGGTCTTAGTTGTGCATGGGCTTGTTTTATCTACTACTTTAAATGGGGAAGTCCTTAAAGAGTTACAGTCTTATGTTGTGTTTGTTTTACTCTTTAGTCCAGGTCTAAACTTAAATATGTCTATTACATACACATGGTCTATGATATTGTATTTGTGGATTATTTGATGTAATTGGTTGAATTTGTCACCAATATGATAAGTCTTATTCTATTCTTAATCATGTTTCGAACTACATGAAGGTTCCCATTTTCAAAACATTTCACCTCAAATTTGTGCAAATTATCTGACCATTATAGGATTTATGTTGTTTTATTTGATTAGTTAGACCTAATATTATCTTCTTTCAGTTTATTTGACTGATCCTTTCCTTATTATTAAATATAAAAACTTATCATCTTAGTTAATTGTGTGATTGAATTGGCTCTAAGTGTTTATCAAATGAAACCATTTCAATAACATTTTCATCTCTATTTAATCTCTTTTTCCCATTTTGAATTAATCTTACTATGTGTTTTCATGTTTTTCATGATCTTTTCTTGGGTAATATGGTTTATATCTACTCCTAGTCAAAATAAAATGGGTAGTATTCTTTTTAATTTCACAAATTATGCCTTAGTCTCTTCCTAAATAATGGACTATTTTTGGTTATAGGTTACGGCAAAAAAATATTTGGTTTTATGCATAAGCTTGTTTCATATTACCTTTCTTTTGATTTTTCCTTAATCTTTTTTTACTCAAGATTTAAATTAAAAAATCAAACAAATATATTATTCTCTTATAATCTAATGATCATCTAAGCTTTCCAGGTCTCTTTTTACATTATCCATTTCATTTGGAACTTCTAGGTAAGTGGGATTCTACAATGTGGCACAATCCCACATCTTTAATTTCTTAGGCCCCTTTTAATATTTTTTGGTTGACCCTAGACCTCATGAGTAATTTGGATGCTAACATGTGTCATGAACCTAGTAATCTCTTCACCACCCTCTTATATCTATGAGCCTAGTCCTTGAACCTTCTATATGCATGGGATCATGCCATGTGGTATGATCATGATTCAGCATGAGCTAGAGCCCCCTAAGTTTCCTCAAATGTCCTTGGAACTCTAAAATGCACAATATCACACCACCTGGTGTGATCCCATTTATTTAGGCCCTAAAGGTAGTCTATATACTTTCATTGATAGTCAATCCCCTAGATACTTAAGATCATGCCACATGAAATGATCTTATTTCTCTGAACTCCTAGGGTGGCATGTATGTTGATGAGTCCTAAGAGAATGATGTCTTGAAAATTCTCAAGATCTAATTTCACCAAGACCATACTAGTCATTAAACTAAGTAAATACTAAATTAGACCTTTAATGAGAGAACATATACCATGTGGCATGGATTTTGATCTAGGTGACATGATGATGTACATTTCATGAACTTAAATTTGGCATCCATCTCAACCTATCAAGACTTTCATAGAGCTTGGTGATTTTCTATTTAGATTTAAATATTTACATATATTTAAAGTTTGTGGATTTTGTTCCATTCCAAATAGCTTAAGGGTATTAGGACAACAAGTTTTCTTATCAAGATCCATAATAGAGAAGTTAAAATCAAGAAAATATTAGTATTCTCTATAATTTTAGTTAGGTAGCCATGTGTCAGAACATGCTTTATCATGGAATGGCTTCATTGTAACTTTGGATTCCATGTACTTTTGCTCTTAAATACATCATTAAAGCCCTTCATTTCAGTTTATTTCCTCCTTTATGGGAGCAAATTTGACTATGTTTGGATATAATGGTTTATTCATTTTATCCAATTAAATAGATCAATTATCTTGTTGACAAAATCCCCTTTTCAATTATTAATTTTTAGGTATTTTTCATGTTTTCTATTTAACTTTGCCTTAGTCATTTTCTAGGTTAAAACTAAAATTTTTAAAGTCTAATAGCTAGTTTATTTTTTCAAAAGCTAATGACTAATTATCTACCTATAGGTCCAAATTCAACCAGTAACCACCACTTTTATTAACCTTGTAATTCCACTTCTCTAAAATACATTAGACATAGAATCAAGCCTTTTGAACCTTTAGATGCTTGGGATCATGCCACATGGCATGATCTTATTTATCTAGGCCCTTGAGATGTTCATGATGAATCATGTAGAAAGTATATATTCTATGTAAATGGTATGATGACATATAGAATCATCATGATTATCTACACCTAGGTTCAAATAGGAAGTAGTATGATAGGGCCAAGATCAAGCAATTCCATGGATGATGCATGATGGCATGATATCAAGGATTTAGGGTAGTTAGAGCATAGAATAATGATTGAGGACACACATAGATCTAAGCGAGTGGGATATTTACACTCGTTAATATATTTTTTATTCATGACTAAAGAAAAGTGAAGCCAAGTAGGGCCCTCAACATGGAATAAATTGGAGAGAATTTGACATGTAGTAGGGGTCCCATATATTATTGGCATGTTATATTTTCTTGAGTATCAAGGAGTGGACACATGGAATGAAATTAGTGAATAAGATATGTGGGCCTCAAAAAATATGATCTAAACTTAAAATTTATGACCATCTTTCCTATCTTACCCATCTAGGCTATTACAACCCAAAAATTGGATTATGGATCCAATCAAATATGTACAATCATAAATTATATTATCTTATAAAAACTAAAGGGACCATGGGACATGTATTCATAAGTTAAGTTATATTTTATAATTAACCGAAATATTTGGCATGTACATTGGGATTGAGTTGAATCATAAATCATAGATTGTTGTCTCAATTAGGCAAGACTATCACCAAGTATAGAGTAGCCAACTAGCTGGCTCAAGGGGACCTTCAATGACTCCAACCACCCATAATTTAATTTTAAGAACAATTATCATGGCCTTGGTCCTAATTTCATTGAGATTTTCCATGGCCCATTTCATATTTGAGCAAAGGTCAGCACATCTCATTAAGTTTATACAAACATGCATCAGGGGTTGGATTTACAACTCAATGGACTAAATGGCTTATATAGGACTAGTTATATGTAATGAAGTTAATTTCATTTATAATTAGAGATATATTATATGACTTGTTGTTCATTTTCATTTTATTTTAATTTCTTGCTTCTTAGTTTAGCTTTCATTTTAAGCATGATATGTGGTTGTATTAAGACTTTTTCTATAACTCATCTGAACATTGATGAATATTGAATTTTTTTCATGAATTATCTTCTATATGAAATATTTTTTAATTATATTCATTATCTATGCATGTTTATGTTGAATTTTATTTTCTATTATACATAATTACTTGATCCTTAGACTCATGCACCATCGTTGCCTTCTAGTTGTTATATAGTGTCCAAACAAAGACTAGTTTCTCAAGAGATTTATCTATTTTACATATTCAAAACTATATTAATTAGAATGTGAGTTCATTTTTCCTTTATCCCTATGCTCTCTCTCCTCTTTTTTTTATATATGTTAGGTTAGTTTTAGAATAGTCTAAATTGAAATCAGTTTTTTAAGCTTTATCTAGAATGCATGTTCACCCTTTCACTTGTCTTCTTTTATGGATTTTTTAAATTGGTTGACAAAATACAAGTTCTAACCAATAGTGAGTTTATTGACAAATCCTAATGATTTAGTTCTTATAGACACAAGAGAGACCCAAATATCTTTTATAAGTCTTAAATAATACTCCAAATAGACCCCTTTTATGGAATAACTTACATCATCCAACTAAGGTATCTGGTATGCCATGACCTTGTAGACAGATACCTTGGTTAGGTTTATAATTAGCCTTCTTCTTGTATACACATAATATTTTCAAACTTTATCAATCATTAATGCTTTCTCTATTGGAAGAACCTATTGAATATCAATCTCTCTGAGTGCACACCTTAAAACATGCACCAAGAAAGGGGTGGGCAGACCATTGGTGATTCACAAGATTATTGTCCCATACCTCCACTTACAACCAACATAAACTTCTACTATACACTTCCCTAAGATTTTAAACCTCTATTACACACTCCTCCAAGAAATTCATCACCTTAAATAGTCCCTACCTAAGACAAAAACCCTTTTTGACATTTATCTAGGAATGTTAGCCAAGGTTAACCATGTACTTAAATTAATATTAGCATGTTACGGTTCTAGGTCAGGCTTGGTCAACCCAGTCTGGGATCTAACTAAATTTTATTAATTAAAAACATAGGGTTAATTAGGGATAACACTATCAGATAAAATTTCATAAAGGTTTATGGTTAGATTCAAATATATATATATATATATATAAATCATTTTTTCCATTTCATAGAGAAAGATGGAGTTAATTATTCATTTACACTTATTTATAATCTGCTCTTACACCATTCTACTTGAAGAGTTATTGCTTAGGGTTTATGCTTAGAGAATGATCTTGTCTTATGTAAAATTATCAGATGTTTTGACCTACTTTAGTGATCCTTACAAACCATAGCAACCTCTTGTGAAACACCTTTATCTAAGGGAGAGATTGTATCTCGATGGGTTCATCTTCAAGGTATGTATCTCTAACTTTAATCTTCTATTTTAGTACATATAAGTATAATAATTAATGGTTTTGAATGTATTTATCTCTCCATTCATTAGGGTTATATATATGTATAGATTGATTAGAATTATTCTATACATGTTTACTTTTATGTTTATTACCCCCATTTTATGCCATAAGCTTTGGTGAACACTAGGTTAGATTTTATTTTACATTGTATTTACTTTAAAAATTTTAAAAAACATAGGACCTAGCTAGGGTTATTACATGGTGTTGCTTGACTAGAGGCTTTGCAACCCTCTCTAGTGATGTTATTATGGTAAAGACCCCTTAGTTAGGTCTAGAACATCTCTCTTGGTCATGACCCTGATCATCTAAATGTACCAAAAAGTGAAAGTATAAGTATGGTTTATCTTCTTTAAGCTTATATTGATTCTTAGATCAGTTGTATTTTCCCTTATATACATTTTAGTTAACATGATGTGAATCTAAACCTTGTAGGTTTTATTTAATGCATTAATTTTATTATCATTTTATATATATTTATTTTTATAGTACTATATCAAACTTGTTGATACATTCTAACCTTATATGCACCTGTTTAACACACAATCACTCCAAATCAACTTTGTTTTCTTTATGTAAGTCTTATCCAAATATAGGTGACTAGATTGATCATCTCAGGATAGTTCTATTATTCAACCATAGGATTGTGGACTTTGTCAACCCAATCAAATTTGTTTTCATTACTCTTTTTTATCATACATGTTTGTAGACTTAGTTAAACTAGTTGAATCTATTCATATATTATTTTTACAACATAGGTTTTATAGACTTCATCGACCTAATCAAATCTATTCGTATAATATAAAAATTAGCATTTTAGTAATATAGCATTAAATTTTTAAACTAAGCATCTTATAAATTATCAAGGTTTATTATTACCTTCTCTATCATTTCTATTTATCATTTAAAATCTTTTTTTTCATAATTTGTAGACTATAAAACTACAACCTTACAATAAACTAGCTTGCCTAGCTCGACATAGTTCTATAACTTGTATTATATCTAGAAGACTCAACACATTATCTTACAAGTTATTATTTTTTATTACTATTATTGTATAGTTACCCTATATGACTGTGTATCTTTTTAGATTATTCAGTTTCTCCATCTGTTGTACCCAGTTGACCTATCCAATTATGTATCTTATTATACTACCTCAATTTTACCATCTATAAAATATGGTCAAATAGTTTAGCTATGTCTTTTACATCTTTTTGTGTTGACCTTTTCCACATACTCTATCAACCCTATTGACCGTATACCTCTTAACTGATATTGTTCTATGTTTAGATAAATTTGTCCCTTTTTTATTATTTTCTTGCTAATTTTAGATTCTACCTCCAAACATCATGAAATCCCCTACCAGAATAATTTTGGACAACCTGAATCTATTTAGACACTATATGGGATGTTCTTTTCTTCCTACCTTCACTGCCTAAGAGGGTCTTCACTTTTGGAATATCTTTCCTCATCCTTTTTATTTGGACTATAATATGGTCCAAATTACTCCAATTTATGATATTGGTTGATTAAATTCACTATAGACTTCTCAAGATAGTTCTCACTTTAAGTTACCTTACTATATTTTGGGGGAAACTAACACAATCCTAATGAATAACCTAACAAGAAACCTTATCAACACCAACAACCCACCTCCTACCAAGCTACCACATAAAAACCCTCCCCTAATACTAATTTGGGGAATCCACCTCCTACCAATCTAATAATCCTCATCCCAACACCAACCCATAATTGATACAACTCATATTATTGCATAAATAGTGCAACAAATGAACATCATGAAAATATCTAATACCTCTCAAATTATGAAACTACAACATCATTTGATAAACATGGATAATTAGCCTCCTATCCTTCTTCCCCAAAATAACCAAAAATTTAATTCCTACACCTCTTGAATATGCCATGGTAAATATCATTCCCCAACCTATTATTAATAATAAGATGTTATAACACATTCAAAATGAAACTTTATCCCCCTTCATTGTATTTATTGATATTGATAATATATCTCGAACAATTAAATATGAAGGGACTAAAGACCCTACATCTTTTCTCAAAGAATTTGGTAATCTTTATAAAGATTGGATTTAAAATAATACCTTCACCACTACCAAAATTTTGGTTAAAACCTTCATAGGTGATGTATTAGAATGGTATAACCAACTCCCCTAACATTATATATGGTAACTTGAGGATTTAGTCAATCCTCTAGTTAAGTAATTTCAACATAATGATCTTCTCAAAAATTATCTTCATCATTTCATTAATTCTAAGCAATACCATACTGAATAAACTCATGATTTTATCAAATGATAAAAATATCTAGCTCACAAAGCTGATCACAACATGATTAATGATAACTTGTTCAAACTTTTCATCACTACCTTAATAATTTTTCTCTAATATAAGGTTTAAACTTTTGCTCCCTAAACTCTAAATGATGATATCGATCAAGCAAAGTGATAAAATTTATAATGAAATAGTTCAAACCTAACACTAAACCATCAAGGTATATTTCCAACACTCAACCAGTGCAATAACTAGAGATCCTCCCCAACCAAAACTAAGAGTAGCCAAAAAGTAAAATCCCCAACCTTCCCATACACCACTAATTATTCAACAAATGAAAAAAAATTTAATGCATTCTAAACCATTCACATATGCTAATAAACTACCTACATGATATGACCCAAACAATTTTTTTTGTTTTCATGTAATATATGTCATTCCCATGAAACATTTTGTGGGTTTATAAAAAAAATCCATTTATTTTATGATAAGAGATACATTCAATCATGATTCCATGATTAAAATCCATCATCTTGATTATGTTACTACTTCTCAAAAGAAATAATCTTTCATATCTTCTTCCTCTAACGATCCAAAAAATATTTATTTATACAACCCTTAACAATCAAAAAAGGATTGTGTGATTGATGTTGACTATGATCAATACTATACCAATTACCAATACATGAATGTAGCTAAAGTTAATTATTGTCATAAACCACCCACAAATATATTATCACAAAACCAAATAAACCATCATTAGAAGAGAAAATTATCATAAATGCTACTACCACTAACTTGCCTTCTAAAACTAATGAGGAACCACTTCTTCAATCTGAACCTTCAACTACCTCTCTTTCTACTAAAAGTATTTTACCTTTCAAGCCTCATGATGATTCTTCCCCTTCAAAAATTAATTAGAATTTCTTAGAGGAAATTAACTTTATGCCTTGTAAAATACCTATCATGGAGTTAGTCCACTTCTCTTTATCATCATAAACTCCTAATGAAATAACTATAATAAATTAAAGAACCATCCTCCTTATAAGTGGAACAAAATTCTCATGAGCCTTCACCAATAAAAGTTTATACCATTGAAACTATTTGTCCTTCTTCAAAACATTACATAGAGGTCCTTGAATAAGACATGATCAATTATGAAATTATATTTCATTGCCAAAAACCCACCTATGTTTATTAAAATAACCATTAATACCTCCCTTATTATCAAAGTATTAGTAGATGAAGGGTCAAGAATTAAGGTGACATCTTTTTGGCTCATTCAACAACTTGGGTATAAAAAATATAATCTCAAGTAAACTCATCTAACATGTCATGGATTTGATAAGACCAATCAAAAACTACTTGGGTCTATTTGGATCTCTCTTACTATTGGACCCAAAACTATACATACCAAGCTCATGGTTCTCAATTTACCATTATCCTATAATATATTCCTAGGTCACCCATTGACACATCACATGATGGATAATGCCTTTTATGGTGGGAAATGTATTAATATCATTCATAATGTCAAATGGTATAAATATGAGGCTGATCTTGACCCATGGAGTATTCATCTTCCCAACCCCAAATTTTAGTATTAAATTCTAATAATTCCAAGAATTAATAGTGCACCTTTCCTGAATTCTTCAATATAAATCTAGATTTATAGGTAACTCTTTCTAATTATTATGATGATGAAAAAAAAATTTCAAAACACATGCAATACTACCATGCTACCTACTTACATTTTAGAGTGGTTCCCTCCTTTGTTATGTCATGATCATACCATACCTCTCATCGATGAGATCACTAACTTCCCTCTTCCATGTAATACACATAAATCATATTATATAGAATGTGATTTTACTTGTAATTAATATGGAGTGTAAAGTTATTTCAGGACCCTTTAACCATGTCACCTTTTAAATTTAGTGATCAACGTGTATCACCTTTTGATACTCCTTTAAAGACACAAACATCTAGTATATCTCCAACCTATAATGATAAATGCATCATAGCCCAAGCTAAATCATGAGTCTTTTATGTTCAAAAATATCATAAAACCTTATCTAAAATACATTCTTTCAACTGATATATTCATACCATTTCCATAAATATTGAATTAGAACTTGAAGGTCATGTGCCTCTAATTAATTCTCCACTTCTTGATACTCCTTAGGTTATTCAACAAATCTTACCACTTATCAATTCAAAAAATTTGGAACCTTATATGCCTCCTAACACACTAGTCACTCTACCAAATCCCCTCCCTATCAATGATTCTAAAGATACACCTATTATCAATCCAATTGAATCTAATCAACCTTCCTCCACAATTCTGTCTACTCCCGATATAACCCTTGATGCCAAGGAAATATATGTTCACTAGATACATTATGAATATAATATCCATGGTAATAAAATCATTGGTATTCAAGTAAACATAAAATAATATGGACATTTACCTATACTACCTATCGATGAATCCATACTTGAGTTGATCTATGCCCAAAAACCTCAACTTCCTCAGTAACATCACAAACTTGGGAATTTAAAATGAAAGGCTTCTCATTTTAATAATTTCATTGCTAGAATCAATCCCAAACCAATCCCATTTCTTCTCTTCCAAATTAACCATATCCTTTTTAATATGGAAATGATATTCTTATTGAATAAACCACAAGAATAGAATATGGTACACCCTCATGCCCTTGACCTATAATAATTCAAAGATAAATCACACCAAATGATCATGATAAATTTAGTTTATTATTTTATAAATATCATGAGACTTTCACTTTGTCATGTGAGGACATGCTAGGTATTGAACCTAGTATCATTATGCATAACATAATCAAATACTTAGATGCCAAACCTATTTGGAAAAATTAACAAAAATTTCCACCTAAAGTTTCCACACTATGCCATAAAGAAATTATCAAACTATTAGATGCCAAGTTTATTAAACCTATGGACTATTATGAATGGGTGTCAAACATTCTTCCTATTTGCAATAAAGTCACCATGGTTATTTGCATATGCATCAAATTCTATAATCTTAACCTCACTTATTCCAAAGATAATTTTCCATTACCTTTAGTAGATGCCATCATAGATTACACTAGTAGATAAAAAATATTATCACTCAGGGATGGTTTTTTGGGATGTAATAAAATTTAGAATGGGGCACCTATTTCTATGTTAAAATTCCTTTTAGACTTAAAAATGCCAAATCTACTTATCAGTGGGATAAGACTCACATTTTTAATTATATTATACATAATATTTTGGAAACCTATGTGGATGATCTCATTACCTAATCAAAAATTCACACAACCCATCTCTTTGATCTAGTCATCATCTTCAATCAATAAATAAAGTATAAAGTTAGATTCAACACCTAAAAGTGTGTCTTTGGCATCACATTCGATAAACTTATAGGGTTCTTAGTCTCTCTTCAAGTTATTTATGTCAATCTCATTAAAATAAATGCTATATTCAACATGTCCATTATTCCCTCCATTTCAAACATTCGCATTTACCTCAGTAAGCTTAGGGGAATATAACGATTCATCCTCAAAATGGCTTATTAAATATACTCTATTGATTCTATTCTCAAAAAATGTAATTCTCTAGAATGGATTGATCCTTATTAAAATGAATTCAAAAACATGAAAGAATCATTACTATACCTACCTACCCTTTTACCACCTTTTAATGATTATCCTTTGATTCTGTACACCACTTCCACTCCCATATCAGTTGGGGCAATGTTTTCCTAACAAGATGATACTAGAATAAAATATGTTATTTACTATATTATTTAAGGCCTCATTGATTACAAAAAAAATTATACTAAGGTAGAACATGATTGCCTCACTATTTATTTTATAACTAAAAATCTTCATCACCACATGCTCTCTCAAAAGACCTATGTCATTGTCCATTTTGACCCATTCTGTAACTTTTTATCTAAATAATTTCTACCTAGAGATAGAATTGGTAGGTGGATGGTTCTCTCAATGGAATTTGACTTTTGAATCATAATACAAAAAAATTTCAAAGGACAAGTCTTTACTAGCCAACTTGTAACATCACCTATACCCATTACAAATCACCATCAAGATAGTCTCCCTAATAGTAATATTGTCTATATTAAAGGTTTCAATTAGGCTATATTTCTTAAGGATTATTTCCATAATTTCACTATTTATTTAGAGGAAAGTAATCAAGAAGATACATATGTCATTCTTGATACTAATAAATATAAATTAGTTATCAAAGAGCTTCATGAAATCACCATCGATTTTCATGAAGACACCTAAACCTTACACTTTGATGGTGCTAAAACTCTCTAAGGAGCTAAGGTAGGTTGTATTATAACTAATCCCCATGGTAAAATAATCTCTTTGGAATTTTATCTAGCCTTTAATGTCACTAATAACATGGTAGAATATGAAGCATTAATCTTAGGCATGAAAATGGCACTTGACTTAGATACCCCATATCTACATGCTTTAGGTGACTCCCAAATTATATATATCTAGGTTAATGGTTATTACCAATGTAAAAGTGAAAATATTATCACTTATAATCAAATGGCTAAAAAAATTCCAAAGAGTTTACCTCTTTAACCATTGAGCCCATTCTAAGAGATCAAAACTCTATTAGTGACTCTCTTACTTCTTCAACATCCTTGTTTCATTTTCATCAAGTACTTAATTAGTTCCAATTTATTATTCAAATAATAAAGTCCCCATATTTTATCCAATAACAAGATTCATTATCTATCACATTGAGGTTGTAACTATTTGGCAAATCCCATGCTATAAAAACATTATCCACTTTATTGAACATCAAACCTATCCCCTAGACATGGATTCTCATGAAAAGACTAGAATTCAAAAATGAGATTTTAAATATGAATTTCAATATAATACCATTTTTATCATAACATAAAAGGTACCTTAGTTTTATGCATAAGGAAATAAGAGGTCCCTCCTCTCCTTGAACAAGCACATGGGGGAATTTATGGTGGTCACTATAGTGGGCATGCTATAATACACAAATGCCTATGTATGGGATACTTTTGTCCTAATTTATAAAAGGATGCTATCAATTTTGCTAAAAAGTGTAGTCCTTTCCAATTTCATGATGATCTAATACATTCACCACCAGCTGAGCTCTAAACTATGGAATCTCCTTGGTCATTCTCTATGTGGGGATTATATATCATTGAAAAACTACCTCAGTCACAAGATGGTCATGTTTATATCATCATTGCTACTAAATATTTTTCCAAATGTGTAGAAGACATGCCTCTTGTCAATGTCATATGAATCACTATCTATAAATTTATCTTGAACCAAATCATTTTTCATTTTAGATTTCTCCATACTATTATTTCTACTAATGGTGAAAATTTCAAGAATAAGGATGTGAAGTAGTTATGTGCTAAATTTCAAATATCCCATAAATTTTATACACCTTACCATCCAAAATGCAATGGCCAAGCTAAGGCCACAAATAAAATTATTAATAAAATCCTCTAAAATACCATCTATGAAACCCACATAGATTTTCATCTTCATCTATATCTTACACTTTGGGCCTATCATATTAACATGCGTACTTCCACTATGGAAAACTGTTCTTGCTAGTTTATGGTTCTAAAGTCCATCTTACCATCAAAAGTAAAGATTTACTCTTTATGAGTATATATTCATAGTAAAATTATTAATTAATAACTATGTGAAATTTATATTCATTCTCTTTATCTTCTCAATTAACATCATCTAGCCACTCTTCAACATAATCACCAATACAAGGCTTGCATCACAAAGCATCATAATAAAAAGGTTAAAGTCCTCACTTTTAATTTTGGTGATCTAGTCATTAAATTAGGATATACCCATGATATAAAAATGTAAAATATGCCCAAAAATGGTGAGTCCCTTATTTATTGAAATACATTCTTGATCCCAACACCTATCACCTCCAAACTAATGAAGGTCATGTTTTGAAAAAACCCAATAATACACATTTCTTGAAGAAATTTTTTATTAAACATTTCACTTCTTGTCATATTTCTATAAGTCATCCTAATAATAAATTATTGTAGGGTTCATACATATATCTCACCCTCTAAAAAAATTTATGTTTACATAAACCTTAGTTCCTTCCATTGGTCCTTTGGTTTCTTTCTCTCGTAAGTTGCATTGTAATATTGTAGATAGGACCCAGTTTTCTTCATGAATTACTTCTTATTTCATTGATTTTTCCTATCAAATTTGTTATTTTCCAATGATTTTTTCACCTTCTTGGGTTTCTATTTTATTATTTATAGTGTAATACCATGGATAGGACTAGGCCCTCCTCATAAATACCATTTTATTTTCCCATACTTTGTTCACTCAATTGGGCTTTTATTTTGAGTTGCAGTGTAATATCATGGATAAGATTGGTCCCTCCTTAAAAATACAAATTTTTCCTTTATTTCACACACTTGGGTATCTATTTTATGATTTGAAGTGTAAGACCATGGATAGGACTAGGCTCTCCTCATAAAATTACCATTTTATTTCAAAACACCTTTACTAAACCAAGTGTTCCTTTTCTATAATGTTATGACATGGTTACAAGTTTATGATCCCATATCCTCAGATTCAATTTTTATTTATTTTGTGGTTTAAAATTGCACAATAAACCAAGTTAGTATGTTTCCCTACACTTCCATGCATTCTTATGATAAGGAATCATACTTACCTATCATTATATCCCTTTTTAGTTTGTCATATTTTTTGTGATTTGAAGTAATTCAAATTGTTTCATCTTCACTATTCTTGATTTATGTTAGAGATGTTCCTAAAGCATCATAAATTTCTAAGTATGAGGATATCTAAGATATACTTTAGTGCACAGAATAGAGTATCATATTCATAAAAGATGTTGGATAACAAAAACATAGAAAATGTGAATGATCATGAATTAAGTAATAATTAAGAATAACCAGTGATTCATCAACATGAATAGAGTATTAGGATTAAATTATATATAAATTAAGTAAGAATTATACATGAGAAAACATGCAAGGAATAAAGTAAGAAATCACATAGGTAATTATAACCAGATAAGTCTCTAATGATCTCTTCAAAGGTGAAACTCTATTCTTCTTACAAACAAAAGTATATATAGACATTTCCAGTCTATGAATATTCATATTATTATCATAATTGGTGCCAAAAGTGGATTTTTTTCATATTATAACCTATTATAAGTTGTAGAGATAAGACAAAATAGACTTATACATGAAAAAGTGAATATATAATGCAAGAATATTAGATAAATATCTTGCACAACTTCACAATCCAAATTATTCTCCCAACACTTTCCTAAAATTAAAATGTTATCTCATCTTGAGACAACATCACAAGATCTCTAAAATTGCACAAGTGAGCAAAGGCTAAAGAACTTGGTAGACCAGTCAGATTCGTAGTAATCATTTAAGGTGCCTTTTTTGTTTTTCACCTCTTACACACGACTTAGCCTCCCTTTCATATTTTTAACTAACATACCAACCTACTACCCTTTATGTGTTTTCAATAATTTGTCATAACTAGGTGGCTATCCTTTATGAGTTTTCAAACAACTTGGCCCTACTTGTATTACTAAGTCATCCCCAATACAAAATGTTATTTATAATTTTACAAAATTCATACTTTACATAGTACTTAACTTGATGGAGGTGGCATAGATGAAAATGATGACTATAAAAAAGAGTCCTTGGACTTATATTGTGTAGCCTTACACTTCTCAATGATCTACTAGAGCTCTAAAGATGGCTTGTATGTAGGTGTGTTGATAGTTTGGGTAACTTCACTGGAAAAGGGGGTCATATTGGTATTATAGGCATTCCAATCAAACATGAATTCTTAGATTAACCATAATAGGGTAAAAAATATATCATGATAATTAATTATCTTCTTGAGATCTATGTCCTCAATTATGCTCATAGCTACCTTTGTGTTTGTGATCATATTCTGAATCTCACCATTTAACTATTCTATCTTATATACGTGACATTTAGCTTAGAGATCAACAAAGGAACTACATAGAAGCTGACTCCACTAATTGAATAAGTTATCACACATGTTATTCCTAACATTGAGAGACTCCTAGAGTGTTTCCTCCTTCTCTTCCCTAGAATTATTGTGGCTGCTCATTTTTACTTTGGTGGTGGTGATCATGGCAAAGTCTGCATTAGAATTGCCTAAGGAATTATCTAGTTGTTATTTCCACTCTAGCAAGTTGAAAGTGACCTATTTTAATTTAAATATAGTATTTCCCAACATGATTTAATAATCCTCAAATAAATTGATAAGATTCTTAGTCTTAATTTTGACATCTTGTCCCAATGTGTTAACTATGTAGAGTTTTTAGGTTATGCACCATTCCTTGGTTAGCTCAAAGACCAAAGTATTGAGTTTGCATTGGTTGGACATGACTTGATCCTTAATTTATCAATTGACCAACTTAAAATAGATGTCTTGGATGAGTTTGGTAGCTTAATAGAGGTGATCCTTAAGCTTGATATTCTTCACTTTGGATTGATCCATTTCCATCTCCATAGAGGCAGCCTTCTACATAATGGACTCTTGAAATGATATTGTGCCCTCAAGTTATTTATTAAATGAGATTTTGGAGACATATAATGATGATTCCTACTAGAGGGGGAGTGTTACCAATGTGCTTGGAGTCATGGAAGGGTCAGGTCAAGGCATGGTCACAAGTGGGAGAGAGAAAGTGGTGTCTTGAGTACCCATAATCAGTATGTGTTAGAGCCAAACTCCCCCCAAGGGAAATTATAGGAGCTATAAACCTATTAGATCTATATATGGTTCTTATTATTATTATTATGTCTACTATGTTTTACCTTGTTATTACTCAAGTACCTACTATTTTTGCACTGTGGTCTCTTTTACAAGCTTAAGTTTTTGCATAGCATCTTCAGACTATTTTATTTTAACCTCCTCCTCTACTTTCTAATTTAGCTCTTGTTATACAGCTTAGTTTTTGTCTTGTTATTCCTCTACTTAAATCTTTTACACACATTATTATTCTTTCTTTTTCTCTATGAGGTTTGTAGCCTTGGCTTATTTAGCCATAGCTTATGCCTACACTTGTGCATGTTCTTGTGCTTGTGTTTGTGCCTTGGTTGTACTTTCTTATTGTACCCATTCTTGGGCCTACTATTGGCATAGGGATTCATCTTCTTCTTCATTCTTCTTTGAAACTTTTATGGCTTGCTACTATGTGCATATGGCATCTTTCATGGCCTACTATGCCTACACCAGTGTGTCCTATTTCTTTTTTTTCCTTGGCCTTGGTAGCAAGCTCAACATCTTTGTCCTTTTGAGCTTACACCTCTTATTATTTATTTATTATTTCAACAACTTCTTATTCCTTCTTAGCCACTTTGATGGCTTTTTGTCTATTAGCCTCTATATCCTGGGCCTTTTGTGTAGCCTCAACTTCTATGTCTTGTTAACTTGATTGTTTTTATTGTTAAAACTACTCTTTATGGTATTTCTTCTCCTCCTTTATGAATCTATGTTATTATATGCAAGTTTATTCTTCCCTTAATTCCTATTTTTGTTATGTTTTGGGTTGTTTAGGTGTGAGCTCTTCAACCTCTTAGGCTTGAGGTGAAGGTGGCAAATCACTTAGCTAGACCATGGAGTTAGAAACATATGCTTTCTTATGCTCTATCATGACTAATTAGTGTTTAATGGTGGTGAAGTGGAAGGTGGAGTAGTATATGATTGTTTCATGGTGTTTGGTTGATTGAATGTGTAGTATTATAGATTAGGTGACACCCTAGCCTCATGCCTAGTTCATGGTCTACACATAAGTGATTCTAGTGGGATTTTTGGATGTGACACAGACATCCTTAGCTATGAAGGTAGTATAAATTTGATATCATAATAAGTCAATCCTTTATTTTAGCTACTCTACTTATTCTTAAATATTTTTGATGATGATGGATGCAAGACATGGTGGTAGGTCAACCCATAAATTTGAAGGAACCTTTTTATGCACTTATACCGTGCATATAACCTTCTAGAAGAAGAATTAATTTCCTCCTCTTTGTCATATAATTCATCAACCATATCAACAATCATTACCTAGTAGACTTATTTTTCATCCATCCCCATTTTTGGTAGGTCACACAAGCTTATGATCAGGGGCACCTTAGGATCATCTAACTAGGTCACCATGCTCCTTGTTTTTCACTTCAAAAGAGGAGACATAAATTGATGATTGGTAGAAATATTCCATCTACAACTATGAAGTAGTGGATTTCTCTTATTACTGTACTAAAATGATGGTTGCATCAGGTGGTATGGCTTAGAGTGGTATCACATGCATGGTTGTGAAAGCTTTATATTTGGTGACTTTGACCTGTGTTATGGCCATGGTGACAAATAATGTTATAGGTCTAAAATGTGACCTTGGTAACTCATGGGTATGTAGGAATACACATTTTTGCAACATGGTGATAGCAACATGCTAGCCCAATTACTACATTACATCTAGTGTCACTTGAGGATGTGTGGTGATCAGCTCTTGTCAATCCTCTCACCATGCCTCGAATTCTCCCTCATGAGATAGGGTTCCATATAAGTGTCCATATGAGGTTGGGGAATTGTTGTGCTAGCCAATAGTTGGTGTTAGGGTACACCTCTCCCTTTGAGGAATTCCATTATGTAAAACATAAAATAAAAATGAAGAACTAGTACTAGAATATCTACTTGGGTGATTTGTGGCACTTGTCATTGTTTGTGAGTAGCTCTTGAATGAAATATTCAAGACAATTAAACTACTCATTTTCTAGTGGATCATATAGTGGGTGATGTCCATGACCCATTTTGGAATTTGTTTTACATACTTGGTCATCTACAAAAACCTCTATATGATGCATTTTATGAGGATGTGCACTGATTCATCATGAATTTCTTCAATTGGGATCCCTCTAGATCCCTAAACATATAAATCTATGAACTCCTAGATAATAGGTGGTATTTTCATCTTGTATGGAATAAGGGAGTGCCCTCGTATAAATATTCCCAAATCTTGGACCATAACTTCTATGTTGATGATGATGGTGGTTTGTATACCAATGTAGATGTTATCATTATTATATCAACCAAGCATGACTTATACAATCTCCCCCAAGTTTCCAAAAGTGGGCATGTAAAGTAGAAACTCAAC
The DNA here is from genome assembly GCA_037957365.1 of Torreya grandis. Lineage (NCBI taxonomy): Eukaryota > Viridiplantae > Streptophyta > Pinopsida > Cupressales > Taxaceae > Torreya > Torreya grandis. The sequence continues at coordinate 286,129 of JARHVA010008632.1, forward strand.
ATCTGTATTATGGAAGTGGTGGGGGGCTGTAAGAGCCAATGGTTATGTAGTATCGATGGGTTTTGGGGAAAATATCTTATGCTCTAGTAATTGAAAGAAATAAAATGGATTTAGATCATTGAATTTTGTTTCTCTTAATGAAATATCAATTCCCATTGCTTCTTTTTGTGCATTTCTCAAACCCTTGATGAGTTGTGAAGAGTCTATGATTATTGAAATGATGAAATTTCAATGTTATTGGCTCTTTGCATAATAAAACTAGATCATCTATTAGAAATTGTAGATCAAGAAAATATTTTCAAGGTTAAAATGTAAACTTGGTTTGAAAGGTGATTCCTTTATAGATTTCATGCCTATTAGTTTCCTTATAAATGTCATGTTGATCTATCCATTGGACATGAATGCAATTGTTGATGTGGAAAATCTTATCTAATCTAGTAATTAAGATAGTAAGTCATTGGCACATGTGTGGAGATACATTGTTATGTTCTTTACTATCCAATAGGAGTATGAGAAAATGATTTTGATGGCCCACTGATTTGTTGAAGATTAATTCAATTGAACCTTAGATCTAGAATTAACTACTTGGGGATGACCATTATATAGCGAAGATCTTAGTTGATGTGACTTGTCCATATATTTCCTAAAATTAATTACTTTATTTTGTTCCTATTGACATCCATGATGGTACACTTGAATCCTCCTTTACATGGTTGATGCATGCTATACTTAGTTGTTTTGTTCTCAAATGGTAGTGAATATATCATATAAACACACACACACACACACACACACACACACACACACACACACACACACACACACACACACACACACACACACACACACACACACACACACACACACACACACACACACACACACACACACACACACACACACAAAAGAAAAGAAACATAGGAGAAACATACAAAAATGTGAAATCCTAATCTACTCAGTGCTACTCAACACCCACTCACTTAGTAGAATAATATCAATTAAGACTTAGTAATAGGGTTTAAGCATATAACCATTCACCTACCCTAAAAAAATGGTTCATTACAAATTTATTATTAAAATTGTTTTTTGTTATGATATTTCATGTATAACATAAGGCCCTTTCCATCGAAGATATAATTTACCTACAAATGATCTGAAGTAACTATCATATAACAAAACTAGTTGATCTTTATTAAATTCCTTATGGCATAGATTCCTATCATGTCATTATTTTTATCTCTACTTATGAACTTCCTACATCCAATATTCTCTACATCAATACTAATCCATCCTATTTAGTTCAATAAGTTTGGTGGTAAAAGATTCATGATCCCCTAGTCTCATGACCATGGAAATGCATAAATTGGGTACTAAATATTCCATTGGCATAACTACTTCAAGCCAAAATACTAATTGGAATGGAGCAAAACATGTGTCCCTCTTATAGTTCATGTGATATTCATATAGGATTATAGGAATGTGATCTTTCAAATCATCCCTCTTGACATCACATATTTTTGTCAACTTTTTTCCTAAGACTTTATTATAAGCCTTAGCTTGGACATTATCTTGTGGATGGTACGTAGTGATTTTATGATGAGAAATCATGAATTCCTCAGTAAGAGCCTTGATGGTGTTTTTTAGGAAGTGTCTCCCTTAATCACTAATGAGCTTGATGGGGCATCCAAACCATGTAATAATATTCTTGTAGAGAAATTTTTTTACATCCTTCACACCATAGTTGGGTGTCAAAACAACCTCAACCCATTTGGTAAAGTAATTGGTCATAGTAATAATATACCTTGATTTACTATATTTACTTGATGGATTAATAGATCTGACAAAATAAATGCCATATTATTTAAAAGGTTATTTGGATAACAAAGGATTCAAAGGGATTTCATCTCCTTGTAGTGTTATATGCATGTATTAACATACATTTCATGGCTACACTACTCTATGTGCATCTTGAAAAAGATTCAACCACCATAACCCACTTTGTAACAACTTTCTAAAAGTAACTTCTCTATTAAAATGTCTTGTTATTCTTTAGTGTGCCTCTTATAAGAGATGTGGTCATTCATGTTCCAAACTAACATGTGCAGTACTTCATCCTTTCCCAGATAATACAAAATCCCATTGACAATGGTATATGGAAAAGCTCTGGTGACAAATAACTTATTGTCTCTTTCCTGGTACTGTATAGGGAATACTCCTTATTTGAAGAAGTTATTAATTACTTCAAAAAATTTGGGGATCAGAAAAACATGAAATAAATGAGCATCACGAGATTCATCCTATAATTCTTCTAGTTATTTTCCATTGGGAATGTGATTGAGATGATCCATCCCCATGATTTCTCTACCTAGATTGACATTAATGCAAAATTAGAATTCTTGAAATAACATCAACCATTTATAAATAGATCCTCCAAGCATTGGCTTATTGACTAGGTAGCATAGATCTTGATGATCTATAAAAACTTCAAATGGTTTCACACGAAGATAGTGTCAAAAAAAATGTAGTGCAAACACTATAGCCAGTGCTTCTCTTTCAATTGTCGTATAATTCTTTTTTTACATCAAATAACTTTTATCCTTCAAAATGTATAAGGTGGTCTAGTCTACCATCTCCTGGATGCACAAGAACAATATTGACTATGATAAGGGTAGGTATAGTGATTAATCTCTACTTTATTTCTATGAAGGTTGTTTGGCACTTAGTATTCCAAAAAAACTTTAGATCTTTGCACAGTAATTATTCTAATGGAGATGAAATGGCTACATATCCTTTAATAAACTTGTAGTAATATCCTATATGGTGAAGAAAAGATCACACTTATATGGATTTGACTAGTGGAGGAATACTCAAAATGATTGAAATTTTGTCTTGGTCTACTAAAATATCTTCACTACACACTACATGACCTAAAAAGACACCAAAAAGTGTAAAAATAAACATTTTTTTTAAAAATTCAATGTAATGTATAGAGCTCAGTAGAATTTTAACATGTAACATATTTTAGACAAATGTTTTTTAAACAAATAAAATGCTACCCAATCATCAAGATAGACTTCCAAGAAGTCATGAATGAAATATTTGAATATAGTTACCACTACATGTGAAAAAATAATAGGTGCATTCTTGAGGCCAAAAGGCATTACCTTGTACACAAAAGATCCCCATTCCATGGAAAAAATCATGTTATCTCTATCTTATTCTATTATGGGTATTGGATGATAGCCACTGAAGTCATATATGAAAGAGTAAACTTCATGTCCTATGATAGATTTCAAAACTTCATCTATGAAGGGAATAAAAAATAGATCATTCACACAAGCATCATGCAAAAGTTAGTAATCACCACATACTCTAATCTCCATTATTTTCTTAGGTTGCACTACCATGAGACTAACCTAGTCTACCTTTTCTATGGGATAGATTATACTTACATCTTGCATTCTATCAAGTTCATCCTTCACTTTTAGCTCCATGTTTGGATTCAACTTGTATGGCCATTTCTTTATGGGTCATGAGCTCTCCTTGAGTTTGATATGCATTTTACCTAGACAAGGATCGAATCCTCTGACCTCTAAAAATTTAGTGGGAAACACATCTTGATAATCATGTAAGAGTTAGATAGATTTATAAACTTCAACTTTTATCCAATAATCACCTATGCATGCCAATTTGGGAATCTCCTCAGTTTTGGTGTTTGATACATGACTTTTAATGGGATGTTGATAAATTTTATCCTTTTCCTCATCAATATATTCTTGTATCATTTTTTTAGTTCCTATTATGGAATTTGGATGTTACACATCCTATCTTCTTCATAGGTTCTATGATGGGGTCCTTTACTAGTTCTAATGGTCATTTAGGTTCAAATAAATCAGTCAAATGAATATCACCATCAGTATCTAAATATCCAATGTCCTCTTTTTCATCTTGTATTTGGTGTCATGGCTGCATGAGAGATTATTCTTCTTTATTACTATATTTATATCTTTGTAATGTTGTATTTAGATCAAAAGCTGCATTTTTTTGCACATTAGATTCCATCATGGTGCTTAGATCTTCTACATAGCCATGGCATAGGAAATGTTTGATTTTTAGAACATTGTGAACTAGAGGGTTTTAGTATTTTAGAAAAAAAAAAAAAAAACAAACATCTATATGAAGTCACTTTGTACTTGTGCCCAATGCTTTATCTCCCTCATGCATTCTTGATGCATATACGATGTTGATGTTGAAGGAGCTAGTGTATAATGAAAGATGTGAAACCAATATTTTAGGGACACATGTTCTTCAGTAAAAATTTCAACACATTTTTAAATATGGATTATAGGACACTCACCTTCTTTGAATAAATTCCAATTTCTCTTGATGACTTGTAATAGTTAGAATCTGCTAATCATGAGTTCACATGTATCATCCCAATCGAGCTGATCATTTCTATGAATTGTCCACTATGTCACTGCAACTCCCTTTAGAGAATAATTCAAAGCACTAACCCACTAACTAATGGTAGGTACATGAAATTTTAGGCATATAATGAATTAATTGATATCCTTAGTCATATAGTATATAGGTAGTTGTCTCTCATGTGTAAATACCATTCTCATAGGTCAAAGTTCATGATCATGACGAGCCCAATTAAGTAAGTGAATTTTTGAGTCTCCACTAATGGTCAAAGATATTTCCCTAGACAATCTTCCTTCTCTAGTCTGATTCTATGTAATCCTACATATGATCATCTAGCTAATAGATAAAGTCAACTTCTGAATGCGTAAGGGATTTAGTAGACATGGATGCACAATATTTTATGATAAATTGGGTTATCAATGGATCGGTAACTACTAGTTTAGGCATCCATTTTTTATATGTATTCAATTTTTAAGTGAGTAAATATTGTACTTGAGTTTTAGTATGTCACATAAGAAGTTTCACTCAGACGTGTGCTGAGATTTTGGGTTTTCTTCAGAGTTTACCTTCATCTAGATGGTTTCTTGCATGACATATGAAAAAATTGGTTCAACTAAAATGTAAGGTTTGTGTAACCTATTCATAATAATGATGATTAAATTATAAATTTGATACACCTCTAGTTGATTTTTCATAGTATTGATAGTCATCTGACCATCATATGCCCATTTCTTGCCAATCAACATAGGGTAATGTATTGTTGTTATCTCATATCAATGACTTCAAAGTCACATCACAGGGTTAGTTCTATGACTTTGATCTCAATATATTCTAATATTCAAATGGGTTTAACTCTTCCATAATTGACTAAGCTCAAAGTTACTAGGCTATAATTTATAACTAGCCATCTAATAGCCTCTCATGTAGATCTAGGAATCATGTTGACTGTGCTACAAAAATCAAAGACAACATTTGTAATTTTATAACCTATAAATTTAATGCTAATTCATACATTTATATCCCATGTCTTCTTTACTTTGATATACCAAACAAGCTTTTATGTCTTATATTTCACTCACTACACACACTCAAGTAGATTATGTAATAAATTTGTGATGTTCTAAGAGATGTCTTCATTATGCAATGTGATTAAAAGTTTCAATAAATCTATCAACATAGTAACAAATCCATCATAACACATAATATGCATGATATGGCCATACATTTTGGCATCTATTACTACATCATCTCCTTCAGTAGTGTCTTTATGTTGAATATTTTTCAACATCTATGTAGCTTCATACATGAGCCCTTTTTTTATAACTAGGTCCAAGTATTTGCCATATGTTGATTTTTGAATTCCTTGGACTAGAGTCATTTCAAGAGGAAACCCCTTTTTTCATGTTGGTGTCATGTAATATCATTTAGGAATACATCCTCCTTGGTTGTGCATTTACCAAACTAACATTCCTCATAGCCTTATCTTTTATTTGCTTTTTCAAGATAGGATAGTTTTCTATCTCATGTTGATCATATACTTTGTAGTATGTGTAATAATACTATCTTTTAGGATTAAAATGTAAATTTCATTGCACATGATTATACTCTCTACACAAATAATATCATAAAGGAAGGTGTGGATACTTATTTCCATTACCACCTTGGTGACCTGCTCTGTAGCCACCCCTAAATCATCCTATATTAAAATGATAATCTCCTTTATACCCTCATTATTGTTATTCTATATTCCAATGTTGATGCTACTAGGTATTATCTATAATTCTAATTTTTTTTTCTTAATTGGTGGGGTCCAACTAGTTTGTTATTATTGTGTCATTGTTGGAATCTAGGGTGTTATACACTAGTATTGCAGTGATGGTGGTGTCTAAATCAATGAAGAAGGGATCCACATGGCTAGACCTTGAGGTTGATACTACAATAAACTAGGAATACATTTTGGACCTACATGGGTTTCATAACCTTTATCAACCTCTAGACCTATATTCATTTATTTCACCAAGGACACTTACTACACATAGAGATAGAGTATATTTTTGGTGATGTCTTCTTTGAGCTCTTGTAAATCCTTATAGTTATTTTCACCATGATTTTAATATTTATAAAAATTCAAATATAAATTCTAGGGGTTTTTAACATATTATTACAAGATATGGCACCATGTTGTTGTGTGCCCTACTACTTGATAGATTTTGTAGAACTATGTCTTATTCTTAGGAAAATCATTCCTATGATGTCCTTCTTTCCCATAATCCATGCACCATAAATTTAACTTAGGTTTATCTCCCTCATGATACTATTCCATCCTATTCATAAAATCTTGAAATGTATTTTCAATCTTAGAACTTATGATAGGATCTTCCCCATTCAATTTACTCCACTCACAGGGCAATAACACTAGCATCTACTTGAGTAAAATATTGAGTCTATGCAGTATAAAATTTGATTTTAGAGTGAAATCCTTCAAAATACCACATAGATTTATATTTTTCTATTACGTAAAATTCCAAATTATTCATAACATCATATAATATGCAATTATAGTCATAGACTGCTTCTCCTAACTTCTACCTTATCTCCTTCAAATCTTGAATAGTCTGACTTGTGCATTTCTTTATCTTGAACTTTATGATGAGCCATTATTTAACCTATTGTAGAATTGCATACTAGATTTATATATAGTATATAAAATCAAGTGATCTTTTATTTATTTCCCCTAATAACTCATACTTTTTGATAGCTTCATCAGTAATGCCCTTATCTAGTCATCTCATTTCATAGGTTAGTAAGTATTGTTCAGGATCCATAAACCCATCATACATCACAAAATTTATAAATGATCCTATAGCACCCATTGTATAAAATGGTGTTAAGGGGATCTTTTTGATAATTATTACAAGAGGAGGTTATGTTATGCGTGATCCTACTTGTGTACTATGATTATTATCTATGACTAGGAGAGTCAACCTGCACACTCTAATTTTTTGTGTTTCCTTATTTTCTTTCCTTAGTGTCAATGAATCTTATAGCCTTCAAAGTATTTTAAATTGATTTTATTTCAATTTTATTACCCTAATTATTTAATTTTTCTAAAAATTAACCTTCCCAACTATTGTCTTCTTATCCTCCTAGTTGAAAACTAGTACTATAATATAATAAATTGGGTTGCGGGGATGTGTGCTTTTCTGGTGAATGATTCTTTCCTATCTTATTTCATGATTGAACATATGATTTATCTATAATTTGGTTATTTTTTTACCTAATTATTCATGTCCTTTTGAAAATACCCATTCTTATATCTACGCACTACATCTATCATCTAACTACTCTACTTCTACACTATTCTCGCCTTCTTCGAACATCTTATCTTCTTCTTGTTCTTCATCACTCTTTTCTTTCTTATAAAATTCATCATATTATTTTTTCATCCTTTATTACTTATCTATTCCATCTCTCTTATCACATCTTTTGATTAATTCATCATCTATTATATTGCTACTCTTAACTCTAACCATAGCTACTTGGGTATTCTTCTATTTACTCCATCTAATCTATTATCATAGCCCAATTCTAAATCTAGAATTTTCTTATAACTCTTCCTTCCTCATGTATCCATTTTGTATTTAGGTTAAATAATTATATTCTCATATAATCATCATTTACTACCATTTTCCACACATCCCCATAAACTTGATGTGACTACTCCATATTGGTTGCAATACGCACCATGGCCTTATCGACAACCAACATCTTCACAAGGATAGGTAGTCACTAAAAACAATTCCCTCTAATTCATTTGACAAAAAAATCCTACATATCTTTCAAAGATATGTATCCTTGTACTTAAAACTTATTTATATGTCCATATAGAGTAGTAATGACCCACTTATCTATTGTTCTTATCTAGTTAGTTTTTAATTTTTACAACCAATCTATCTTTTCTTCTATCCAAATTACTATTTATTCTATTCTTGGTTTAAAATAAAATTATTTCAACCATGCTAATAGCCAAAATTTCATGTAACTCATACCAAAAAAATCATAAATATCTCCATAAATATGCTCTCAAATTATTTCATGTATGGTAAGACTAGTCTTTTTTTTATTTTTCATCTACAAAATTACATATTCTTTGGTCTAACCATGTCTCAATATCTCTATGCCCTAGTAACCATATTAGCATAATTTCCTCTAGAAGGAGTGATTCCATACTCATTGCACCATTTTTAGTAGAGGTTATTAAAGCATCAAAACATGTTAAGGACAAGGATATCTAGGATATACTTTAGTGCACAAAATAGAGTATCATATTCATAAAAGAGGTTGGATAATATAAGCATAAAAAATGTAAATTATCACGCATTAAGTAAGAAGTAAGAAAAAAAACTAATTCATTAACATGAATAGAGTATTTTGATTAAATTAGACAAAAATTAAGTAAACATTATACATGAGAATTCATGCAAAGAATAAAATAAGAAATCACATAGGTAACCATAGCTAGATAAATATCTATTTATCTCTTCAAAGGTAGAAATCTATTCTTCTTACAAACATAAGTATATATAGATGTTTCCAGTCTATGAATAGTAATATTCTTCTCATATTTGGTGCTAAAATTGGATTCTATTCATATTCTAACCTATTACAACTCATATATATAGTAAAATAGACTTATACATGATGAAATGAATACATAACACATAGATATTACACAAATATCCTACGTAGCTTTACAATCTGAATTCTTCTCCCAACAATTCCCTTTCCTTCCATTCTAATTTATATAAAACAAGGTCAAATTCATGATATCACTTTTATTTCACATAAGTTAATAAGACTCCTAGACACCGTGCTCTCTAAGTTCTCTTTCTTAGCAACTAAGTCCAAAGTTTTCAAATTATAGTCATTTTTAGCACCCATGTTTAGTTCTTTGAATCCATATGGAGGAGGAATACAAAAATCCATCAAAAGTTAAAATCCAAATCATTAAAAACAAAAGGAAATGATAAAATAGGCAACATACAAATTCAAAGTCAACATCACACCAAAAGACGTGATTTATAGCACATCTCCTATCTCCAATTAAATCTCAAATTCCATAGTTGGCCTCATGATAGAGCCAAGATCCATTGGGGTGCAGTAAGCTAGTATATTTGAATAAGATAATTCATAGTAATATATATTTCTACCTACTTTCTCATGCAATTACCCAATCTTCACAGTAGACTAATGGCTCTATAAAAGGTCCTGAGGAATGGGAAACATGTTGTGGGAAGGTAGGTCTATTTTAATTTTCATGTATATATCCTTCATGGGATGTTATTCATAATTCATTTTTTTACCTAAGATTTATGTGGTTAGGAAAATTTCTTCAAAGTCCTTAATGTCAAAAGTCTTCTTATCTTGACACACCTAATTTTAGTGTCATGACTTTGATAAAGAGTTTATTTTCCTTGATTTTTCATTCATTTTCCCCACCACCCATTTCATTTCCCCACTTGATAGGCATGTTTGATTCTAAATTTGTTTCCCCATTCTATATTCCTTATTCTTCACATATTAAAAACATGTTAGCACTACATTGTTTCATTTTTATGTAATCTTAGAAACAAATAGTATGTTTGAGTGACTATGGATTATATTATCTACACATTGATTTATATCTAGAATTGCCTTGGTTTATTTTTTTTTTAAATTTTATCACTCCTTTCTTTAGAGAATTATGTCTATTTATATATTTTTTTTGTACTTCCTTTTTTTAGACAACTATGACTATTTATATGTTCATTAATTTTTCCATTGTTGAGTGAGTTTGGATTGTTACTTCTCACTCACCAATGTTTTTTTCCATTTTATTTACGTTTTTCCATTGATGATTGAGTAAGGATTTTTATTGTTCACTCATCAATATTGTTTCACCATTTATTGCCCATCTTTGTTTAAAGGTTTTTACTACTTTCACATTGATGTTTGACTATAATTTTTTACTTGTATCCTTAGTTTGACTTGGTTTTTTTACCTTTATTACTTAATATATACTTACTTGAGTTTTTAAAATCATTTAGTAGCCTTGGGTTTTAAATTACCTAAGTTACTCTAAAATTTGGCTTGGTCATTTGGTCCTAACTTAGCATTTATCACCCTATCTTACCAAATTTATAAGTACAACATATCGACATAGTTTAGTTATCTTATCTTATCTTTGTTTGTTTGTTTTCTCTCTTTAGTTTTGTATACTTGGGTTTATCCAAAGTAGTCTCTATGACCTCTATGATCAAAACTACAAAATATAGTAGACAACCATCCAATAATAAAGTTAAGCCAAGGTATGCATACATTATTTTTATTATCAATTATTTCATTTTAGTCATTTACTTTTAGTTATTTTATGCTTTAAAATACTACAATTTATTTAGCTTCATCATTGTGTGTTACTATGTTCTTTTCCTGAAGCACCATCCCATGTTACACATATGTGACACATGATGAGCTTCTAGTGGGGAATATGTATACACATAATATTTTCAAAATTTATAAATTCTTGATGTTTTACCTATTGAAAGAACCCATCAAGTCTCAATCTCTCTGAGTGCACACCTTAAAGGGTACACAGGAAAAGGGGTGGGTAGACCATTGGTGATTCATAAGATTGTTATCCCCTATACCATAACTTAAAACTAACATAAATTTTCATATACACTTCCCTAATATTTGACACCTCCTCTACACACTGTAATTAATTCATCACCTTAAACAACCTCTACCTAAGCCAAAAACCCTTTTTGACATTTACCAAACAATTTCAGCCTCAACTGACCCTATACTCAAATTAAGATTAGCACATTACCAGTCTAGGTTAGCTTTGGCTAACCTAGTCTGAGACTTAACTTACTTTTATTATTTAACAACATAAGGTCACTTAGGGATGACACTATCAGCTAAAATTTTATAAATATTTAGGGTTAGATTCAATTATATATACACATCATTTTTTCCATTTCTTAGAGAGAGATAGTTAATTATTCATTTTCACTTATTTACAATCTAATATTCCACCATTCTACTTAAGGATTTATCACTTAGGGTTTATACTTAGAGAATAATCTTATCTTGTGGAAAAGTATTATATTATTTGGCCTATCTTAGTATTCCTTACAAACTACAATAATAACAATAATATTTTATGAATCACCTTTATCTAAGGAAGAGATTGAGTCTCAATGGGTTCATCTTCAAGGTATCTATAACTTTACTCCTCTATTTTAGTAGATATAAGTAGCATAAGTAATGTATTTTAAATGAATTTCTCTCTCCATACATTAGGTTTATATATACATAGATTAATTATAATTATTATATGCATGTTTAATTTTATGTTTATTACCCCCATTATATACCTCAAACTTTTATGAGCACTATGTTAGATTTTAATTTACTTTGTTTATACTTAGTGAATATAAAAAAACATAGGACCTATCTATGGTTATTGCATGGTATTTCTTGACTAGAGGATATAGAACACTTTCTAGTGATGTTATTATGGTAAGGGACCCCTTAGTTAGTCTAGCAGATCTGTCTTGGTCATGACCCCAATTTTCTAAATGTACCAAAAACTATAAGTGTAAGTATGTATTATCTTCTCCAGTCTAGGATTGATTTATAGATCATTTATATTTTCCCTTGTATACACTTATTTATAAGAGAGGTGAAAGGGAATAAGGGGGAATCCTCACTAGTTGAGCCTTTTTTTTCCTCTTTTTCCTTAGAGTTGATGTGGTTGTGCATTAAAAACCACTAACAACTATTGTATCAATTTAGAATAAATATATACCTAATGTGTTATTATATTTAGATTTTTTTATTAATTTAATGTCCTTAGATACATTTAAATCACTATCTCTAATCAGTATACAACTAATATCCACAATACTAAAAATGGTTGATCAATCTATTGCTAAACTAGGAGTCGTAGAAGATGTCTTGATTACACTAGATTCATATTAATATCCTTTATATTTTATGATACTCCAATTAAAAACTAAAATAATAGGATATCCATTAATTCTAGGAAAACCATGGCTATCCACAATTATTATCCTTATAGATTATAGATCAAGAGATATAACAATCTCAGATGGATAAACCATGCATATTTCCTTATATCCACTTTAAAAACCATATTCATACCCTTTGGATCACTTATGGGTAGATACACTAGAGGAAAATTTTAATAACATTTGTTTTTGAGTAATGGTTACAGTGAAAAATCATGTAAATGAGTCAGAAGAAGAATTTAGAGACCCTGATGAATTGACTCTAGAAGGAACTAATATGGCTCTTAAAGTCACCAATCTAGATTCGGAAGTCATTAGTCTCACTTTGAGTATGATCAAACCAACTCTAAATATGTTCATGAACATTGCTTACCTATACAACAAAGTGTATCTAATTGGGTATAAAGCATCCAAAGACCTTTTCCTTATAACCTTTCACTACCCTTTGGCAAGAGTCATTCTTGAATGTGAATCATTATTTCAAGAAATAAAAATCTTCCATATGTTTCTACCTCATTCTTTTCCTTTTAACTCCTTGATGAGTGAATGCAAAAAAATTAATTCAGTCCATCTAGGCACAAAACATATTCCTGTATAACCAAGTAAAATTCTAAATATAAATATTTGGTTAAATTGTCATCAAAAAAACATTATTTTATATAAACATATAAAAAAATCCTTTATTTTGGAGTAAAGTGACATGAAATTCATTCATCATGATGTTTATACCCACTATATTTATATAGAGAATGTCAAACCAATTAGACTATCTCAAATAAGAATAATTCCTAAATTAAGAGACATGGTTAAAATTTAAAATGAGAATTTATTACAAGTAGGATTCAAATGCCCATTTTTAGATAATCAGTGGGTTTGTCCCTTAGTTATAGTACCTAAAAATAATGAAAATTAAGGATTTGTGTGGACTATAGGGAACTCAATAGATAAATAATGGGACTATTTTCCATTTCCCTTAATTATACATGATTTATACACTTTGGCACAAATAAAAAAATTCTTTACTGGATGGATTTAGTGGGTATAATAAATTAATATTAGCACTTGGAGATCAAGACAAAACCACTTTCACATGTCCTTAGGGAACATTTTCCCATAATGTTCTACCTTTTGAGTGATGTAATGCACCATCCACTTTTCAAAGAGTGGTACTTACATTTTTTATTGATTTAACCAATGAATGTGTTTAAGTTTATATGGATGATTTTACTATGCATGGTAATCCCTTGAATGAAGTTTTATAAAACATAGACAATGTATTGACTAGGTGTGAATGACATCAACTATCTTTAAGTCATGAAAAATGTCTAACGATGGTAGATCAGGGTATTGTCTTAGGATACCATATTTAAGCTAAATTAATATAATATATTAAAAATATAGAAGTCATATCACACTTTCCTTAACCTAAGAGCCAAGATTATATCAAAGGCTTCTTATGACATGTAGGGTATTTTAGATTTTGCATTTAAGACTTTAGCAAAATTACAAAACCCATGTTCTCTTTGTTCACCAAGGATAGTGAATTTTTTTCATCTAGAAAATGTCATCAGTGTTATGAAATAATAAAGTAAAATTGATCTTTTCTCTAATACTTAGAGAGTATAACTAGTAACAACCTTTACATATTCATACAAATGTTTTTAATACTTAAATGGGAGAAATTCTATGAAAACATAGGAAGAAGGTAAGATGTATGTTATATATTAAATAACAAAAAATTAAATCCTATTGAAAGAAACTATACAAATACCAAAAAAATAATTCCTTGGTGTCATCTATGATGTAAACAAGTTCTTCCACTATATTATTAGATACAAATTATTTATACATACAAATCATTTTGCTATAAAATACTTAATTAATAAACTAATAGTAGGTGGAATAATTATTATATGGTTGTTACATTTACATGAATTTGATATAAAAATCATTGATAAACTAGGAAAAGCTAATGTTGGTCTTTATTTTATATCAAGATTAATTTTTTTAGGAGAAGATTAACCTATAGAATATAATTTTCTAGATGAGAAATTATCCACAAGTTTAGCACACTCACTTTGGTTTATTGATATGGATTATTATCTAGCCATAGGTAATTTTCCTTGTTATTTTAATGTAAATGAAAAAATTTAATTAGAGAGAGTGCTAATTTTAAATGGCTTAATGGAATATTATTCAAGAGTGGACCTAATTTTTTTATTTGTTAGGTGTATTCTAGAAGATGATATCCATGACATACTAAGAGATTTTTGTGATGAACTAGAAGAAGGATGTTATTTAGCCAAAAGAAACATTCGTAAAGTCCTAGGGACTCAATACTATTGGCTTTCACTTAATAAGGATGTGAATTAATATGTCTATCAGTGTGATCCATGTCAAAATATGGGTAAACCCACAATGTCCACTGAAATTCTGCTCTATCCTCAAGTGGTCTTAGGGCCTTTTGAGAAATGGCAGTTGGATTTTATTGGTCCCATTGATCCAGTTTCACAAGTAAAAGAGTACATCTTGGTGTGTAATAATTATTTCATCAAATGGGTTGAAGTGCAAACTCTATCATTTACTCAAAAAGATAAAGTTGTTAACTTCTTGTATGATAGGATTATTCAATGCTTTGGAGTACTTCGAGTCATTATTTTAGACTAAGCACCTTAGTTTACATCCAACAAGATCCAATCCTTCATAAATCACTATCAAATCACTCATAGTAAGTAATATAATTACCACCCTCAAGATAATTGTCAAGTGGAGATTACCAATAGAGAATTAGAGAATATCCTAACAAAGATAGTAGATATCATTAGAAAATATTGGGTCGATAAATTACCAGAATTAGTTTGGGTGTACAACAACATATGGAAGTCTACCAAAGGTATTTCCCCATAAGAGTTACTGTATATGAAAAATCAGTTACTTCCTATTAAATTTGAATTGCATACACTTATTACAACAATGGAAGTAGGCATTCATTTAAAAAATGCATAGAAGGAAAGGATATTATAATTGAATGAACTAAATGAAATGAGACTTGAACCAATATAAAAGATGAAACTTCTTCAACATAAAAGTAAGGTATGGCTTAACCACCACATCAAATAAAGAAATTTAAAATAGGGATATTGGGCCTTATTGTTTGATTTCAAATATCAACACTTCAAAGGCAAACTCTATACACGATGGTTATGTCCTTGTCAAATTTATAAAATATTTGATAATGGATCTTTGCATCTATTACTAATTGATGTAAATAGGAAAACTCTTTTGGTAATTCACATATACTAATTTTATATCACCAAACTCCTAGTAAAGAATAGTTTTTCAATTAAATATAATCACAATTATAATTTGGTTATATAAAAGAAACTGTTTCTTTCATTATAACAAAAGAGTGAAATATGGTTCCAAATAAAGGAAGAGGGTTGAAAGAACCATAAAGGAAGAGGGTTTAAAACAAGAAAATGGTGGCCCTCCTCCCATATATATATATATATATATATATATATATATATATATATATATATATATATATATATATATATATATATATGGAAGAAAAAGTTGAAAACTAGTAAATGGCAACTTTTTTAGAAATAAAGTAATAAAAATAGTAATTTTTTAACTAACCTCTTGTGCTCTTTTTCATCATCCTAGGACATGTTTTCAAAATAATAATAAAGGAAAATCATGGGTAATCTAAGGTATATACTTAATTTTTATATGATTAAATTTAACTTTAAGTTTTATGTTGTACTTAAAAATCCACTTTCCTAAAAGGGGGTTTTCCTTAAAAGGGGGTCTTTCCTACTAAGGGTTCAAAAAAGTGGGTGTATTTTCTAAAATTATTTTCCTAAAAAGGTAATTTAAATGATGATTATACATGATGTCATTATATGATGTAAAGGAATTAATTTTGAGAGAGGGGTACTTAGTGCAAGTAATGAGTAGGAACAAACAAAAGAATAATTATTGCAATGAAATCAAGGAAATTTTTCACACGAAAGGAGACAAGAATCAACCCAATTCACTTAAAATCTATTCACATCCCTAAATTAAACACTACATCTCTCTAAAAATAATCTAATCTTAGAAAACTAGATAAAATCTATTAGATATTTTAGGGGCTAAACCATTATTCATTATATGTCATTGTTTGATGCTCTTGATTAAGAAAACCTATACATATTATCCATGTTTCTTGTAATTCCCTTAAAAACCAATTATTATATTCAAAGCTTCAAAAGTATTTCAAAATTTTGTCATGGGATAGAAAAATAAGTCTTAACCTAAGTCTATGGAACTTATATTACAAGATGAAGTAGTGATAGAAGTGTTTCAAAAGTAGGATGGCTATATTTTATGAAAAAAATTCATGGATATGATGAGTAGCTGGTAGAATATTTCCTCATCAACCTCTAATGATATCATTTCAATGTGAAATGGGTCAAAATAATGGTAAGTAAAACTATCAATACTGAAGTTTATAGCATTCTTGATATTAGCATGCTTATAACTAGCAAACCCTCTTATAAGGACTTAATCAATTATTTCATATAAAAGGGGAACCAAGCATAGAGTTATTTATAATCTCACAGGGGGTAAACAAGTGTATTAAAAGAGATATTTTTTTGGATCCATGGAAAATAGTGGAATTTTAGGTAATCAAATTTTTCACTTATGACAGTCAATATGGGTATGTATTTAGAGATGCAATGAGGATCTTTAACCATATCATGCATGAAAAATACAAACCTAAGTGGAGTATAAATCTAATTCACTTTATCGATCATATTATCTAGGTTATGGTAGAAAAATATATGAAAAGAGTGGGATATATCAAGCATCATGGGTTGATATAATTAATTTTCCAACATCATTATCTAAAAAGGGCAGAAGGAGAGGCTAAATGGAAAACATTTCTAGAAGGTAAGAAAAATAAGAAATATAATACTTATATAAGACTATTATTTTCTAATCTAACACTAAAATATGGTCTCAAAGGAGGAATACTCATGGAAGGAAACTCTCAAGAGATATCTAGGATAATGAGATTTAAGAAGAAATATATCTCTAGAACCACCTCAAGGGAAATCCTTAAACCAATTTTTGAAGTCTTTCCAATCATGGAGATTTAGTGAAACTAAAGAAGAAGCTCCAAAGATCCATTGGCCTAAACCCTTGATAAGGAGTTTTAAAATAAATAATCCAAAAAGGGATTATTAATCATAAACCATGTCAAAAATAAGAATAAGATTCATCCTCTATGAAGATTATGATCTTAAGCAATGGCAAGATGTTGTGCAAATATTAAAGAGCTTCAATCAATAAAACCTATTGAAAGGACTAAATGAGCATTGAATTTGAGAAAATTATAGTCATGATAAAAGAAGAAATATTGATAGAGATGAAAGATAAATATATAGGCATAAAATAACTTGCATCTAAAGCTAAAATGGAGGATTTTATAGCTAGAGATGTACTAGGAGAAGTAGGCACAAGGGAAGATTCTCTAGACAAGAGGGAAACTATAAGTGAAACCTTATAAGATCCTTTTCACCATTCTTATTCTATAACAATTGTAGATAAGGGCAAGGCCCCAATTTTGGAAGAACAATATCAACGTACTAGTCTTATTTAAGAAGATCAAATGAAACATGATATGTAATTTTCAAGAGATGAGGTAACCATTAGGAAATAATAAGAAAAAATTATCTTCCTAAAATAGTTACACTAAGGTAAGTGTTGACCATTTTTTTAACACAAGTCAAAATGGGTCAACCCCCTATAGTAAAAAACTTATATATGGGTATAATATAATTTAATAGGGCATTTCATAGTTAATTATATGTGATTTTATGTATTTTTAGCCTTGGTCATGGTCTAATTAGTCCTTATGTCATTTTGAGTCACTTAGCAGTTATAATTGAGCATTAAATGCAAGTGGTAAGATTTTTCAATTGTGTCCATGTGTTCCAAACTCCTCCTCAACATATAATGTGTCATTCCATATCATAAATGTTATATTATAACTGAAAACTTGTAGGTTATAATTGAAAATCAATAAATTAAGTGGAAAAAGGAGAGTTTCAAGGGTGTACGACCTATTAGAGAGATTGACATGTGGGAGATTATTTTGGGATGGATATACAACTTCATTATACCCATTTCCATAATTAAAATTATTTTTAAGTTCAAAATTTGATCCAAAACCATTCTAATCCTCCATCATTCTAACATGCACATGAAACTGGTTAACAAGTTTATAGTTGGTAGGTCTAGTAAGAGAACATCTAGATAAAATGCCTTTAGCAAGTGATATTAAACTTATTTAGATTCACTTTAATTTTTGTAGTGAATATAATGGTGGATTATACTTTATGAACCATCTTTAAGAAGTTGACTATGTTTTTCTACCTATTATTTCCCACACCCTATAGGTTTTGTTCTTATTTGACTTGGTCTATTTAACTCAGCTACTAGATTTTTTTTTAAATTATTTTTCATATCTCCTATCATTCTTCCCAATCTTATTTTCATGTTTGGAAATGATTTCATGAGCCAAATATTTGAAGGTTACAAGTTGATGTTCCATGTGAGGTTGCAATCAGTTTCACTACTTCCAAAAGGTTTGGTTATCTACAAGGGTTTCATGTGGATTTTATATGATGTGATCCATGTTCCCATGTCATAAAAATAACCTCATTTCTATTTTTTTTCTTACATCATCCTTTTAATACAAACACATAGTCATATGGAAACATAGTCAGATTTCCACTTGTTTCCAAATGTTGTCATGGTGTCTTGAGTGTTAAAACATTAATAAAAGGTAATTAAGTGTTCAAAGAGTTTTTATACCTTCTCATAATAATTAATAATCAAGATAAACACATTTAAGTGACACAATAAGGACTATGATAGTTAATTTCCCATATACGCATAGTCATGCACCTATAAGTGCTAAAAGGATATTGATCACATGTGTTTAAAGATTTAAATATATTTTGAATACCCATGAGGTGGATAATTATAATTTTAGGACTTAATTTATATCTTAATTTAGTAAGAGAAACATATATCATATGCACATCTTGCATTCTACCATCTCTATCTATTTATTATTGTATATGCATATATAGACCCTCACAAAGACTTGAAATTGTTGTATAAGGATTTGTAACATGTTTTAAGGTCTCTATAAGGTTTTAAGGATATTTAAATATATTTTTAATCAATTATAAAGTCAAATATCATGCCTATTTCCCATAGTATCACTCACTACCTAGTTGCAACATAATAACATGCCTACAGGAGATTAAGAGCTTTGATTTGGAGTATTTGAACTTGTCTCAGACCCTTGAAGGTTGGAAGGTTAAATTTGGAGTATTATATAGGTTAAAAACCTCATTATACTCATATACCATACATGATATTGACTTTCTCTTTTTCTCTTCCTGTATATGAAACTGTCCACCTACAAGTGGTACTAACAAAGACTTAAAGGTGTCATACAGAGGATTTGAAATGTTTTTAAAGAATTCATGGATTTTGTATGGTTTAATGTATAATGATATAAATAATTGAGGCCTTAATTTGGAAATAAAATTTATGAGTCATGATCAAAGTTGAGAATGTGAACTTAGGGACAAGTGTCCCTAAAAACATAAAATAGAGCACCTAGCCATTTTGATGATGCCCCATGATAATGTTGGAAATATATTTGATGCATATAAATGAACCAAAATTGTATCCCCCATATAGAGAAAGATCCCTAAAAAATTATGAGGGTGTATGATTAGTGGAAAATAGTTTTTGAAAGGCTCCAATATGCACATTTGTTTATTGAGTTCTAATAATGATATCGACAAGATCTAAACCTCAAAGTGACCTTAACATCTCAAAGTGAAAATGAGGAAAATATTCATGTTTTAATGGTATTAATGACTGAAAATTCATACTAATGATCACAAATGTTATCAATATAGGTTGATATGCAGTGTTTTGATCCTAATCTACACCTACATGTGTCCTTTCCTTTGAAATAACCCACCTATAATTGACTGCAAACTCCTACATCATCCATGAAGTGAGTCTAGATATGGAGATACCAAAATTTTATAAGGTAATATGATTCTAATACCTATATGTTGATACAATATCATGTATAATTAATTCCAAGTATGATGTATGTCTACAGTACCCCATGTTGTTACAACATAGTCAACTATAGCTGACTATGATATGTTAGTAAGCTAGAGCAAAGGGTTTGGAGTGTGTCAGGGTATGGAAATACCTTAAATAGGTAAAAATGGATTAATAATTGTCATTAAAACCCTAATAAAGTATTAAAACACTAGACCCAAGGTTTAACCATGGCAATCTACACCTAAAATTGTTAGTCTCTAGGCAAGATAATATAGTCATAGTTGACTGTGACTGAACATGACAAAAAAAGGTAAAGGTACCTTAGGATGGTAATGAAAAATGAATATAAAACATGGTTAAATATCATTAAAATTTATTATGACCTATTATTATTCTCATGACATGGAGACAATGAAGAGATGGGCCTCAAAACAACAACCTACAGTCACATGATAAAACCCTGCACACAGTCCACTCTTCATAAGTCTATTTTAGGTTTTGGTGCATGTGAAGGGTTTAATGATATGATAAAAACATAAAAATTTATCCACCACTTGGATAATATCCTCAAAAATTCACCTTTCCTAGGATAATAAGGGAAGTACCCTCTTTTTATCTTAGACAAAGGGTACTCCCCTAGGGTGCAAACCCTAGAGATTGAACATAAAGGAGATAGAAAATGAGATATGGGTTGGTTGAAACTCAAAATAATGTGTGGAAGTTTTAAATACATATATAAAAATAGGTTAAACCATATATAGAGGCCTAAAACACAAAAGAGTGGTTAAAACTTTCAAGGATGTAAACAAGCCTATTAGGCCTAGTTTAGGCATAAAGCCCAAGTAGGGGGTCAATATCACTTTTAGCTATAGGTGAGCACTCTAAAACTTTGAAGTGGAAGAAGGAGATTATTTTATCATGAGAAAAATTTAGATCAAAACACCTAATAATAAAGAACCACAACAAAGGAAAATGTTTTTCAAGACTTCTTGCAAGTGTCAAGGTAAGTGTTGAAAATTTATCATAGATTCTTGTAGTATAGATAATTTGGTTTAAACTAAAATGGTGGATGAACTAGGAATAAAAATATTGTCTCACCCCACTCTATACAAATTATCATGGTTAAACAAGGGGTAACAAGTTTTGGTAAATGAATAATGTTGTGTTGAATTTCATATTAGGAGGTATAAGGACAAGGTCCTTTGTGATGTAATTCTCATGGATGTCTATTATTTGATCCTTAGTAGGCTATGGTAGTATGATAGAAAGACAAACCATTATTTTATATTAAATGTATATACCTTGGATAAGGATGGAATGATTCATACTTTATTACCTATGAAAGAAGAGGGTAATAGACAACAAATTAGATATAGTGTTATGATAGTGAATAAAAAAGAGCTTTTACATGTAATGAAAAAGGAAGAATTAGTATTTGCATTGTGGTCAAGCATAATATATTTGTGCTAGCTACCAAAGTGGATGACTTACCTCAATAGGTTCAATAAATGATAAACAATATGCAGATATTGTAGTGGATGAGTTACCTAACACACACCTATAAGAAGAATTAGCCATCATATTGACTTTATTCATAAAGCAAGTTTACCCAACAAAACATCATACAAGATGACACTCAAAGAAAATTAAAAAATCAAGAATCAAATACAATATATTTTTAATAAGGGGTGGATACAAGAAAGTCTTAGCCCATGTGTTGTTCCTATAGTGTTGGCACCCTAGTAGGGAGGTGGGTGGAGAATCTACACTGATTCAAGGGCTATTAACAAAATCATAATCAAATATAAATTTCACTTCCCCAGAATAGAAGATTTGATGGATTGCTTGGGTGTAACAATCTACTTTTCAAATATATATCTCAAGAGTGGATACCACCAAATTAGGTTAAGATAGGGAAATGAGTGAAAGACAACCTTTAAGACTAATAAAGGCTTATATGAGTGGTTAGTTATGCCCTTTGGGCTTACAAATGCACCCAGTACATTCATGAGATTGATCAATGAGGTATTGAATCCATTCATTGGTAATTTTTTAGTAGTCTACTTAGATGATATACTCATTTTTAGTCATAGTAAATAGCAAAATATTCATCATTTTCATTTGGTTTTGAAGAGATCACAAGAAGAAAAACTATTAATAAACTTGAAGAAATGTGTCTTTATGAAGTCAAAGTTGTTATACTTGGATTTTTTATATCTCATGGAGTGATCAAGATGGATAAGGATAAGGTAATGGCAATACTTGAGTGGCCAACTCTAAAATTAGTTGTGGATATAAGGAGTTCTCATGGACTAGCTAGTTTCTATAGAAATTCATTAGAAACTTCAGTGGGATGTGTGCCCCAATAACATATACAATAAGAGGACCTAAGAAAATTTTTGAATGGATAGAAAGAGTAGAAATAAGATTTAAATATTTGAAACAAAGGATAATAGAACAACCTATCTTAACACTTCTAGATTTTAACAAGGTCTTTCAGGTGGAGTGGCAATAGGGGTGATTTTGAGCCAAGAAGGTAGACCAATAACATAATTTAGTGAAAAATTTAATGATGCAAAGAAAAGGTACTCTTATTATGACTTATAATTCTATGATATGGTATAAGAACTAATAAAATGTAAGCATTACCTCATGTCTAAGGAATTTATTGTCCATACTGATAACCATGCCCTTCAATTTATTACCAATCAACATAAACTAAATAAAATACAATTTAAGTGGATTGAGTACTTGTAGAATTTTACTTTTAGTATAAAGCATAAGAAGGCAGCACGTAAAAAAGTGGTAGATTCATTGAGTAGAAGTATTATAATGATGCAATAAATTTAGTTATAAAGTGTTGGAATTGACTCTCTCAAAGAATTGTATGAGTAAGATGCAAATTTATAAAAAGCTTATAAAGCTTACCAATATCCAACCATTCAAAACATTGAACCATGGCTGGATTATTTGTTGTAGGATGGTTTACTCTTCAAGTGGGTGAAATTATGTGCACCTAAAATCTCAATTAGGGAAAATCTGATTAAGTAAAACACTATGGTAGTATGGCAAGTCATTTTGGCCTTGATAAAACCTTAGAATAACTTGTTAGACACTAATTTTGGTCCAAAAAGCAAATAGAGGTGAGGAATTATATAGAGAGGTGCAAAGTGTGTTAAATGGATAAGGGTAGTAGTAATAATTCAAGCTTATATCATCCTCTACCAATCCCAAATAGGCCTTCGAATTTTATAAGCATGGACTTTGTGATGGAGTTACCCAAAACACAAAGAGGTTTTGATTTAAATTATGTTGTTGTTGATAGGCTCTAAAAAATGGCTCATTTTATTCTTTGAAAGAATACTAATGATGCCATCCAAGTGTCCAATTTTTTTTCAGAGAGGTTTTAAGACTTTATGGACTCCCAATTAGTATTATTTTTTATAGGGATACCAAATTATTGGGTTACTTATGGAGAAATCTATGGAGGATGGTTGGAACCAATCTTATTTTTAGCTTAGCCTACCATCCATAAACAAATGGATAGGATAAATTAGTGGATAAGAGTTTAGGGAATTTTCTAAGGTGTTTGTCTAAAGATCATCCCAAATAGTGGGATCTTGTTCTTCATTAAGCTAAATTTGCTTATAATAACTCCTCAAATATGAGTATTGGTATGATTCCTTTTCAAGTAATCTATGGTATGAAACCTAGGGGAATATTTGAGTTGAGAGATATTAGTCAAATGAATAAGAGGAGTGCTATAGGTGAGGAGTTTGTTGTAGCCATGCAAGAAATACATGATCAAGTCAAGAAACATCTTCAAACTAGTGTTGTTAAATACAAACAATGAGCAGATTGATGAAGAAGAGAAGTTCACTTTTAGATTGGTGATCTAGTATTGGTCCATTTGAATAAAAAGAGGTTTCCCAAAGGTACCTATAGTAAACTAAAGCTAAATAAAATAGGTCCATGTAATATCATCATAAAGTTTGACAACAATGCATATCAAGTGGAGTTACTTAGTGGGATATCTATTTCCTCTATTTTTAATGTTTTTTAACATTTGTCCTTACAAATAAGACACAAATATTGAGGAAACAATAGGGGAACCTCCTATCATAGTACAAGAGTACGTAAACTAATTTATTAATGCTAAAAAGTTAGATATGGAAGATATCTTGGATAGAAAGGTAGTTAAGAAGAGAAGGAACAAAGAGTAATACAAGTACTTAATCAAATAAAAGCACCAGATAGTAGAATATGTAACATGGATGACTAAAGAGGATATTCAACAACATGGGTGTAATCTATCATACCTCTTGAATAATAGTACTTGAGGTATTTTCCTTCTCCCCCTAGGAGTATGATGTAGGAGCATCCTCCTAGGATTGAAAAACATTCAATTTTACCCATTTTTGGTTGTGGTCATGTTTTGTTATATTAGAGTTGTCATTTTAGTGTCATTTTCTAGCTTTTTTATAGATAGTTTGGTGTCTAGGACCCTCTTAAGGGGTTTCCCACCAAAATCTTTAAAATCTAATTTAAATTTGCAAACTAACCATTAGGTTAGGAAATTATAGTTCTAATGGAACTTAGGGACCTATTGGGATATTCATATAAATAACACAGAGTTGTTTATTTTTTGGTTTGGTCTAGCTCTAGTTATTTGCATTTTGGTTTTTAGGCTTATATGGCTTTGTTGATTTCTTAAGGCTTACATACCTCTTTAAATCAAGAATCAATTTGATAGTTATGATAAATCCTAGGGAGTATTTAACATTAAATCTTGTGTTGTATTGAGGATTTAAGAAATAAAAATTAAAAATGAATAAAACAAAAAATTTCTCAAAGATTTGAAGAGGATAGTTAACCCTACTATATGGTGCATGAACATAGATTTTGTAAGAATTGGATACTACAGTGCATATAATGACTTTAGTCGGATAATAGATGAATAAAAAGTGGAAATATTCTTTGTATCATGTTTAATACTCCATTTTAGTATTTTATTGTTCACCATTTATGGACTAAATTGAAATTGATGAATGGTGCATAAGTGGATTACACAAAAATTTAAGTGATATCCCTATTACAAGTCATGTTTGAAATTTGTATAGAGTTATTTTGACAAAAAACTAAGATATATTGATGCCTATACATGGTTATATTTTTGATAATTTATAGTTATGTTATTATGAAAATAATATTTTATTTTGAATACTCTATTTCACTTTTGTCTGTTCATCTATACACAATCAGTCTCAAAAATGACCAGACAGTCTGAGTTAACTATATAATAAATATTTAGGGATTCATCAAGTTAATAAAGTCATTTGTAAGGGTTAAATAACCAATTATAAGTCCTATAAAATTTAATTTATCCTTTTAAACACTCATAAATTTTGTCTAAGTGATTTTTTTACCTCTTAGGTCACTCAGTAGGCCTAGAAACCCTAAATTAGGGTTTTACTCATTTTAAGAGATTTAACCATTAAAAATTTTCAAATATTTTTAATTTGAATTTTATTAAGGAGTTATAAATTATTAACAAATTTTTATTTTGTTCCTTTCAATGGACCATACTATTTTGAACCATAGGTTAGTAATAGGCCTAATTAAGGGCAAGGTAGTGAAAGAAAATCCATCTACAAGATTCCAGAGCCCTTGAACTTTTGGAAAGTTGTGTATGACCTTAAAGGGTATATATAATTAATTTAATTTCAATTTTAAAGTTAGTATTATTGATGATAAGTGGAATTACTCATAAAAAAGGGCTATAACGCCTAGTAAGTTTATGAAGGAGCAATTGCTAGAAATAACCATTTGTGAAAGGTTTGTTGGATTTATCTGCTCTAGTTTTACTTTATATTTTTGAAATATATTATTATTATAAATTTATAATATTATTTATCTAAGTTTACAAATTAATTGGCCTACTATAGATATATTTATCACCTTGTGCTTATTCATTTATATATTCTTAACCTTGTGTACCCTTGTAACA
Source organism: Torreya grandis (assembly GCA_037957365.1). Classification (NCBI taxonomy): domain Eukaryota; kingdom Viridiplantae; phylum Streptophyta; class Pinopsida; order Cupressales; family Taxaceae; genus Torreya; species Torreya grandis. The sequence continues at coordinate 312,796 of JARHVA010008632.1, forward strand.
ACCAAAAATTAGGTTCAAATAAATTTAAATGGTTTAGGTTGGTTTATATTAATAGTTTGTTTTATATTATGAGACATATTTATTGATTAAGACATATTTTAGGGCATAGTCAATGCATATGAAAAAAATATAGTTTACATATATTGATATTTTACAAGTTATCAAATTGATTATATTGAGTGACAAATTATACCATTCTATATCACATGTTAGCACCAATTGGATTAGATTATGGGGCATGGATATTGTTAATGCATACATTATTATAGTTTTCTTATTTCTTGTCAAGTTGGCATTGATGGTACTTAAAGTAAAATTTTGAATCTAAAATCCAAATTTAGTAGTTTATTATATAGGATTACCCTTTCATATTGAGGTTCAAGATCAATATAAAAATGCTCAACATTATAGCACTACTCCCTTTTTATTATGGTTGGGGAATTTAATTTCAAAACCAATGATTTGAATAATAGAACTTTCCTTAAGACATAATTATTTTATGGCATTCCTCAATTGGGGTATGATCACCCCTAATCTCTAATTATTTAGAATTAAGAACATCTCCAACACTTTAGAGGGAAACAAGATTCACCTACTTACATGTGTATTCCTATTTCATTAAATATGGTCCTTTACACAAATACCTTAAATAAATAGAACTTGATTAAAATAATGTAAACAATTCATATCTAGATAATATAGTATTTACAATAAATTTATTAAAGCATGTGAAATAAATCTATTAAATCTTGTACAACTATGTGGCTAAGGATTAGAAGAGTGGATATCATGTTTGTTTTTTGTTCCAGACTATCATTATTCCATAGCTTCATCTCAATCCTAAAACTCAACTCTATGTTTAATTCATTCAGGGTTTTGACTTCTTTTCCTCTTTAGACACTACCATTGATGTTAATATCCTCTTCTAGACATTTTTGTTATGTACATAATATAGGTCCTTTTCTAGAAGTTTGAATCACATCTGTTAGGGTTCATTATCACCTTATAGATTGTTTTCTCATATATTGCACATAGGTTATGGATATAATTTTATAGCACAAAACCCTAACTCCTATAATTAATACATGCCACCTTTAAAAATAGGGGTTAGTGAGTTCGGATAAAGTAAAGCTAACCTCAAATACCCCTTTGTCAGTGAACACTGTCTACATAGTAAATACTCCAAATAGGGCCTTAGAATGACACAATTATCCCCACTATGTTTTCTTGTGTGTGAACAATAATGTAGTATGATATATGTAAGTGCATGTAGTGATATATCTTTAAACTTGATCAATATTTCTCATGGTTTGTGTTGACCAAATTTGAATTTGAAGTCAAATTGGGGCACCCCTAGCTAAAAAATTGATTTTTTTGATGTTTTAGGGGTCCAATAAATATTTAAAAAGGTTTTTTATATGTTAATCAATGTCATTTATGTTATACTAGGCTTGATTGTTAGTCATTTTAGTCCCCTTAGTCATTTTGGGTAATTTTGAGGCCAAAAACATGCATTTAATGACTTGTATAGATTTCTTGGGAAGTGTGAAGATGTAAAAATCTTATTTCACTTAAAATGTGTCCTTAGAGGTCATAATTGACTAAAATAACTAAAAAGTGGTAGATTCTTCAATTAAAAGGGTAGTTTTCTTGGAAAAAAAGGGAGAGTTTAGCACTTGTATGACTACTTGGGAAATGTACCACATGGGAAAGGATAAAACAATGCCTCTTCATATTCTCTAAGCTAATTTCCACTTTTTTTATTTGGAAGTTCCATTTCTTTCTCAAAACCATTCTACTCCCTTTTCACCCTTCTTAGCAAATAAAAGTGGCCTTCGGGTTTTTACATGGTAAAAACAGCTCAAGAAGTTTCAATACAAAATATTTTAACACTCATTTACATTTAATTACTTATAATTATTTTTACAAACTGTGTCATATGCTTTGTGAACCATCCTCATGAAGTTGACCTTTCAAATATGCCTGCTCATCTATGTACCCTACAGGTTTTACCTTAGTTTGAGAAGATACATAAAATTAGCTTGATTATATTATTTAAATATGATTTTTAATATGTAACATCATTTCTCACATTCTTTTATTCATGTTTCAAGGTTTTTGTATGATTCAAGTAGCTTAAAGTTGTAGGAAGATACAATTTTCTAAGTTGTAAGAAGTTTTCACCATTTTTAGATTTGTATGATTGTTCATGACTTCAAGGGGTTTTTTTAGTGTTATTTATATGTTTAAAAGGTTATATTTAATCCATATTCACCTTTAAACTCAATTATTCAAATTAATTCTCATGAATGTAGTCATAGAGCACATACAACCAATCTGTTATATGACTATCATACTAGTCAGCCAAGTGCCTTCAAGGGGTTTCAAAATTGAAAATTCAGTGTTAAAATAGTATTGAGTTTGAAAAAACTTTATTTTTCATCTAAAAATTAAAAAAATGAGATCATCCACTATGTTTATAGATTCTTTTGACACATGAACATTCTACCCATTGCCTACCTGCAAGCAGCTTTAGGGTGCACCTATAGGTGCTCTTATGGATAATTTATTGATGAGAGGGGTATTTATATATAAGAATGTTTTTTATTGGATAGTATTATATTTTAAGGTTTTTATATGATAACATAACTCACAAAGTGTTAAATAATACAAACTGTCCATCCTCACACTTATTGCCTATATTTACAAATAGTCACCTACAGGTAGCCTAAATAGGGGACTAAGATATTAAATAGAGTGTTAAATTATGTGGTGGGACATTAATTGGATTAATTATATGTTTAAAATACCATTATATATTCATACAAATTTTTATATGTCTAGATAGAGTTGAATGTTACTCTAAAGAGATGATGATTGAGCTCTAGGCCTCCAATCCCCAAATTGACAAAACAAAGATCCTTAGCATTTTGTATATATATTTTAACAAGATTTATAAGACATTAGATTCATATAAGTAGGTTTTAATTTCATTATTATCATATTATAATCACCTTACAAAATATTAAGGGTAGAGGAGTAATGGAACTAATTAGTTAAGCTCTTCAAAGTTGACAATTTATGATTGTCCCTCAATAGCGTTATCTACATATTTTTAAGTTTGAGAAACTTATGTTTAAAATTTTGTTTTTTTTCAATGATATAAATTTTAAATTATTTAAATTTGGTTAAATTTACATCTATGGTCACAAAGTGCATCAAGAGGAGTGATAATTTGTGTTTAGACCTCTATATCCATCCTCAGTTTGTACATAAGCCTGATTGGCCACCTTCAACAAATATGGTAGGAAGTGGATAAACAATAGTGTATATGTGATGTTTTAGTAATATAAGTGAATAAATTTATGAATATGTGATATTTTAATTTCAAGCTTCAAGGGGAGTCTCTCAAACAACATAATCAATGCTCAATTGATGCTCACTCATAGGGTTTCTCAGTCAAAGGTAGAGAAGGAACTCAATTTGTGAGCTTAAGAGATATTTGAAGAGATAATGAATGTTAATATAAGTACTAAAACCTATGATAACCTTATTAAAATCCATTTTTACCTTATAAACTCTAAACAATGTGAAATAAACCTATTTAGGCTCCTTATGACCCTAAGTACACCTATAGGGGCCATTAAGGTAGGTTGTCTCTGTCAAACAGTGAACTAAGGAAGAGGGTTATTTGATGATTGGTATGTTTCAAGGTGTTAAATTTATCAAATTCATTAATGTGATCATGGAATATATAATAAGAAGAGTCATTAAACTTTGTTTCAACCTAGAACATGCCCAACACCTATAGGCAGGGTCTCCAAGACAAGAACATAATCAATACAATGGATTGTAAGTAGATAGTGAGATAGAGCATGAATTACGTAAGAAGGAATATAAATTATGATATTAATATTCACATTTAAATAAATTTAAATAACCATACCATTAACTCCAGGGTTCATTAACAACTGTAAAAGCCACTGTTAGAGGAAACTTCAAAAAGCACAGTCAACTGTATGATTGGTATTGAAGTCTTGTAAAACCAAAATGGAAGCTTAGAATAATAGATAGAGATTTTAACCACTATAAAAAATACATTAAGAAATATATAGTATTTTCACAATGGATATGGATCAGATGAGTGGCTCAGACCATGCAAAATAGGGTCCCTTAAAAGAAACCCCTGCATACAGTCTCCTTCACAAGGTCTATTTTGGTTTTTCATGTTTTGATCGGTATATACAAGGAACCAAGGGTTAAAAATTTATTGATATCTTATTTTACACTTTAATAATCCTATAAAATATTTATATGTTTTGATAAAAAATGGGAAGCACCCCCTATTTTGTCTTAGACAGGGGGTACTTTCCCCTTGCACAAACCCTGGCAGTCTTAAAGAAGGTGACAAAAGGATGACTTGGGACATATATTAACATATCCATAAGGTGCATATAGTTTTAATAAATCAAAGGAAACATTTAAAAATAATCATAGAGAGAATAAACCTATATAATGCTTTAAACCTCTAGGGTTACAGTCAGGTATACTAGGTAGGTTTTGGCCTACAATCCAAACAAGAGACCACCTTCACTTTTAGACCTAAGTGAGATTTATATTGGATTTTAACATGTATTTGTGTAATTATATATTATTATAATATATTTAAATGTATTTAATCTATCAATGAAGGTCATTTTGAGCAAAGGTTGCAGGTAGGCCTATTAGACATGGCTAGACCTAGTGTCTAAATGGGGGTCTATCACACTTATAGCATGAGTTAATATTTAAAACATATTAAAACCTGTTAATGGAATTATTAAATAAGTTTTAAAACTATCATAGTGAAAATAAAACCAAATGAAACCATTTTTGGAGCCTTAAGCAACTCAGACATGCAGGAAACAAGAAAGCAAGCATGATAGGCCCAATTCAAATGCTCGCATCTTTTTGGAGGGTTTGCATAGAGGCAAAATGAGTTTAGGTATGTTGATTAAGGTCTTGAAATATTAAATTATGTAATATTTTTGAATTTTTAATGTTATATCTTTATGAATAAACCTTAAGAGTGAAAACAAGCTAAAACCCTTACAAACCCTTGTCTGTGACCAGTTTATGGAAATCAAGCTAGAGAAGCATTATAATGGCATAGTTTGGATATGAAAATTATTGTAAATTTAATAGTAATAACTAAATATTAATAATTTTTATAATTACCCATATCAATTTCATACCTCATAACAACTCCTAAGTGCCTCAATAGGGGCTCTCATCTTATCCAGTCAAAATTGGCCTATTGGACAAGCTAGTGAGAAGGGTGGAAAACTACAAGTGAGATAAATTTAAGGTGTCCCTGATTATTATAATAGCATTAATGGTATTTAAAATTTTAATTCACTTCTTCCCATGGATTTTCATGAGCAACTAATTCCAATTTGGAAGCCAAGTGTGCAGGGTGCATGAAGGAATTATTTTCTAGACTACAAATGATGATGGCTCATTTCTAGGTGATTCTAGGTGACCAGACCAACAAAAAATACATGAAGAGTCATGAATTATATTATTACACTTACTCCTAATCATCATACATGTTACTAATTAGTTATGAGGGATTAAAATAGGGCCAATCATGAAGGTAGTTTTTTTTAGCCAAAAGGAGTTTTATGCCACTTTTCATGAAGTTTATGCCCTGAATTGACATTTGTGCTTCTTGACATTGCATGTTTCATCCAATATCCTCTTATAATTAAAAATTAACTCATTATATCATCTTTAAAAGTGTCCTTGTGACCCTTATACTTTTCTCTTCTCCTCTCTCTCAAGTTCTATAAGAACTAGCCATTTTGGCCATTGTACTAGATGCTTCACCTAAGTATGGTGAATACCTACTCAAATGTATACATTTTTATAAATAATAATACTAATTTTTACCTCCTCCATGAATTTTATTATTTTTTTCATTTGAAATTTTTGATTTTTCATAAGTGAAGACTATGGATTCCTTATCATGTTATTTCATTTTATCATCTATTTGCAGTTGGAAAGATTCTTCTTACAAGGCATGTGAAGTGTTATAAGAAATGTATAATATTTAGTGAGTTATCCTATTAATTATTACCCTCATATGACTCTTATCTAGTATTCCTATCTTTTCACATTCATCCATAACCTCAAAATGTAACATTTATGTGAGAAGATGAAGATTGAAAAAGTGTATGTTTAGTTTGTCCTTTGATTTCAAGTGTAACATGTATATGGTTGGAAGTCATCAATCTATTTGGTGTATCACCTCTCTTAGAATAGTTTATTTTCATTTATATCTCTACCTTTTCACCCCCCAAATGTATTTTTAATCATGATCTAAAGTGGTACATTAAGGGAGTTATCCCTACCTAGAGATTCACCTCATCCTTAGGCTACCCACAAGCCTAGAGTTGTTTCCATTGTGCCACTTTTATGAGGACAGATTTTCCATCTCCTAAAAGTTTGAAAATACAAGTGACAATATTTTTTGGTTTGCTTAGTGAGACTCTGTGTCCAAGAGGTCGAGATATTTTTGGTATTGTCTCCCAACAATCAGCCTTTGGAGGCATCTATCAAAGCATCAATAGTGAATCTGAAGATATATCAGCTGGTCAAATAGCCTAGGTTATCCTTTGAATATTGTTGGTAAAATTTTACTCTGTGTTCTTACTTTCAATGAAGTATCATGGATAATTTTGGTGTTGATCACTATTTTACAAAAGTTGGTGAGACCTTTCAAGCTTATGTCATTCCCTATCAATATGAACAAGTTCTTAACCAACCTTGTTATTAAGTGTACCATCCATGTCATGAAGTGTATTAGTCATACAATAAACCTTCTTCATGTCTTGATCCTAGTCAACCTAGCCACTAATCAAGTCAATTCATTTCCACCTTCAATAAGACCCTTTTGGGATATGAGATGTACATATTGGAGCTTGATACTCTAAGAGGATGTGGTCAAGAGGTTTCTAGGAATCTTATTCACGAGGTTAAAAATGCATTAGAGTTGGTCAAAAGAGAGTGGGTACCTATTTAGAGATCCATTTGGCAAAGGTTTATAAATGATATGATTGATGTGAGTGGCCTAGTTTCTACCTTAAAGGATAGACTAGGGTTTCATGAAAGGCAACCTCACCAAACCTATCAGCCTTCATACCCACTTCCCTAAGTTTCTTATTAGATATATATGACCCCTAATCATGAGCCAAATCAAAGATATCAAAGTCATCATTTTCCCAATTAGTTTGAGGAGAGATTTGAAAGAAGACATCTTATGTTTGAAGCTAATCTTGATAGGAAAATTGAGTTGTCTAATATGCATTTGCAGCAATCCATGTTAGAAACCAAGGAAGTGGAGTTCAACCCATCATTTCCATCTCATATTTCATCCCCACCACCTCAAAAATAGACCTCTAATCCTAACATCCTAAGCTAGAGTAAGATAGTGGAGTCATAGGGAAAGAAAGAGGAGAAAAGTCTTGACAAAGATTATGAAGTTGAGAAGGAGCTTCATCCTAGAAAAACCCATCCCACCCTTCCTCAAGAAAATATTTCTAATCCTAACATCTTAAGTGGGAGTAATATAGTGGAGTCATGGGGCAAGAAAGAAGATAGAGACATTATTGAGTGTGAATTTGAGAATGGAGTTGGTCCTTTACAAGTCTCTCCCAACCTTCTTCATGAAGATTATTGTGTTCCATGTCAACCCTCATGTATTATTCATACTCATTATGATCCTATGAGCTACAAGAAAGACTTTTTCAAGAGAACCTGGCCAAATAGATTAAAGAGTTAGAGTCAAGGATAAAGTTATTAAGCCAAGGTGTGATGGAAGGTTTAGTTCCCAAAGAAGATATTATGCCTAAACACACCCCATCTAACCTCCCTCAAGAGAGATACCAAGTTAAATCATATGTTAATGAAGTGAATGTCAAGTGGAATGAATAAAATCAAGTTATTTTAACCCAAGGTCTACCTCCACTTCCTCAAGAGTTCCCAAAAGAATCCCCAACTTTAAATTCTCAATATGATTTTGAGCCCTATGGTCCACCTCCACCAACTAGTTCTTTTTATCCTCATCCCATCATCTATTACCTTGATGTACATATGCTATGGGAACCTCAACACAATAAATTGGTTGAGGAAAATTTAGAACTCTTACTTTGAAGAAAGTGCAACTCCTTGGCAGCCTTATTGGGTGTCTTGGCATCACTAAGAAGGAGATTGAAGTTCTTTCATCCCTTAACAAATAAGATCAAATTATGATAGATGAGGTGAAATTTGAAAACCCTCAAGAGGTCCTATGTGATGAATAAGAGGTGAGATCCTGTGTTGAATCTCCTTGTTTAGTTGATGATGAAACATACACTCCTTGTGTTGAAGAAGAAATCTTGGAAGAGATCCTATTAAAATCTAAAGAAGAATATGAAGGAGTCTCTCTTGTTCCCCTTCATGATGCTGATCAAATTGAATATGATGAATTATGGCATAGATTTTAAGACATTTGTAAATATTTTGAATCTCTCAAGGGGTCTACAACTCCTTTAGAGTTGGTTATAAGTGATGGCAAGAAAGATGACATTGTTCAAGATGTCAGAGATGATCAATATGGAACTAACCAACACATAATAATTTATAAATATGAAATTCCACATCAACCTTTGGAGGTCAAGACAAACCCATATTGGCTTCAATCCTTCAAATAACAAGAGATCATTCCTTTTGAGACCATTCCCACAAAGAAGATGAAATTTGACCATGAGAAAGAGAGTAGGATGCAACATGAAGTATGTGAACATGTTCAAGAGGAATATATCTACATTACAAACCTATTTTAATATAGTCCACTTGAGAACATAGCAATTGAGGTGCCAAAGAATAGGTCTGATCCATCAAGTTTTTAATATAAAGAGAAACATGCTTGGCACCCTCATCTATCTCATGAAGAAGGAGATTCAAGAAACTTTCCCTTTGATCTTGGAAAGTGAGTTATTATTTACTTGTAGTTGTATATAATATTATTTTTTTAATTCCCCTAAGTGCATTGATCACATGTGTGCGTGTGCCTAGTTAGTTTGTTGTCTTGTCTTGTGTGTGTTTTTTGCATCGTGTGGTTGAGGTAATTAGGTGGTCTTGTCTTGATCAAATTTAATGGTCAAAGGCTTCCTTGTTTTTCCTAATCTTTAAATTACTACTAATCCCAATGGACTAATAAGGCTATTGGACTAGTAGTATAGCAGGTATACTACCCCTATGAGTCACTAATTTATTGACCAAATTTAACTTTTAATCCAAATTAGGGCACCCCTAGGAAATAAATTGATTTTTTGATGTTTTAGGGGTCTAATAAATATTTAAAAATGTGTTTTATAGGTTAATAAATGTCATCTATATTATATTAGGCTTGGTCCTTAGTCATTTTAGTCTCCTTAGTCATTTTGGGTCATTTTAAGGCCAAAAAAGGTGCATTTAATGACTTATATGGATTTATTGGGAATTTTGAAGGTTTAAAAAAGATTATTTCACATCCAATGTGTCCTTATAGGTATTAATTAATTGACATAACTGAAAATTGGTAGATTCTTTAGTTAAAAGGATATTTTTCTTGGGAAAAAGGGAGATTTTAGTATTTGTATGGCTCTTTGGGAAGTGTGCCATGTGAGAAAGGATCACACAATGCCTCTTAATATTATAAAATATTATTTCCATGTTTTTTTTATTTTTAAATTCTATTTATTACTCAAAACTTTTCTACTCCCTTTTCACCCTTTTTGGCAAACAAAAGTGACCTTCAGGTTTTTGCTTGGTATAGATAGCTCAGGAAGTTTTAGAAAAAATTATATATGGATTTTGTTTTAAAATAATATATATTAATTTAATTATAATTATTTTTAAAATTGGTGACATATACTTCATGAACCATACTCATGAATTTGACCTTTCAAATCTACCTGTTAATCTATGTACCTTGCAGGTTTTGCCTTGGTTTGAGAAGATACATACAATCCACCTGATCATATTAGTTATATATGATTTTAAATATGTACCCTCATTTTTATAATTATTTTTTTCACATTTAAATGTCTTTTTATGAGTCAAGTATCTCAAATTTTCAAGAGGATATAATTTTTTGAGTTGTAAGCAGTTTTCAACATTTACAGATTTTCATGCTTATTCATGCATTTGGGGGGTTGTGTTAGTTTAATTTATATGTTTTAAAGGTTATATTTTACTCCCACTTCCACTTTAAACTTAATTATTTAAATCAATTCTCATGAATGCAGTCATAGAGCACATACAACTAGTCTACTTTATGACTATCATACTAGTCAACTAGGTGCCTTCAAGGGTTTTCAACATTGAAAATGAAGTGTTAAATTGGTCTGAAAATTTTGAAAAACTTTATGTTTCATATAATAATTAAAAAAAATTCTATCATCCACTATGTTGATAGATTCCTTGGACACATGAACTTTCTACCCACTACCTACCTGCAAGCAGCTTTAGTGTGCACCTACATGTGCTCTTATGGAGAATTTATTGATGAGATAGGTATTTATATCTAAGCATGTTTTTTATTATAAAGTATTATATTTTTTGGTTTTTATATGATAACACAACTCAAAAAGGGTCAAACAATGCAAACTATCTATCCTCACACCTACTTCCTACATTTGCAAATAGTCACTTATAGGTGGCTTAAATAGGAGACTAAGATATTCAATAGTGTTAAAGTGTGTGGTGGGACATTAATTTGAGAAATTAAATGTTAAAAAATCAATGATATATCCATCCAAAGTGATATATGTCTAGATAGAGTTGAATGTCACTCCAAAGAGATGATGACTAAGTTTCAGGCATATAATCCCCAAATTGGCAAAACAAAGATCCTTAGCATTTTGTAGATATATTTTAACAAGATTTATAAGACCCTAGATTAATATAAGTAGGTTTTAATTTAATTTTTATAATATTAAAATTACCTTACAAAATATGGATGTTAGAGGAGTAATGTAATTCATTAGTTAAGCTCTTCAAAGTTGACAATTTATGATTATCCCCACACAGTTTTGTCTGCATATTTTTGAGTTTGAGAAACCTATGTTTAAAAATTGGTTTTTGACCATGATATAAGAGTTAAATTAGTTTAATTTGGTTAAAATTACATCTATTTTCATAAATATCATCAATAAGAGTGATAAAATTTTGTGTTTAGACCTCTATATCCAACCTTAGTCTGTATATAAGCCTGATTAACCACCTACAACAAACAAGGTAGACAATGGTTAAATCATAATGGATATGTGATGTTTTAGTCATTTAAATTTAATATAATTATTAATATGTTATAGGTTAAGTTAAATATTTAATGGGAGTCTCTCAAACAACATAATCAATGTTCAGTTGAAGCTCACTCATAGGGTTTCTTAGTCAAAGGCAGAGAAGGAAATCAGTTTGTGAGTTCAAGAGACATGAGAAGAGACAAGGGACATTAAAATAAGTAAAAAAACCTATAATAATATTATTAAAATCCATGTTGACCTTATAAACTCTAAACAATGTGAAACAAACCTATATGACCCTAAGTACACCTACAGGGGGCATTAACGTAAGTTGTCTCAATCAAACAATGAACTAAAGAAGTGGGTTATTTGATGATTGGTATGTTCCAAGGTGTTAAATTGATCCAAGGATATATATTTTTTATATAATATATAATAATAAGATTCATTAAACTTTTTTTCAACCTAGAACATGCCCAAACACCTATAGGTAGGGTCTCCAAGACAAGAACACAGTCAATACAATGGACTATAAGTAGATAGTGAGCTAGAGCATAACTTATGTAAGAAAGAATGTAAATTGTGATGGTAATAGTAAAATTTAAATAACCATATTACTATCTCCAAGGGTTAATTAACAACTTCAAAAGCCACTGTTATAGGAAAATTTAGAAAACACAGTCAATTGTATGACTGGTATTGAAGGTTTGTAAAACCAAAATGGAAGATTAGAGTAAAAAATAGATATTGGAACCAATATAAAATATCAATGAAAATATAAAAAAAAAATTAACAATGGATATGGATCATAGGAGTGGCTCAGACCATGCAGAATATGGTCCCTTGAAAGAAACCCCTGAATATAGTCTCCTTCACAAGGTCTGTTTTGGTTTTTTCATGTTTTGAAGGGTATTTACATAGATAAAAGGGATAAAAATTAATGTATATGGTATTTAAAAATTAAATAATCCTATAAATTATTTATATGTTCTAATAAAATAGGGTAAGTACCCCCTAATTTGTCATAGATAGGGGGTACTTTCACCATGCACAAACCTTGGCAATCTTAAAGAAAGTGACAAAAAAGATGAGTTGGGACCTATCTAAAACTTTATAAAAGGTGTATTAAGTTGTAATAAATATATGGAAACATGTAAAAATAATCATAGAGAGAATAAAATATATATAATGCTCAAAACCTCTAGGGTTACAATTAGGTATACTAGGTAGGTTTTGGCCTATAATCCAAACAAGAGACCACCTTTACTTTTGGACCTAAGTGAGATTTATATTAGGTTTTAACATGTATATGTGGGAATTATATATGTTTATTATATATTCAAATTCATGGAATCCATCAAGAAATGTCATTTTGAGCAAAGGTTGCAGGTAGGCCTATTGGACATGGTTAGACCTAGTGTCCAAATGGGGGTCTATCACACCTATAGCATGATTTAAGATTTCAAACATATTGAAAAAATTTCATTGGATTATTAAATAGGTTTTAAATATCTCAAATTGCAAATAAGACCAAAGGAAACCATTTTTTTACCTTGAAGCAACTCAGACATACAGGAAACATGAAAGCAAGATTGATAGGCCAAGTTCAAATGCTAACTTCTTTTTGGAGGATTTACATGGAGGAAAAAGGAGGTTATGTATGTTTATTAATGTATTTAACTATTAAATTGTGTATTATTTTTGTTAGGTTGAAGGTCAGCTATTTATGAATGAACCTTTAGAGTGAAAACAAGCTAAAACCCTTAAAACCCCTTGTATGTGAATAGTTTGTGAAAATGAAGTTGGAGTTGAATTATAATGGCATAGTTTGGATATGAAACCTATTATATATTGTATAGGACTCACTAAATTTCCATCCAATGTTTTTTATCTATATGGACTTGTACAGATGGGGAGATAAATAAGATATTTTTGACCATTTCTTGTGTTGTACAAGTTTTAGGAGGAGTCTAAATATGAAACCAGCTTTGGGAGAAATATTCAGACTTTTGATAACTCCACATGTCCATTTAATACCTCATAAAAACTCCCAAGTTACTTGAAATGAGCTCTTATCTTAGCTAATCAAAATTGGCCTATTAGACAAGATAGTAAGAAGGGTGGAAAACTTCAATTGAGCTAAATTTAAGGTGTCCCTGATGATTCTATGGCCATGTAGGGTATTGATATGTGTTATTAACTTCTTCAAATGTATTTTAATTATAAAATTATGATAATTTGGAAACAAAGTGTGCAAGGTGCATGAAGGAATTATTTTCTCGATTGTAGATGATGATGGCTCATTTCTAGGTGATTTCAAGTGACCAAGCCTATAACCAATACATGGATAGGCATCCCTGATGTCCTTAAACTTCATCCAAATAATAATACCATTTTATAATTAGTTATTATGAATTAAAATAGGGCCAATCATGAAGGCATGTTTTCTTAGCCAAGAGGAGTTTTATGCCACTGTTCATGAAGTTTATGCCTTGAATTGACACTTATGCATCCTAACCTTGCATGGTTAATCCTATATCATATTTTCATACAAAATTAACTCCTTTTATCAGATTTAATAGTGTCCTTATGACCCTTTTACTTCTCTCTTCTCCTCTCTCTCAAGTTTTATAAGAGCTAGCCATTTTAGCCATTATACTGGATGTTCCACCTAAGTATGGTGAAGCCCTAATCAAATGTATACCTTTTTATCAATAATAATAATGACCTATATTATTTTTATTATTTTTTTCATTTTTAATGTTTTATTTTACATAAGTGAAGACTATGGATTCCTTAGCATGTTATTTCATTCTATCATCTATTTGTAGTTAGAAAGCTTCTTCTTGCAGGGCATGTGAAGTGTTATGGGAAATATCTAAGATTTAGTGATTTATAATATTCATCATTACCCTCATAATCTCTTATCTATTCCTCTTATATTTTCACATTCATCCATAACCTCACAATGTAACATTGATGTGAGACGATGAAGATTGAAAAAGTGTATGTTCAGTTTGTCCTTTGATTTCAAATGTAACATGCATATGGTTGGAAGTCATCAATCTATTTGGTGTATCACCTCCCTTAGAATAGTTTGTTTTTAGTTATCTCTCTCCATTTTCACCCCCCAAGTTTAATTGTAATCATGATCTAAAGTGGTACGTCAAGGGAGCTATCCCTATCTAGAGATTCACCTCATCCTTAGGCTACCCACAAGCCTAGAGGTGTTTACATTATGCCACTTGGATGAGGAGATATTTTACATCTCCTCAAAGGGTTAAAATCCAAGTGACAATATTTCTTTATTTTAATTATTTATACTTTTAATAATATTGCTCTTATGGCTAATTTGAAAATAGGAAAGATTTTTGTGTACTTGAAAGGTGTTTTTGCTCGATATTTGGTAGATGTGTGCCTGAATAGTAATTTATTATAATGAATGTTTTTTTAATAATATTTATTAAAAAAATTAAAATAATATCATGGATTATTAATAAATATAAATAGGCCAACCATACATGTTGAAGGATTTGAATACTTGAGTGTTTTTAGGGTACGTAAGCTAGTTCTATATTCAGGACACTAGCGTCAATGCAAGTGTCCAAGTCTAAATTGTAGTGTCTTATAGAAAAGATAAATTTTGAAGTTATGTAATTAATAGTGAATTATATGTATAAGGTTTTAATCATATTTTGGGATACAAGTGATCTAGTTAATCAAAATATCAGGGTTGGACCATAAGATAAACATTAAGGCATAGTGAGATGGAAAAATATGAACCTTTTAGAATTAGGAAGGGCATGAACTAAAGGGTATATCCTTGAGTTATATTTTTAAAGTTTGAAATATTATTTTATCATGTAAATATATTTTTTATTATTTACATTCCCCCTTCTTAATCTAGTAATGCATAAGGATTAAATTACTAGGTTAAAGAGAAGAAATGTGTATCATTGTGTGTACAACACACCTTTATTTGAATTGATCCCTATTTGAATTTGATGTATGTCTATGAATTGAAACCAATATGATGTTATAGGTGTAAATAGTGCATATAATTTAAAAATTAATAATTGAATTTTCTTAAAATAAAAGAGAGCAAGGAAGGTGATCCAGAGGTCAATTTGGAAAAGGTCCTAGATCAGATTCAAAATTGCATTGAGTAGGGCCTATAGAGATATTTCCAATGGTATGTAGAAATCTAGAAATATAATCATATGCTCCTTATGCATCTGATCAAAGTTATGATCAAAATAGGTCAAATCTGGTCAAACTACAAAAATTAACCAGCATGGAATGCTTCTAAATTAGTTCCACTACGTAAAGCATCTCAATATATTTTTGATGATATCTTTTTTATAAAATACTAAGGTCATGGTAAAACACTATGGCTTCTCAAAGTTCCTACTCAATAGGCAAAATTACGATGTGGTCAAATGATCACCAGATGGGCCAATGATGTAGTGACATGTGGCATGTAGCATGAAGTGGAAGAAATTTTGTGATTTCATAGTTAGTCTTTGATAGGTGTAAAATGCCAGCTACATGGACCATATCCATTAGATTCCACTTTTGTCATAGAGGGGGACCTTATCACTGATAGAGTTATGGAGTATCCAGATGAATGTCAACAAGTGTCAGATTGTGATTGATCCATGTGGTGGGTCCTCAAGCTACCACGTGGCTTGCCACCACTTTATTACTTCCATGACACCAAATTATAACTTATCAAATATTATTTTCCATATTTGAGTCATCCTAAGCATGAAGGCTGAGATATATGCTATAGGCCTTAACCACCATGAAACCCATGGCACTTCCACATAATTGCCAAGTCTACAAGCCAATTGAAGCTTCCATATTAATTCCAAGTCAAGCTACCATGATATAAAGCTAAAGACTAAATGATATGATAATGTTAATGCCTTGAAATTATCCACCATGAATTTTGTGGGATTGAAACATTAATACAAGTCCATGCCACAAATGGAACACGTCATAGTCCATGCTAAATGGTGGGTGAAATTCTTTAGCTTTGTCCACATGGCATTGAGATGGCTTAAAATCCACTTTATAAAATCTATCAACTACCTTTTTAATACTATACATGCCCTTACCCAATGAATGTGGGATATAGACTATGCCAAAATGCAAAGGCTATGGCAAGGGTTTCATGGGACTCAAACCCTATCCTTTTGGATAAAAGGATAATGCTTTGGACGTTAAACTAGTAGGCCCAAGAACTATATAAAGTGCATGGGGATCATTTTATAAGCAAGTTTTTGGAATAAAAAAACCATAGAAAGTAATTCTTTGGAAGTTAAACCAGTATGCCCAAGAACTATATAAAGTGCATGGGGATCATTTTATAAGCAAGTTTTTGGAATAAAAACCCATAGAAAGTATTGCTAAGAGGCTTAAGATGCTTGCAGAGGGAGTTAGAGGTAAAATCAAAGAAAAGTATAAAAAGAGACTTCTGGTATTTTTGCCCAAGAATCAACTTTATAGTTGATGAAATTCTGTGTTGAAAAATTCTTGCAAGTATTTTCAAGAATTTTTAATAGATCAACCATAAATGACCTACAAACATAGGCCATTATGCCAAACTCCATAATCACTTATGTGTGTTGGATTTTCTAGATGTCTCTTATAAAATTGCTTTTTAAAATAAATTTTACAAGTTAAATATTAATTTTGTAAATTATTATTATTATTAAGCAAAAATCAATATATGTAAGCATTTTTTCTAAAGTTTACAAATCAAGTTGGTATTAGAGCTAAGTTCATGGGTGAATTTATGGTTTCATTTTAGCTAAATTTAGATATTATAATACAATGGATCCAATGCTATCATAAATTTAGTTATTAATGAATGCCATCATCATTGCAATAACGCAAAACATATAATCCCAAGATTAATGTCGATAAGTGACAGAGTGAAGATAGGAAAGAAAATCAAAAAAATATAACAAAGAATTAATATGATATGAGCATAAATACAATAGGAACATCTTTTGAATAAAATGATGCATGAAGATTTAGAGACTTATGAACATTATGCTCGGTGAGGTCATATTACCAAGCAATGCTAGATATTGCACTCTAGTTAGGCTCCATTATGGTTTAAAAAATAGAATGAGGAGAGAGGTAAGGCACCAACCATGTCCAGTAGCCATGAATCAACTTGACTAGTAGTACATCATCAAACAACTCTAGAATCTCTAATGCAATAGCTATTACCAGCTGAAGTGCTAGATATTATATTACACTCTAAGGAAACTCAAAGGTAGAACTACACTAATATTGCTGAGGGGAAGTTTGTGTAAATCTATTTTAATTGTATTTCAAGAGATAATTATATCATTTAAGGTCTCTCACAATGTCTAAAGATAAAATCTCTTCCATTACCTCACATAAAAACCTTCAGAGGAGCTGATGACATAGTATGTGGACATGTGACCCATTATTGCATCCTACATTTTGGCATTGGAGGGTTATTATTTGATAATGTATCTCTTGACATAGTTCTAGGAGAAGCTGAGGAGATTACTTTGGGTCATTATTATCTCACATCTTGGCACACCAAAGACACTATGTCAGGAGAAGGAATCCAACTAATAAATAATCATACCTATAAGGTTCAAGTTAGAACAAGCCAAGAAATTAAGGTACATTTGGGTTATAGCAATGATTCCTCTATTTCATATACTCTTTCTAATCTTATTAATGAAAATGATGTTGTAATTTTGGTAGTAAATATTGCTTCAATTATTAATGTATCTTCTAATTTACATTCCAAGGATTAAAATAATGAAATCAACTCTTCTTGTTATATTGAAAATGTTAGGAATACTAAATTTTCTAACCCTAAACATTTATCAAACTCATGTGTTGATAAATTTGAAAAGAACACAAAGATAATAGGTTCTAAGTTGTTAGTTAAAATGGGATTTGAAGGAAAATACCTTGACATTAATGGTCAAGGAATTATCTAGGCCATCCAAGTGGAAAAGAGACCACTCTGTGTAGGATTAGGATATGGAGGTGAAGGACAAATTTCCCAAGAAGCTAAGTTGAATGATTACTCAAGTAACAAGCTAGAACACCCCAAATATTTGGAATAATCACCCTCTAAAGATGCAATAACTATATTAGATGAAGCATCTTCAAATGACTCATCAAGGTATGCAAAAATGAAATACTTGAATGTATTTTTTTATTATGCCTAAGAAAGTCATAAAAATATGCTTAAGAAAACTACCAAAATGAGGTTGTCTAAAGAAGACAAGAAAAGTTAGCAACAACCTAAGATAAAGGTTGTAATTGTGACTTTAGTCAGGAAACAAACAAAGTTTTGTTAATCATAACTAGAGACAACATCAAAAAGGGAAACAAAAATCAATGAGAAGCTAATAGTTCAGAGTTTGACACCTTGGAAAAGTAAACAACACTTATTTAAAATAATAATATTTAAGCATTCTAAGATAGATGATATCTTTGATAAAAATTATCAAAAGAATCTGATATTTGAAGATGTAGAAACTCTAGGTTTAGAAATTAAGCCACATCTCAAACCATATTTTTTGGATAAGATAGATGATGGTAGTAAAGTACATATAAGTAAAACATGTAAACTGGGTTTAGAAATTACATCCAAATTTTTAGATGAAGTTGAATTAGATGTGGTTCCACTCCATTTTAATGGCATTGTCACAGGGAAACCATATTCATTTGTAAGAAAGGAAACTTTTTACAAGATGGAAAATCATTATAACATTATAAAATATAGGATAGAATATCTCGTGCAAGTACATCAACAATAACCATTACAAGAAAATGATGCCTTCAATGATATTTTACTCATGTATGTAGATAGGAACACTATAGGGCAACATAAATATGCCATCATGAGAAGCATTAGGAACATCACAAAAGATAGGTTGTACATTTTAATCTTTATGTTTTAGTATGTGAAAATATGTATGCATGTTTAAATATAGGCATTGTTTATAAATGTATAAGACCCATGTATGGACAATGTTTATAATCATTAAAGTTACATGTTGTAAAGACCCAAGAAGGGCAATGTTTGTAAATTTTGTTGTTATGTAAGACCCTAAGAGGGTAATTGTAAAATGGTGATTTTTATAACATCAAATGTTATGAAACATTTTGTTTTACTATTTTAGAATCTAAAGACCCAATGAAGTATCTTTAGAACTGGCTGACATTTAGGGAATCATTTGAGCTAGATTTGAGAGCTAGAGCCATGTAAAGATCCTCATATTACTAGGTCTACTACTAAATTTTAGAGGATAAAAGGCCTTCTTAATGGGGAAGATTGATTTGGAGGTTGATTTGGAAAAGTTCCCCTATCAGATCAAAACTTGAACCATTAAGTAGGGCTCATTGAGAGCTTTCCAATAGTATGTGCAACTCTAGAAATAGAGCTTGTATACTCCTTATGTAATTAATCAAATTTTTGATCAAAATAGGTCAAAGCCATCAAAATGCTAAAATTGACCATCATAGAATGTTTCTAAATTAGTTCCACTATGTAGATCATCTTAAGAGATTTTTGATGATATCTTATTTGTAGAAAACTGAGGTCATGGTTAAAAAATATGGTTTCTCAAAGTTCCTACTCAATAGGCAAAATTATGACATGGTCAAATGATCACCAGATGGGCCAATAATGCAAAAACATGTAGCATGTATCATGAGGCAGAATAAATTTTGTGGTTTCATAGTTACTCTTTGATATGCATAAAAGGTTGACAATGGGGACCATAGCCAATGGAGTTGACTTGTGTCATGGAGGGGACCCTATCGCCAATAGAGCTATCGAGCATCCAATTGGATGTCGATAAGTGTCAAATTGGGAGTGGTCCATGTGGTAGGTCTTCAAGCCACCACATGTCTTTCCCACACTTTATTACTTATATGAATCCAAATTCTAACTCATTGAAGGTTCTTTGCCACATCTAAGTCATGCTAAGCATGAAGGCTGAGATACATGCTATAGGCCTTAACCACCATGAAACCCATGGCACTTCCACATAATTTACAAGTCAACAATATAACCAAAGGTTCCATATTAATTCCAAGTCAAGCTATCATGATCTAAATCCAAATATGGAATGATATGTTAATGCCAATGCCTTGGCATTATCCACCATGAAGTTTGAGGGATTGAAACATTAATACAAGTCTATGTCGTGAATGTAACACATCAAATTCTAGGCTAAATAGTGGAAAAAAATCCATGGATTTGTCCACATGGTATTGAGATGGCTTAAAATCCACTATTTAAAATCTATCCACTACCTTTTTAACACTATATGTACCCTTACCCAATGAATGTGGGATATAGACTATGTCAAAAGCCAAAGGCTATGCCAAGGGTTTCATGGTACTTGAACCCTATCCTTTTGGATAAAAGGATAATGCTTTGGTTGTTAAACTAGTAGGATTGAGCACTATATAAAGTGCTCAGGGCACATTTTATGAGCAAGTTTTTGGAATTAAAAGCCATATCAACTATTGCTAAGAGGCCTAAGAGGCTTGTAGAAGGAGTTAGAGGCAAAATTAGAGAAAAGTCTAATAATAAACTTGTGGTATTTTTGCCAAAGGATCAACTTTGTAGTTGATGAAATTATTTTTTGCAAATGTCTTTTAAGTATTTTCAAGAATTTTTAATAGATCAAACTATAAAAGACTTGAAGATATAGGCCATTGTGCCAAACTCTGTAATCAATTGCATGTGCTTGATTTTCTTAATGTCTCTTACAAAATTGTTATTTAAAATAAATTTTCAAGTTAAATATTAATTACATTATTATTATTATTATTATTATTATTATTATTATTATTATTATTATTATTATTATTATTATTATTATTATTATTAAGTAAAAATCAATATATGTAAACATTTTTGTTAAAGTTTATGGATAAAAAGGAGTACACCTATATGTCAATGGAACCATGTTACCCCTTAATAGTTTTTTTTTGGTAACGATTCTTCCTAGCTGAAGCATTAGAGAGAGGTTAATAACTAACCCTTATAGATGCGAAGAGGATAATTTGAGGGTGATCATACCCCTAATTTAGAGGAAGGGTGAGTTGTGCCAAGATCATCAAGTGTGTTGAATCTTGATCACACATCTCAAGTGTATATATAAAATATCCAATCTCACCTGAGTCAAATGGTGTAACCATATTAACCCAAAAAAATAGTAGTGCCAAGGACTTCACGGGAACTAAATCTTGTTTAAATTACTTAGAGGAATTAGCTGTTGTAGATAAATAAAGACTTAAATGATATATCTTGGTGATTTTAATTCATAAATGTCTATGTAATATAAAAATTATCTATGATTTAGTGTATTTTCATGGCATATGCACCTAAAATGTGTCTCAAGTTGAATTATTTATAAAAATTTCAATTCTTATTTGTAAACTATGTATAATATTTATCACAAATATGAGAAAGCATATCCCAAATCTGTGAAAATCAATGTTAAATGTGTTAATATTTTGACCCAAATATATATTCAAATCATGTAATTTGTATCAAATTCTACCAATTTTACCAATAATATGTATTCGGACTCATGTATCTATGACATGAACCCATTGATATGCACACCTATTGAGGTGAGGGAAATGTAGCATGAAAATCACCTTATCTCAAAAAGAGAAGATAACAATATTATTTATGGATCAATCATGTAGTAAAGAATCATATAGTGGTATTATATCTAAGTGGGTATATAAATTTAGGTCACAGTATCCAAACATAACAAGCCCTAAGGTGTATGGTATGAACCATGAAAATGTCTAAAACTAACAAGCACAAACTTAGTAAACAAGCAAGCACACACGTAAGAGCACTTAATGTCACAAAAAATGGGTCTAAGAAGATTGTAAAAAGGGTCATGTTCAAATTCCACACACTCTAAGGTAAGAACATGTTCAAATGTCCACACACTAAATAAATAATTAGCACTTAGGGAAAAAGAATTAAAAAATAAGGAACATGTTCAAATTTTCCACAATACAAACAATATAGATACAATAAAGGACACTCAAGGAAGCCTTGTGATAATATGAATAATTAAAATATAAGTAACTATCATAAGCATGTCATACTAGTCCCTGCATACATGTGTTATCAAAATTTCATGTACAATAACATATCAAATATGTTATATAAGATATAATATTGAGTTTAATCATGTGTAACAATTATTATATAAGCTCAATATGATAATTTAAAGTGATCATAAAACAATATAACATGTATCAATCATGGTCAATAGAATCAAGATGCCCCTAATGTAGTGTGTCATACGGGTAGAGGAAAGGTCAAACATCTGCATGTGCATGTATCATAGATCTAGTGTATGCATGTATCACACTCAAGTAACCTAAAACATATGTCTATATATAAATGTTTTGCTATATACTAACATAAATCAAATAACATATGAAAAATAAAGTAAACATGTTAAATGATAAATATTTTTGTATTTTTTCTTTATTTGAATGTTTTTATATTTTCTTAATTGTTTTTTTTTTTTTTTGAATTTTTGAATTTTTTTGAATTTTAGGGTATTTTTAAAGACACAATCTATCCAATTATTTGAATATGAGAATAAAAACTTGAGAAGAGTGGTAAATGAATAACATTTTTGGAAGGAAGTGTGCCACATGTGCATATCAAAATCAAAAAGTATATCATGTAATTTTGTCAAGATTATACTTGATATATTTGCTTGAGAGATATTTTACTTTGTTTGTTATTGTTTTTGATATTATATTTCTTTATAAAAGGACGTAACCTTGCCTTCATGAATAAATGGTATGCAACCTTTGTTTCTATCAACTATTGCTTGTATTGAGTGTAACTTTGATTGTCCAAGCACAACAATGTATGCATTTCAATTATAAATAACTTTACAAGTAAGAGATAATTATTTCAAAGAAAAATAAACTCTTAACTAAATTTATCCTACACTTTTTATGATTTCATTATTTTTATCAAGTTGTGGATAATTATTTACTAGAGAGGTAATAAATGACACAGAACAAAAATAAATGTAGATAAATAAAGACTCAAATGATACGTCTTGATAAGGTCAATTCATAAATGTCTATGTAATATGAATATCTATCTATGATCTATAAAATATGTATAATATCTATCACAAATCTGAAAAAGTATGTCCTAAATCTATAAAATCCGTGTTAAATGTATAAGATGTTGACCCAAATTTATATCTAAATCATGTAGTTTATGTCAAATTCTACCAATTCTAAAAACTATATGTATGTTTAATCATGTATTTATTGCATTTCCCCACTAATATTACTCCTATTAATGTGATGGTAACATACCATGACAATCACCTTATCTCAAAAAGAGAATATAACCATACTATATATGTATCAATCATGTAGTAAATAATCATGTAGTAGTATTATATATAAATGGATGTATTAATGAATATCACAACAAACAAACATAGCAAGACATAATGTGTATGGTATGAATAATGGAAATGTCTATAAGTAAAAAACACAAGCTCAACAAATAATCAATCACACACATATTATATACACATAATATTTTTAAACTTTATCAATTACTGATGATTTCTCTCTTACAGAAACCCATTGAGTCTTAACCTCTCTAAGTGCACACCTTAAAGGGTGCACCAAGAAAAGGTTTGGTAGGCATTTGGTACTTCACAATATTTTTGTTCCTTATACCTCCACCTAAAACTAGTACAAACACCTCTTGCATGTTTACCTATGCTTTGACACATCTCTTACATTATTCTCCAAACAATTCGTGACCTTAAATAGCCATTGCCTAAGCCATAACCCATTTTTACCACCTTAATAAATGTAGTAAATTCCATTGTCTTATTTCTATGAATTTATTGACTTATGGGACTAAGTCATCCCAACTAACTTAGTCCAACACATAATGACTCTATTTCCTAACTAACTAGGTTGACTGGGTCGACTACATTCGCTGAAATTTTAGAAGGGCTTAAGGTATATATATATACATATATATATAGACATATATATATATACACACACACACATATATATACATATATATATATATATATAACTATGTCCAATATATATAATCATTCATGTATGATTATTTATCTACTTATCATTCATTATACTCAAGGAGTCATTGTTTAGGGTTTCATGCTTCTTGGAGGAGAACCTATTGACCAAATTTGACCCTGTAGGTCAAATTGGGGACATTATAAGTAAAATATTGAGTTTTAGGTGTTTTTATGGGTATAATATTTATTTATGGGGTGTATTATAAGTTATTTAATTTCATTTAATGTCATCTTAACCTTGGTCCTAGTCATATTAGTCAATTTGTCATTTTGAGTCATTTAGAAGGCTTTTAGGCGTCATAAATGCAAGTGACATGGTTTTAAAGGTGTCCAAGTGTCATAATATTATTTAAAACGTTCAATATTATATATTACATGTTATTAATTTTATTCTCATATAAAAATTTAGGTTATCTAATTGAAGATCAAGTAACCAACTAAAAAAGGGGAGTTTGGCACTTATATGGCCCATGAGGGAAGATGACACATGAAATAAGGTCATGTAACATATATTAATCTTCCTCAAGTTCATTTACATGAATTTAAATTCTCTATAAATTCCATTTTTGAGCTAAAACCATTTTTCTCCTTGTTTGCCTTTCTAGACACACAAAAGTGGTCAACAGGTTTATGCTTGGTATGAACAGTTGGGGAAGTTTTAGGTCAAACACCTTTGGGAGGTGAAATTAAACTAAGATAAATTCATTTTCCACAAAAATATTTTTAATAATTTTGACATGTTCTTTATGAACCATCCTCATGAAGTTGGCATATCTAATTTTCTTGAAAATTTGTGAACCCTGTATGTTTTATTCTTGTTTGGATGATTCCGCACAATCCATATATTGGGATTGATTCTAGAGGATTTTAAATCACTCATAAAATTATATTCATGTTTTTTTATCATTTAAAAGTGTTTTTATAGGCTAAGTATCTCAAATTACAAGTGAAGACACTTTTCTTTGTAACAAGAAAGTTTCCATCATTTTCAAGTTTCTCATGCATTAGCATTGATTCTAGGAGATGGAAATAAGTTAATTACCATTTTTTCAATGTCATCTTAACCCCTCACCTTCAAATATAATTCTCCAAGGCAAATCTCCATGAGCATGTAGTCGTGAACACCATATGGTCAACTCTTTACTCACTTTTACTTGCAATCATGGTGAAACACGTGCATGAAACCTATATGGCATGTTCAAAAAGGTGTGATGAAGGTTTTAAGGCCTTGGTATAACATTATCAGCATGATTTAGTAAGTTATACTTCCATATGGTGAAAATAATGAGGGATTGTATAGTTATGTGCAATATTTACTTAGAGTCTACCATTGGAATGTGTACTTATAGGTATTTGAAAGGTTTCAAACATTGAAATGTGGTGTAGATTTTTTCCTCAAGTCATTTAATATAATTACCCACCATTTGAGTCTTTTTAAGGGTAGGAATTTAGTAATATATTCAAACCCATATTCACTACCTAAACTCATTCTTTGCCTACATACAACTCAATATTCACCTATAGAGGTCTCCTTGGTGATTTCATGCTAAGATGGGTAATTTTATGGGTGCTTAAATCCTTTAACATTGATAAAATTTCATTTGGATACTTTTTGAAAGTATATAACTGATCATAATCATGTATATCATATGCACTACCTAAACTCACATTACTACCTATACATGAAAACATCCACCTATGGGTGGCATTAGTAGAGCATGAAATTACTCTTATGGAAGAGTTGAGAAAAGTGCTGACACCCTCCTCATAGTATTAGTGTTATTTTTACATGATATTCCTATTTGAAAGGATGGATTGACAAATAGATGTTGGGAACCACGCTCAACAAAACAATGATAGTGTTCATGCCCTTTGTCCCTAAAACATGAAAATAGAGTTCCTTGATGTTTTATTGGTATTTTGTAATAGGGTTACCAATTGTTTTAAATTCATCCTCATGTGTTTGTCAAAAACTTACCATAAATTAAAAAAATTCCACAATGGTTGAGGATTAGATTATCAATGTAAGGTGGTTATTATAAATCTTAAAGATGTATTTTTATGCACTAATTTCAGTCAATGTCATCTATTGGTCAGAGTTATAAGATATCCATTTAACCAATGTCGTAATACCAAGGTATATTACCATGATTTTTATGGCTTAATTGATTGAAGGTGGCACCAATTATCATGAATATCATCATGATGATGTGTATATGTAGTCTTTCAAGTCTCAAACACACCTATAGGTGTCCTTTCATAAGAGAAGACCAACTGTAACTCGATGCAAAGTCTCATAGTCCACGATGTGATCTTAAGTGTAGAGACCTACAAACATATAGATATTTTTTAGATCACATTTATTATTAAGAATCCATATGGTTACTATAGACTAATTGACACAAGTTTTGAGGTTTAAAACCACCTACAAGGCCCCACAAAGTCAATTGTAGTTGATTGTGAGGGGTAGAGAACAAAAGAGTTGAGATCTTGAGTTGGATATAACATAAAGATGATTCAAAATGAGTCTAAAAAACAAAAAATTCTCTTATAGTACTCTAAGATGGTTTTTAAACACTATATCTAAGCCTTAAATAAGCATGACTACCTACAAGATTCATTTTGAGGAAGAAATATAGGAAACACAGTCAACACCTTAGGCAGTCAACTCAAGGGTATGACTTGAAAGGTTTTAGCAAGGGTTGGTAGGTATAATACACACTTGTAAATGAAAATTGAAATACTATGTCTTACTAGTATCATGGAAATAGGGGAGGTAAAAGGCTCAAGACAATATCACATAGTTCATTCCTTAAACCCTGCACATATTCTATCTTAGCAAGGGTCTATCTTGGGATTTTAAGGAATTAAATGGTCAAATTATGTTATCAAGGACTTAAAAATTGTAAAAAACATGTTTAAAAGTTTTATAAACTCTTAAAATAATCACATTTATCTAAGTAAATAGGGGAGTGCCCTCTGTTTTGTCTCAGACAGAGGGCACTCCCTTTATGAGCAAAACCTTGCAAATCCAAGAAAAAGTGATGAATAATGGACTAAGAGTTGAATTTTTATGTAAAGGAAGTGTGTAAAGTTGTATAACATCCAAACCAAAATGAGGAATCAATCACATAAGGGAGAATCTCATAAAAGTGTCCTAAAACTCTAAGGTTATAGTCAAACCTAAAGGGCAAGGTTTAGGCCTAAAGCCAAATGGAGAACCACTTTGAATTCCACATTGAGATGATCATTATAACCTATTAAATCATGTTTATGAGTCCATTATATAGGTTTTAAATCTATTGGAATGCAAGGAATCCAAATTAGATGGTTTAAAATGTAAGGGTTACAATAGGCCTATTAGGCAAGGATCAAGCCTAGTGCCCAAATGAGAAGTTATCTTCAATTATAACATTAGAAAGGCATTATAATGGATTATAACATGATTACAGGGTCACTTCAAATGTGTAAAAGCCTAAAAATTGTAGAGAAAGAATAAGGAGAGCCACTTTTGGCTTAGAACCAACTTAGACCTATAAAAAATGGAAGAACAAGCTTGATAGGCCAAGTTGAAGTACTCACATTTCCCTTGAGGCTGTGTATATTAATTTAAGAAGGTTTGAGGTCTTATAAAGGGTATTTAACAATGATCTTGTGAAATTTTTTTGTAGTTACAACATCATAACTTTATGAACAAAGCTTAAGAGTGGAAACTACCTAAAACCCTTGCAAACCCTTAGTCAAAACTAGTTTGAGGAAATGAAGATGGAAATCTACTCTAATGTAATAGTTTTCCCAAAATTATGATTGGTGGTTGTATAAGACTCTCTTAAACTAATCTCCATTAGGATGAGTTATATAAAATATGTACAGACAAGGTACAAAACTACATCTTTTAACTATTATGTGCATTGTATAGGTTTTATGGACTTTAACGGGATGAAACCAAAATTCAGAGGAATATATAGACTTAATATAACTCGCCATGTTCATTTTATTCATCATAAAAACTCCTAAGTTTTATTACTAGTATTTTCATCTCAACTAATCAAAATTTCCATAGTGAGCATGATGGTGAGAAGTGAAAACTTTAATTGGATGGATTTTTAAGGTGTGCCTAAGAAGTCTAAGGAAATAAAGAGTCTTTCCAAGTTTCATCCAGTCCCTCCCATATATTTTCATGGAAAACTAAAGCTTATTTTGATTCCAAGTGTGAGGGGTGACTAAAAGAGGAGTTTTTTAGAGTGCAAGTAGTGATAGCTCATTGCTAGAAGATTCTAAATTACTATGACTAAAACTAATACATAGAGTGGCATGTCTAAAACCCTTCCCCATCATTCCAATAATCATACCTATCCATAGTAAGTTTTGGGAATTTCAAATAGGGATAAATAATGAATGTGTTTTTATGATCTAGTTAAGGGAATTTCATGCCACTTTTCAAGAGTTTCATGCCTTAGACTGACACTTGTGCTTCTTGACCTTACATGACTCATTTAACATATTCTTCTCATGAATATGTAACTCCTTTAATTATCTTTACAAGTTTCTTTGTGACCTTTAGACTTCTCCTCTCTCTCTAAAGTTATATAAGAACTAACCATTTTAGCCTTTATAAATTATGCTCCACCTAAGTATGGTGAATCCCTATTCATTTGCATATCATGGATCAATAAATAATATTGATTTTTACCTCTTCCATGACTATTCATAGTTTGTTTTAATTGGATTATTGATCTTGATTAGTGATGACTCTTGTTTCCTTAGAATTTTGTCTCATTCTCTCACCTTTTTGTAGTTGGAAAGTTTATTCTTACAAGTCATGTGAAGTGTTCTAGGAAGTGTCAAGGTCAAGTGAGTTATTCTATTCACTAATTCCATTCAAGGCCTCTTGTCTAGTCTTCCTAGCCTAAACATGCATCCATGACATCATAATGAAACATTGATGTGAGAAGATGTAGATTCGATAAGTGTATGTTTGATTAGTCCCTTGTTCTTATGTGTAACATGAAGCTGGTTGGCAATCATCAATTATTTTCATGTATCACCTCCTTTAGGGTATTTTACTTTTATTTTTCTCTCTGCCTTTTCCCTCATAAGTTTAGGTGTAGTAGTGTTCTACAAGTGGTACATAAAGGAAGTTATCCCTATATAGAGATTCACCTCATTATTAGGCTCACCCATAGCCTAGAGGTGTTTTGATTGTGCCACTTGGATGAGGAGAGCTAAAACATATCCTCAAATATTGAAAATCCAAGTGATAATATTTTTTGGCCCACCTAATGGGACTCTTAGTCCAAGAGGTTGAAATATTTTTGGTGTTGTCTTTCAATAGTTATCCTTTGGAGACATTTATCCAAGCATCAATGGTGACTCTAAAGTTATATCAACTAGTCAAACATCCTAGGTATTTCTTTGAATATTTTTGGTAATATTTTTCTTTGTGTTCTTGCATTTCATGGATAATTTTAGTGTTGA
This sequence comes from Torreya grandis, assembly GCA_037957365.1. Taxonomy (NCBI): domain Eukaryota; kingdom Viridiplantae; phylum Streptophyta; class Pinopsida; order Cupressales; family Taxaceae; genus Torreya; species Torreya grandis. The sequence continues at coordinate 342,743 of JARHVA010008632.1, forward strand.
GTACTATTTTACACAAGTTGGTGAGACATCCTAAGCCTATGACATTATATATAAACCTATTTATGATCCCTACCAATTAAAATATGATTCTTATCAGCTTTAATATGACCATTATCAAACTTGGCATGAAGTGTATCATCCCTGTAATCAGCCTTCTCAATACCTTGCTCTTATTATTCAACCTAGTAACTTCTCAAGTTAATCCATTTCCACTTTCAAGAAATCTCTCTTCGGATATGACAAGTACATGTTGGATCTTAACACACTAAGGGGACATGGTCAAAATATTCCTAGTCATTTCATTCATAAGGTGAGAGATTCATTATATTTGGTTAAAACAAAGTGGGCACGTATTGAGAGAGCTAATTGGCAAAGGCTCACAAGTGAGATTCTAGATATGAGTGGCCTAGTTTCATCATTGGAAGATAGACTAAAAATTCATGAGAAGCAACCTCACCAAACTTATCAACCTTCATATCCACTTCCCCAAGATTAATTTCAGTCCTACTTGACCCCTATTCATGAGCCCAATCAAGCTTATCAAAGCCATATTTTTCCCAATCAGCTAGAAGAGAGAGTTAGGAAGACAAACCTTATTTTTGAGGCAAATTTTGATGAGAAGATTGAGTTGGATAATAGGTAGACGTAGTAGTCCATAAAATCATAAAAATAATTTTAATTTAATCCCTCATTTACCTATCTAATTTCATCCCCACCTTAAGAAATGACCTCTAGATATGAGATTCCACGTTTGAGACAAGGTGGAGAATCCAAGCCTAAGGAGATCCTAATTTTCTTGAACACTTCACCCATTCATCAAAGTGAATCACTACCTCAAGAAGAGACTCATAATCCTAAAATCATAATCTATAATAAGTTATTGGAATCATGGGGAAAGAAAGAAGGTAAAAACATTGATAAAGAGTGTGAAGTTGAGAAAGAGAGTGATCCTATGAAAGCCCCTCCCACCCTTATTCAAGGGACCTCTTCTCTTTCATGTCAGCCCTATTGTAATCCTAATCCTCATGATTATTCCTATCAAATCCAAGAGATACTTTTCCAAGATTACCTAGCCAATAAAATTGAAGAGTTAGAGTCAAGGATGAAATTGCTAAGTCAAGGTGTGATGGAAGGTTTAGACACAAAAGAAGATCCTATGCCTAAACACACCCCATCTACCCTTCCTCAATAGAGTTCTCAAGATAAATCAGATGTAAATGAATTAATTTTCAAATGAAAGGAATAAATAAAATCTATTTTATCCCAAGGTCTACCCCGCCTTCCACAAAAGCTTCCCAAAGAAACCCTTACATTTTACTCTTAATTTGATTTTGAGTTCTATGTACCACCTCCAGCAACTAGTTCATATTATCCTCACCCCATAACCCATTTATTTGATGTAAATATGGTATGTTAACCTAAATAGGATTATTTTATTGAAAAAAACTTATAACTCTTGCTTGAATAAATCCTAGCTCTTTGGCAGCCTCATTGGAATAAGTCACATGATTACAAGATACCTAGTCTTGGCATCACCAACAAGGAGAAGGAAATTAAGGATCTTGAAATACTTGGGAAAAAAATTAATGTTATGGTATTTGAGATAAAAATTTATATCCCTCAATAGGTCTTAAATTATAAATAATAAGTCATCTCTTATGTGGAAACTTTGATTGGGTTGATATGGAAAACTGTTTTCCTTTTGCCAAAGAAGAGGAAATCACCATTACTTCTTCCATCACTATCCAAGATATCATGGATGGGAAAGAATAATTTATTAATAATAATATATATTAATTATTTTCAATAATTATATTAGGATATACTCCTCTTCAACGAGGCTATGATCTAGTCAAAGATGAAGAAGGCAGTCTTGGTACTCAAGTGAGTATGCAAATAAAAAACAACCTTTCAAATATATCCTTTAAAGAGGCATATGAATTTAATGATGATATATTTGAATTAATAAAAATGTGTTATCATCCTCTCAACAAATTGGGGTAAATACATCAGCTCTTGAAGGATGGAACAAGCTCCTATTGGCCTCAATCTTCTAAGGAACAAGAAACTACTCCTCTTCAAGCCATGCCTAACAAGAAGATACAAGTTGATCATGAAATGAAGAGTGGGAAATAGTATGAGGTATGTGTATAGGTTTAAAAGGAATATATCTACATTTTATACCAATTTAAGGATGACATACTTGATAGTAGATCAAGTGAAGTACCAAGGATTTGTTATGATCTATAAAGCATACAATCTAAGGAGAAATATGCTTGACACTATGATTCATCTCATGAAGAATAAGATTAAAGAAAATTTAATTTTTATACTATAAAGGAGGTACACTTAGTTTATATTTGTGCATAGTTTTTTTTTCTCTAATTTCCCTAAGTGATTTGAGTACATATGTAGCTTATTAGCTTGTTGCTTTGTTTTGTGTGTGCCCTTTGTTTTGTGTGGTTGAGGTAGTCAAGTGGTCTTGTCTTGATCAAAAATTGTTTTCAATGGTTAAATTACTCTTTTTGTGTCTCATAATTTATATGAATCCCTAATCCCAATGGGCTAATAAGGCTACTAGTCTAGTTAGTATAGCAGGCATACTACCCCTATGAGTCACCAATTTGTTGACCAAATTTGACCATGTAGGTCAAATTGGGGCCCATATAAGTAAAAATTTTAGTTTTAGGTTATTTTATGGGTATAATATTTTATTATGGGGTGTATTATAAGTTATTTGATGTCATTTAATGTTATCTTAGCCTTGGTCTTAATCATATTAGTCAATTTGTCATTTTTCATCATTTAAAAGGCTTTTAGAGGTCATAAATGCAAGTGACATGGTTTTAAAGGTGTCCAAGTGTCCTAATATACTTTAAAACGTCAAATATGTTGTATTAAAAGTCAATAATGTTAGTATCATATAAAACTTGTAGGTTATCTAATTGAAGATCAAGTAACCAACTAAAAAAGGGGAGTTTGGCACTTGTACGGTGCATGAGGGAAGGTTACACATGGGAGAAGCCCATGTAACATATCTTAATCTTCCTTATATTAATTTACATGCCTGAAATTATATTTAAATTACATTTTTTATCTTAAAACGTTCTACTCCTTCTTTACCTTTCTAGACACACAGAAGTGGTTAGCAAGTTTATGCTTGGTATGAACAATTAAAGAAGTTTCAAGTAGAAAACCTTTGGGAGGTGAAAATACACTAAGAGAGATTAATTTACATAAAAAAAATTTAATAATTGTGGATTGTGTTTTAATAACCATCCTCATGACATTGACATTTCTAATTTTATTCCAAATCTATAAACCCTATAGGTTTTGCTCTTACTTGGATGATTCCATATAATTCAGTTATTGGGATTGATTAAAAAGGATGTTTAATACCTCCTATAATGATCTCCATGTTTGGTTTATCATTTAAAAGTGTTTTTATGGGGTAAGTATCTTAGATTGAAAGTGAAGACACTTTTCTATGTAACAGACAGGTTTCCACCATTTTTAAGTTTCTCATGATTTGTCAGTGACTCTAGGGGGTGGAAATAAGTTAATTATTATGTTTTAAATGTCCCCTTAACCCCTCACCTTTCAATATCATTCTCTAAGTCAATGATCCATGAGGATGAAGTCATGAACACCATATAGTCAACTCTTTACTCACTTTTACTTGAAATCATGGTGAATGACATCCATGAAACCTATATGGCATGTTAATAGAGGTGTGATGAATATTTTAAGGCCTTGGTGTATAATTTAGAATCATGAGTTAGTAATTTAACCTTCCATTTGGTGAAAGTAAGATGGACTATATAGTCATGTGCAACATTTGCATATTTGAAAGGTTTCAAACATTGAAATGTGGTGTAGAGGTTTGCCTCAAGTCCTTTAATATCATCATCCATAATTGGACTCTTTATAAGGGTAGGAATTTGGTCATAGATTCAAACTCATCTTCACTACCTAAACTCATTATCTACCTACATACAACTCAATCTTTACCTATAGGGGTCTCTTTGTTGACTATTGACTAAATTTGACCTTTGGTCAAATTTGAGTCATCCCTTACATTTCTAAACTTTTTAGAAGTTTTTATGTGTCGTATAGGGGTCTCATATTGGTCTAAATGCTTTACTTATCCCTAGCCTAGCCTTGGTCTAATCCTAACATCCTTGTACTAGTTAGGTCAATCAAAGTCAACCCTGATCAAATAGGGTAAAACTTGGTCAAAGGTCAAAATTGTGTTGGATATGTCCTAACATGGTTTTGTATATGTTTTAATAGGTCTCTAAGTCATTTATTTATATTTACCATGTTTCATATGTCAAATATGCCTTTGGGCCATCTTTTAGCAAAATAAATGACTTGTACAGATGGGTTGAGGGGGAAAACTTATCACCAATCTATAGTTCAATGAGGGGGATGTTAGAGAATGTTATAAATGACTAGATCATAGTCTAATAATTAGTTATGTTTAAAGAAAGGAAGTTTTTCCTTATTTTTAGGGCCTTTTGGGCACTTGTACAGATTTGATGATCTCAATTTTATTTGAAAACATGAGCTATGTGCCTATTCACCTCCTTAAAATCATTTCCATGTTTGGTTTATAGAGAGTGAATAAAAAATTTCAATTCTTTCTTCTTTTCCTTCTTATTTTTGCAAGCTAAAAAGGGTCAGTTTCAAACACATGGTGTGGACCATACAGCTAGAATTGGAAATAATTATTTTGGGAATAGAAATTTATTTAAGTGTACTTAAATTCATAGTAGGAAGTTTCATTTTTGTGGTACCTCCTTTATGAACCATTTTTAAGACCGCAAGCAACTTTTTATGCTTCTTAATCTAAGAAAGGGTCCTTGTGTGAGAGTTTCTAAATATTTTACTTTGGTTTGATGGGTTTGATGTTTTAATATGTTTATAATGACCTCTCAATAGGTTTCTCATAGTTCTATTGGATTTTGAAATTATCAAATGCGTACGAAAACCTTTCTAGGCTTATTTTTCTTTGGACCATCCTTGATGCCTTTGCTTGAAAATGTGCACCTTCAGGTGCCTTGAATAGAGTTTTTCCATGTTAGGAGGAAGGAATAGAATGTAAAACAAATTTTTGAAGTCATAATATTGCATTTTATGACAAAATAAGGCAATCATGAGACCTAAATCATGCACTTTGTTCACTTTTCCTTCACTGTATGCATATTCAAAAGGAGGTACACCATATAGGGATCTCCATGATGGCATCATACCTAATTTTTATAACCTTGGTAATGGTTTTAAGTCCTTGAATATATTTAGAGTAAACTTTGAGAGTTTGAGTTGATCCACACTTGATGGAGATAATCATGGAAATGCCCTCTACCATCCTCGTATTCACTGTTGGTTGCAACTAATCACCACTTACAAGTGGCTTAAAGAGATGGCTAAGATGTTGTAAGGAGTGTCAAAACATGTGAATTGACCCTACCTAGATCCCTTACACATTCAAAATAATGTTGAGGTTTTATGAAATTGAGAAGAGTCAGAAGGAGCTATGAAATTTTCAAGAAGATAAGGACTGTATGTACAAGACTTTTGTCCCAAACAGAACCAAATAAAGGCCAAGAAGGTTTTTTGGTTATCTCAACAAAGTGATTATTAAGGTTTCTCATGTATCCTAATGATTGAATCTTGTAGTCCTTACATAGGATAAGGTATGTACAAAGTTTAAAGAAAGTATGAAAATTGGAGGTAAGCTTTTTCAAGGCCCATAGTTTCCCTGAAACACACTAAAATGAGATAGTGAGGTCTATAAGCTTGGTCTAAGGAGACTTCTTTGAAATCAATTTGACATGCCTTAACTAAATATCATGTTTAAATGACTCCAAATAGTCCAAATGCACATTCATGAATGAAAATATCATGAAGAAAGAGGTGTACCCTATTTTAGCCTCCAATCACTCTCCCTAGTCTATAAAATATGTATCAAACATCTCCCTCACTTAGCATAATAGCACACAGTCCGTACAATAGGCTTAGAAACCCCTTGTTTCAATAGACATGTATTGAAATGATATTGTAAAATGTGTTTTAGATGATTATAAAAGATACATGATCACAAAATCAAGGTGAAAATAATGTATAGGTATCTTGAAAGCATGATAGAGATTCAGAGAAACAACCCATAAGTGATTTGAAGGAAAACATGCAAAAAATAATGTTTTTGAGGAATTTTTTAGGCATATTGAGATAGTTATACCCCATAACCATGGAATTAGGCAAAACCCTTTGGTATAATTTGTCATTAGGAACTTTCATATCTTCCAAAGTGTTCACTTTACACAAACAAATTAGGAAATATGCCTCTATTTTGTCTCAAAGGAAGTGTACTCTCCTCACACCCAATTCATGCAAATCTTAAGAGATAGGCAAGAATAGTCAACCAAAAGTCAATTTGATCAGTCAAGATGATTTTTATAGCTAGGAAACTCTTAATACAACATGGTAAACCTTTTTATGAGGTCTAAAGGAAAATAAGGTGCCTTGGGCAACAAGTGTTACAGTCACATCCCATAGGCAGAATTGAGGCTAGGGGGCCAAACGAAAGGTCCTTTCCAATTATAGACGTTGGAAATGTTTATAATGATTCTAATAACATTCATGGGAATATAAATTAAGTATTCAAACTATATATATGTATGGAAAGATAATAGAAGGTCATTTTGAAGCTTTAGTTGTAGGTAGAATGGTGGAAATAAGCTTTAAGCCTAAGGAAATGGTGGAACTTTTGTAATTCAAATAGAATATGATATTTATAATGTTTTAAACATGTGTATAAGATATATATATAGGATTATTAACCACTATTTTGAAAATAAAACCATAAAAAGTCATTCTCTTAGTGTGAGCGTGTTTATACCTCATAAAGTATGTAAGGACACAAATAGCCATCTTGAGATACTCGTATCTATCATAATCCTTTTCATGGAAAGTTGAGTTGTTTGGGAATGATGGAGAGGATCCCTAGGAATACACAAGTGGAATTATTTTGTATTTCCAACTTGCCAACTTTATGAACAAAATTTAAGACTAAAAACCTCTCTAAAACCCTTATAAACCCTCATAAGGAATCAATTGGAGAAAGATTTCAATTTAAGAATACAAATACAAATGAAATGGAAGTGCCATGAAACTATCCTAAATTTTTAAAGGACTCACTCAAGATATAACACATGCAAGGAGGTGTATGGAGCTATAAGGACAATATGTAAAGTAGGGATTTTTTCACCATTTTTTGTATTGTATAGATTCTATGATGTTCTAGAAGGTTAATAAAGAATTAATGGAAAATAGATACCTATTATAACTCCTTATTGTCATTTTATCTCATGAAAAAGTTTTTAATTTTCCAAACTAGAGCTATACTTTTAGCCAATCAAAACTAGCACGATGCACAGAAGGGTGAAAAGTGTGGATACTTTAATTGAATGTCCTTTTAAGGTGAAATTAAGAGTTCTAAGTTCATGGATAATTTTTCCAAGTTTCATTCACCCTCTTCCATATATTTTCATGGGAAACTGAAGACTTTAAAAGGCCAAGTATATAGGGTGATTGAAAATAAGGAGTTTCAAGACTATAGCCAATGATTCCTCTTTTCTAAGAGTATTCAAAAGAGTAGGATAAAAAACAACATATATAATTTCATGCTTAAAGGTCTTACCTCTCATCCCAATCACTATAATTATCACTATTTAGTAATTTATGTTTAAATAGATGCAAATTATGAATGTATATTTGTGTGCCAAGTTTGAAGGTTTTGTGCCACTTTTCACAATTATCATCACTTGTTTGGACAATTGGGCCTCCTAACACTATATGGCTCACCTCACATCTCTTCTCAATATATTTTTAACTAATCTTCTCAATTTTACACATGTCCAAGTGACTTTTGCTCTTCTTTCCTTTGTCTCTATATAAAATGGCTATAAATATGCACTTTTTTGGATTTTTTGAATAGCCTCCATTAGGTATTGGGGAAAATTTGGCCAAATTTGTACTTTAAATACTCTTGAAGAAACAATACAAGTTATTTTTCCACTCACAATATATACTATTGAGTATTGATTGATATATTTTTGGTCTTATCTAGTAAAAGATTTTCTTTTTTAGCATGTTATCCTTGATTGTATACCAAGTATATAGAAAGAGTGTTGTTAAAGGTCTTTGTTAGTATTATTTTCTAAGTGTATATATTTCTTAAGAGTAGTTAGTGATTTTATTCACTCATGGAATCATACATTTCTCTCCTAAGTATCAAATAACTTCTTTAATATAACATATTAAACATTGATGTGACAATGCATGTGAAGTTCTGAGTTTTGTGTGAGAGAAATTTTGTTCGTCTTTAAGTAAAATATACTCAATCAAATAGGAGCGCATTAAACATTTTTGCATCACCTTTTGGCTTTCTTATTTATTTCTGAACCTTTTTCATATATAAGTTGATAGGTTAGAGAGTGTTTTAAAGAATGCATCAAGGGAACTAGCCCTATTAGAGATTCATCTCAACAAAAAATTTACCCATATCAAGAGAGATGTCTCCATTATGCCACTTGGATGAGGATAGCTGGGCATCTCCTCAAGGGTGTAAATACAAGTGTCGATAATGATTTCATGTTGAGATAGGGAACTCTATGGGTGTTTCAATATTTTAGGATTTCTAATATTCCATTTAGATACTTGGTTAAAGTATAGAACTGATCACAATCACATATATCTTGTGCACTTCTTAAATGCACATTACTACTTGTATATGAAAACATCGACCTATAGGTGGAATTATAAGAGCATAAAAGTACTCTTATGGAAGAGTTGAGAAAATAAATGACACCCTCCTTCAATTCTTATTGTGATTTTGACATGACAAACCTATTTGAAAGGATAGATTGACAAATGGAATTTGGGAACCATGCACAAAGGAACAATGATAGTGTTCAAGCCCTTTGTCCCTAAAACATGAAAATAGAGTTCTTTGATGTTTTGTTGGTATTTTATAATAGGTTTACTAATTTTTTGATACATATTCATGTGTTTGTCTTGAAGATCCCATATAGGACAAGGACTCCATGGGGTTTGAGGATTAGATGATAAATATAAGGTGGTCATTAGAAAGCCTAAAGTTTCAATTTTATGCACTAATTTTTATCAAAGCTATAAGATACCCATTCAACCAATGTTGCAATACCAATGTATATTCCCATTTTTTGTATGGATTTATTTATTTAAGGGGGAACCAATTAACATGAATATAATTATGGTGATGTGGATATGTAGTGTTTCAAGTCTCAATCACACCTACAGGTGTCCTTTCACAAGTGAAGACCACCTACAACTAGTTGCAAAGTCTCACAGTCTATGGTGTGATATTAAGTGTAGATAAATACAAACATATAGACATTTTTTAGATAAAATTTATTCATCATACTTTATATTGTTCCTATAGACTACTTGACATAAGTTCCAAGGTTTAAATCCACCTATAAGGCCCCACATAGTCAATTGTAGTTGACTATGAGGGGTAGAGAGCCAAAGAGTTAAGCTCATGAGGTGGATATAACATAAAGATGATTCAAAATGAGTATAAAAAACATAAAATTATCCTATAGTACTCTAGGATGTTTTTTATACACTATATATAAGCCTCAAACAAGCATGACCACCTACAAGATTCATTTTGAGGAAGAAATGCAGGAAACATAATCAACACCTTAGGCAGTCAACTCAAGGGTATGACTTGAAAGGTTTTATCAAGGGTTGGTAGGTATAATACATACTTGTAAATTATATTTGGCATCCTATGTTTCACTAATATTATGGAAATACAGGAGGTGAAGACCTCAAGATAATATCATATAGTTCATTCCTTAAACCCTACACATAGTCTATCTCAACAAGGGTCTATCTTGGGATTTTAAGGAATTCAATGGTAAAATTATGTTATCAAGGACTAAAATATTGTATATAAAAATTTTATGACCTGGAGAACCTCCAAAAATAATCACCATTTTTTAGGAAATAGGGGAGTTCCCTCTATATTGTTTTAAATAGAGGGCACTCCCTTTATGAGATAAACCCTACATTTCTAAGAAAGAGTGATGAATCATGAACTAGGAGTTATATGGATAGGTCAAGGAAGAGTGGAAAGTTTGATAAAATCCAAACCAACATTATGAATCAAGAACATAAGGGATAATTTTATAAAAGTGTCTTAAAGCTCCAAGGTTACAGTCAAGCCTAAAGGGCAAGGTTTAGGCCTAAAGCCAAATGGAGAACAAGTTTCACTTCCACCTTGAGATGATCATTATAACCTATTGAATAATTTTTATTAGGACATTATATATGTGTTAAATCTATTTAATTTAAGGAATCCAAATTGGATGATCTACAATATAAGGGTTACAATAGCCATGTTAGGCAAGGATCAAGCCTAGTGCCCAAATGAGAAGTCATCTTCAATTATAATATTATTAGGGAATTATATTGGATTATAATATTATTTTAGGGTCACTTCAGATGTGTAAAATCCTTAAAATTGTATATAAATCATAAAGAGAGCCATTTTTGGCTTAGAACTTAGACTTGTAGAAAATGGAAGAACAAGCTCAATGGGCCAGGTTGAAGCTGTCACATATCCCTTGAGGCTATTCATGGTAAATAAATAATTTTGGATGTGTTATCAAGTTTCTTTAATATTTATTGGTTTATAGTTCCAATATCATAACTTTATGAACAAAGCTTAAGAGTAGGAACTACTTAAAACCCTTGCAAACCCTTAGTCATAACTAGTTTGAGGAAATGAAGATGAAAATATACTCTAATGGAATAATTTTACAAAATTTATTATTTTAGGTTGTATAATACTCTCTTAGGCTACTCCCCATTAGTATTATTTTTTTTTAATCCATACGAATAGGGTACAAAATTACTTATTTTGACTATTTTGTGCATTATGTAGGTTCTAGTGACTTTCAAGGGATGAAAAAAACTTTGGGAGGAATATATAGAATAAATATAACTAAAAATGTTAATTTAATTCATCATAAAAACTTATATGTTTTCCTACCATTAGTTTCATCTTAGCTATTCAAAACTGGCATAGTGAGCATGATGGTGAGAAGTGTGAAAAAATCAATTGGATGACTTTTTAAGTTATGCCTAAGTAGTCTAATGCCATGGAGAGTCTTTACAAGTTTCATCCACTCCCTACCATGGATTTTCATGGAAAATTGAAGCTAATTTTGAGGCCAAGTGTGAGGGGTGACTAAAAGAGGAGTTTCTTAGAGTGTAGGTTGTGATAGCTCATTTCTAGATGATTCTAGATGACCAGTATTGAAACTAATGCATGGAGAGGAATGTATACAACCATTTACATTAATTACAATCATCAGACTTGTACCTAGTCATTTTTTTATGTTCAAATATGGTTAAATAATGAAGGCAATTTTCTAAGCTAGTTAAGGGAATTTGATGCCACTTTTCAAGAGTTGCATGCCTTGGATTCACACTTATGCTTCCTAAACTTACATGGTTAACTTAAAATATTATTCTTAGGCATATTTAACTCCTTTTATTATCTTTAAAATTATACTTATGACCTTTGAACTTCTCTCTTCTCTCTCACAAGTTCTATAAGAACTAGCCATTTTGGCCTTTGAAAATAATGCTACACTTGGGTATGGTAAAGCCATGCTCATTTGTATACCATGGATTAATAAATAATACTTATTTTTACCTCTTAGATTACTATTCATAGTGTTTTTTAATTTTATGATTTATCTTTCTTAGTGATGACTCTTATTTCCTTAGCATGTTGTCTCATTCTCCCACCTATTTGCAGTTGGAAAGCTTCTTCTTACAGGTCATGTGAAGTGTTTTAGGAAGTGTCAATGTTGAGTGAGTTAGTATATTCACTAGTGAAATTCAATGAATATTTTATATCCCTCTTATCCTAAACATTCATCCATAACCTCATAATGAAACATTGATGTGAGAAGATGTAGATTGGAGAAGTGTATGTTTGGTTAGTCCCTTATTCTCATGTGTAACATGCAGTTGGTTGGTAGTCATCAACTATTTTGGTGTATCACCTATTTTAGGATAGTTTTATTTTAGTTTTATCTATCCCATTTCCCTCAAAATTTTAGGTGTAGTAGTGTTATACAAGTGGTACATCGAGGGAACTAGCCATATCTAGAGATTCACCTCATTCTTAGGCTCACCCATAGCCTAGAGGTGTTTCAATTGTGCCAATAAAATGAGGAGAGATGAGACATCTCTTCAAATGGTGAAAATCCAAGTGATAAAAAATACTTTTTCAAAGACTTAAAATTTAATAGGAGGTCCTTAGATATACTATAGTCAATTGTCCATCCTTAGTTTCTTCAATAATACATGAAAATCTCTTACAAGCACCACTATCCAATGGAGAGGTTGAGGCTCGATGGGCTCATCTTCAAGGTCAGTATTCCTAACTATTAATTTCCTATTGTTATTAAATATATTTATATATATAATGACTAATGAATGTATTGCCTCTCCTTGATTAGGATTACCTATACATTGACTTGAGTAGAGTTATTCTTTGCATTTTAAATATTTATGTTTATCCCCCATTTGTGCCACAAGCTTTAGTGAGCAGTAGATTAGATTTAATTTAATTTGTTATTAAATTTAATATCAAGACTTAGATAGGTTTATTGTGTGGTTTTACTTGACTAGAGGCTGTGTAACCCTCTCTAGCCATATTATATGATAAGAGATCCCTTAGGTAGGTTTAATGGATCTATATTGGTCATGACCCCAATTATCTAAGTATTAATAGTAGTATAGTTAGTTGATTTATCTTCTCTAAGTTAGGATTTATTTGTAGATCAGCTTCTCTTTCACTTGCATAAATTCTTGTGAACCTGACATAAACTAAACCTTATCGATTTTCAATCTTCATTTTCATACTACTGGATTGACTTTGTCGACTTGATATAATATTTTTTGCATAGGTATCGACACTCAATAAATCTAATAAACTTATTTCATTTATGTGTGTAAGTTTTTTATCTTTAAAATAAATTAGATCGATCCAATTGACCCATTTTTATATTCTTTTTAGGTCATATTTTACTTTATCTCTCTAATCAACACATCTAGGGCATCAACTTATAGGTTTTCCAAATGAGGTAACCATATAATGTTATTCATCTCTCTATGATTGTATTTTCCCTCTTAACACACTATATTTATCTTATATATTTATTTTTTCATCCCATATTTCAAATTTTCTAATAATTTTTATTTAGACTAATAGATAGATTATGTTGACATGGTTTTTTCAGATATTTTTAATAATTTAGTTTATGAAAACTTATTTGACTATTTCTAACTTGATTTAACATTTTATTTTATAAGTTCAAGACCTCATATAGATAACATATATTAAACATAAAAATTCAATAGATTCAATAGATTGATAAAATCAATAAAAATGTAAATTTATCAAACTAACTTTAGGTTCAGTCTAACCAACCTAGTTATTTCATTTTTCTCAATTTCATTCAAACTTCAGTTATGTTTTTCCACTTTTTTAGTTTTATAAAAACTTACACCTTATAGTAAATTAAGTTGAATGGCTTGACTTAGTTCTGTAATTATTTCTTACCTAGGAAACTATGTCAACTTTCTAGATTTCATTTCTCTATAATATCTTACAATAGATGAAGTTGAATATATTGAATTTGTTTTATAGTGTTTGAACACTAGGTCAATCTAATCGACCTAGTACTATGTATTTTTCAAGAAAAGGAAATTAACTCACATTAGTAATAATTAATTTACCTTTCATTTTTTTTTCTTACTTATACTAGTACACATAATATAACTAGGAAGGTTAATTTATCAAATCAGTCACTTTGTTCTTTCACACACTACCAAATCACAAAATATCAAATAAGCATTCAAACACTTATACCCAAGTCTACCTACTTTGATTTCATCACCAAGGTAGAAATTGACTCAATTTTTTGGTTGAGTATAAATATGTAGTTGATGGTATATATTGGAAAATCACCTAACTTCCTTATCATTGTGAGATTAGAAGTGAGGAGGTAGGACCCAATGTCATTCTAGTACCATCACTAATACAAATCCCTTTTCACCTTAACATACCTAAAACTATATTTAGCTTACCTCTTTTAGTTCCTTTGCAAAAACAAATATCCTATCACATTTTAAAACATATAAGAATGTTAGCTTGTTAGATTATCATTTACATTTAAATATTGTTGCTTGTTATTTGTAAATTATATTGTATATTGAAAAAAAATTATTTTATAATGTTAATACAAGATTTTTGATGTGTTCTACAATAAGATTTACTTAATTGACCTATTTGATTGTGTGTTTAGATTATTTTCTTGTAAAATTACTAATCAATCATCCATATTTATACCATTCCAAATTTTTCCTATATACAAAACATAGTCGACTCAGTCTATTATAAGATACTCTATTTTCCTACCTATAGAACACAGTTAATTCAGACAACTTAGTCTCTTATAGGATACTTTGTTTGTTTTCCTACATAACATTTTCAACTTAGTCTCTTCTAGGATACTTAATTTTATCTTCCTTATAAAACATAGTCCACTCAATTGACTTGATTTCCCATAGAGCTATTTTATGTCTTCCCACAGAACACAGTCAACCTATTAGACTTTGTTCCATGCCAATTATTATATTTACCTTCTTATAGAACACAGTTGGCCTATTCAACTTAGTACATAACCAGTTTGTCATGTTTTTTAGTAAGTGTCTAGATTTCCCATTTCATCATGGAATATTTGTATGATAATTACATAGATAAAAATCAAAATAACATAATTAAATTTACCAATCTTAACAAAAATACTAAGCCAACTTTTTTGGTAACTAACTAACCTAGATCAAAGTAACATTCATGTCACCACTAGAGCTACCAACTACTAGTATCCTCCCTATTTTACATCACTTAATCCCTTATTAATACAAATGATAGAAGATGAAACTGATCTTGAACACATGGATAAAATTAATCTATTCATCAATAAAAATCCTCAACATAGAGTTAAGGATCCTTCAGTTATGAACAACATCATGATGGTACTTCATTTTGGAGATCATCATTCACCTTCACCTAGTTTTTCCATAGGATTCAGGTCAAGTCAATTATATATTTCCTCCACTCATTTACCCTCTATAAAATCTACTTATACTACTATGTCATCATCTTACATGTCTTATTTCACCTCCATGCCAAGTATTTATACTAACATGACTATTGTATATTTTAGTGGGCCCACCCCAAACATCCACACTAATACCCAATTTCATTTAACTCATAATGGATCTACTATAACTATTACTTCTCATGTTACTATTGTTTCTCATGCCACTACCACTTTTCATGCCACTAATGAATCTCAAGCTACTAGTGCATCCCAACTTATTAACACCTCATAACACATTAATGCTTCCAAAGTTGCTTCTACTAGTCAAAATAATGCTCAAACTAATCAAATATTATTACAAACTCTCAACCAAATGTCTACTTTTCAAACCAATAATGAAAACCAAATGATTCAAATGAAAAATTACTTATTGCATCTTCAAAATCAACCTCAACATACTCAATGGGGAGAACCAATCTAAACTCCCCCAACATCCCCTTAGGGTTGCACATGGTAACCTTATACCTCAACCCCCACTTATTAATAAAACTATTAAATAATTACAAAATGAACCTCTTGTACCTCAAAATATAAACATTGATATAGGAGGTATAATTATTGGTATAACTTATAATGGATCTATGGATTTTACCTTGTATTTAAAAACTTGTAGAAACCTAAACAAATATTAGGTAAAACTTAATACCTTTGTTGTGACCAAACTCTTGGATAAAAATCTCTCTAGGGATGCTTGAGATTGGTATAATCAACTTAAAACCCCTTCCATCTCTAGTTTAGAGGACTTGATCAATGCATTTTTTCAATATATCCAAACTAATGATCTTCCCAAAAAAATAGTCCATTTTATCAACTTTAAACAATTAGAATCCAAAACAACACATGTTCTCATTAAATTATGGAAAACATTGTCTAATAAAGCCAAGAATAATATGGTAAATGAGAAGATATTCCATTTATTCACTAATCCTCTTAATCTTAAGCAATAATATTATGTTAGGAATCTTTGCCCAAAATTTTTGGAAGAGGCCATTAACCAAAGTCAACACCAAGGTTTCCTTATACATCAATTTAAAACTTGCCACCCTCCAACTAAAACTTGAAAGGTTGTAAAAGTTTAAAAAAAAACATGAAAAAAATGATGGTTTTGAGGATACTTGTGATTCCATACACACCATCCAAGCTATTTCTCTAAATACTACAATGGAGCATGTTCCTTCACTTCCACCTATTAAAAATTCTCATCATAGCTCCTCATTTCCTCAATAACATACCCTAGATACACATAAACTTTTTTCCTTACCAAAAATTCAAAGGCATCTTCCATAAACCTAACTGTGAGACCTTGACCCTACACATCTTATGAAACATTAGTATGGTCCCAACAAAAAAATATTAGTTTCATGCAAGTTGAGGTCATTTTCATGAAACTTGTCACTGATGTTTCTTTGGACTTGGACCCAAATTTGAAAATGAACCACTTATGGGTAAGCATATGGAATTAGGGGCTCAAAATAAGGTCTTAAGTGGACATGTTTTTCCTCAAAAATATGAAACCTTGACTTGTACTAATTATTTAAGATATCTACACTCATAATTTGAAGATGTGATAGTAAGATGAATTGTATCATTTCGAGTCTAGTTTCTAAACTACTAATTTTTTTTTAAACGGTTAAGTATAAGTAGGTAAAACATAAGAAATTTGAAGAATAAGTAATGTTTTTTATAAATTTCATACTATATGGTTGTCCGTACAACCCACCATTTTTTTATCATTGTTTGTTTTTTATTTAAATACCTTAGTAGAAAGTTAGGTAAGATCATCAAATTTACAACCTATATTTTTTTAAAATTAGTTAATAATATTTTTTTTACTAATTTCATATGTTATTATACCTTGAAATATGATAAAAAAATGTATAGATGATTGTGTACCCCCTAACTACCTCAAAAAATATTGAAAATTAGATTTTTATTTTTTTAATGTGTATATAATTAAGTCTAGTTTACAACCATACAATTTTTTCCAATTTGGATCAATGAATCAAAATATACATAAAAAAATATGAACATGAATAATCATGGCATATAAAACTATAAAAGACATACTTAGTCAATACATATAAATAACAACCTTAAAGCAATAAAAGTATAAAAAAATTATATACATAGAAAGAGGAAACTTATTCAATGTTGTAGTACTATTTTCAAGGAAAAAATTAATAAAATGGATAGTGTCTATCATGGGAAAAGATTAATTTTATTATTGTTGGTAGAAAACACACATTTGGCTATGTGTTGCAGGTCTATGCCTGAGGCTAGGGAATCCAAGCCATTCCCTAGCCTTAAAGCATGTGTTTTAAATTTTAAATATAATAACTACATACATGAAACTATCGTGTATGCAAAATAATTTACTAATAGTATTTAAAACCATATACATGATTTTAGTCTTTAAAAACATATACATAATATTTCTATTATAAAACCACGTATGTAGAATAGTTTAGTATTATACTGGCATGCATGATATATAAATAGAATAAACATTTAAGTATAAGTTTAAATGTCATATAAACTTATACTTTAAGTGATATTTTATTTATATACTTTCAAGATTTTTGAGAGTGGTTTTGGACCTCTAAGATCTATAATGCAAATTCTAGGTTTTGGAGGATCCTATCATATTTTAGACTTAGTCAGATTTTAGGTTTTTAGGGTTTCAAACTTAAGCATATTTTAGGGTTTCAATATTTTATGGAAAATTCATACAAGGTATGAAGGATACATTAAGGGATGTAGGTATGATAGAATAGTATGAGAACATCTCTCGCAAAGTGCCACAAGTCGATCCCACCCCATTCCCTATGCACCCCTTAAGGTATACACTCTGGGGAAAATGCACTAGTGAGCCCCTAATGCATACGCAAACCATCTAATAAACAAAGATATAAATAACATGATTTATAGTTATGGGGTACATTTCTAACAATAATCCTACTGAGAAAACACATGCATCACTTATTTCATTCTATATATCATGGATATTTTACCTATATTTTGATAAATTTAAGCAGTATCAATTAGGGAAATTAGTGATGTGATTTTTGCCAAATTGAGCCTTGTAAACCTAATTCTTAGTCTAATTGATGTTAATTGGGGCTAAAAAAATTAATTTAGGGTTTAAAAAGTTTATGATTTAGGGTTTGGGGCTTAGGGTTTAGGACTTAGGGTTTGAGGTATATGGTTTAAGGTATAGAGTATAGGTCCAATCATGAACACAAATGGGGCCAATTTAAGTTAGTTAAACCTACTTATAACTATAAAATGTGATTTTGGACATAACTAGGCCCAATGTCATCATAGGTTGAGCTAATTAGTCAATTGGGGTAATAAATGATGTGATTTGGAATAAATTGAACCCTATGAAAATAATTATTACTCTAAAGGATGTTAATTAGGGATAAATCAATTGATTTAGGGTTTAGGGTTTAGGGTTTATGATATAGGGATCAAGGTTTAGGGCTTAGGGTATAAAACACAAGATTTAAGTTTTAGGTATAAGGACCAATCACAAAGGTAATTGGGGTTAATTTGAGCTTGTTGAATGTATTTTTGACTACAAAATGTGATTTTAGGCTCAATTTGATCCAATATAATCAAAGATTAAACCAATTTGTCAATTGGGGAAATCAATAATGTAATTTAGGCCAAATTGAGCCTCATGACCATATTTTTTACCCTTAAGGATGTTAATTTGGGTAAATGGATTGGTTTAGGGTTTAAGGTTTATGATTAAGGGTTTAAGGTATAAGGCTTAGGATTTAAGGTATGGGTTTTAGGGTTTAGGGTATAGGTTCCAATGTCAAAGACAATTGGGGATAATTTAAGCTTATTCAACCTATTCATGAATACAAACTATGATTTTGCAATTTGTTAGCCCCCGTGTCATCATAGATTGAGCTAATTAGTCAATTGGGGTAATTAATGATGTGATTTTGGCCAAACTAGGTCTTATGAACCTAATTCCTAGTCTAACTAATGTTAATTGAGGTTAAAATAATAAGTTTAGGGATTAAATATTATAAGATTTAGGGTTTAGGGTTTAGTTTATAAGGTTTAAGGTATATGGTTTATGGTTTAGGGTATAAGGTCTAATCATGAAGGTAGTTGGGGCTAATTTGAGCTTGTTGAACCTACTTGTAACTATAGAATGTGATTTTGGGAATAATTATCTCCAATGTCATCACAATCTGAGCCAATTAGTTAATTATGGCAATAAGTGATGTGACTTGGACTAAATTCAACCCTATGAAAATAATTATTACTGTAAAAGATATTAATTAGGGATAAATCAATTGATTCAAGGTTTAGGGTTTATGATTTGGAGTTTGGTATTTAGTGCTTAAGGTATAGGGTATAAGGTTTAGGTTTTAGGGTATAGGGTCTAATAATGAAGGTAATTAGGGATAATTTAAGCTTATTAGACCTATTTATGACTACAAAATGTGATTTTGGGTTCAATTAGCCCCAATATCATCAAAATTTGAGCTAATTAGTCAATTGGGGTAATTAGTGATGTGATTTGGGCTAAATTGAGCCTTGTAAACCTAATTATTACTCTAAAGGATGTTAATTTGGGTTAAATCAATTGGTTTAGGGTTTAGGGTTTATAATTTAGGGTTTAAGGTTTAGGGCATACTATTTAAGGTGTAGGGTTTAGGGTTTGGGATCTAATTGAAAAGGTAATTAGGGATAATTTTAGCTTATTAAACTTATTTATAACTACAAAATGTGATTTTGTGCTTCATTAGCCATGATGTTATTACAAATTGAGACAATTAGTTAATTGGGAAAATTAGTGATGTAATTTGGGCCAAATTGAGCTATGTGAACTTAATTCTTAGTTTTAAATGATGTTAATTATGGATAACATGATTGGTTTAGGGTTTAAAGAGTATATAATTTAGGGCTTAGGGTTTAAGGTATTTGGTTTAGGGTTTAGGGTATAGGGTATAGGGTCTAATTTCAAAGGGAATTGGGGACAATTTTATCCCATTGAGCCTATTTATGACTATATCATATGAATTTGGGCATAATTAGCCCCAATGCCATCACACATTAAACTAATTAGTCAATTATGGAAATAAGTTAAGCACTTTAGGTTGAATTGAGCCTTATAAAATTAATCATTACTCTAAAGGATATTAATTAGGGATAAATAAATTTACTTATGGTTTAGGGTTTATAATTTAGGGTTTAAGGTTTATTGTTTATGGTATAGGGTATAAGGTTTAGGTTTTATGGTATAGGGTTAAGACACAAATGTAACTAGGAATAATTTGAGATTGTTAAACCTATTTGTGACTATAAAATGTGATTTTGGGCTCAATTAACCCTAATGTCATCACAGATTGAGCCAATTAATAAATTGGGGCAATCAATGATGTGATTTGGGCCAAATTGAGCCTTATGGACCTAATTTTTACTTTAAAGGATGTTAATTTGAGTTAAATCAAATGGTTTAGGGTTTAGGATTTATGATTTAGGGTTTAAGGTTTATGGTATAGGGTTAAGGCATATCATTTAACGTTTAGGGTTTATGGAAAGGATTTTTTAATTATACATTAATGGATAGGGGTGGTTGATTAATCAAGAATAACTGACAAAGTAAAAAAATACTTAAATTTATCAAAATATAATAGAAATATCCATGATCCATAGAACGAAACAAGTGAGGTGTGTGTTTTCTCTATGGGATTATTATTAGAAATGTATCCCATAATTATAATTCATGTTGTGTATGGTTTTTTGAATTGGATGGTTCATGTATGAATTAGGGGCTCATCAATGCATTTATCTTAGAGTGTATACATTAAGGGGTGCATAGGGAATGGGTGGGATTGATTTATGGCACTTTGTGAGAGATATTCTCATAATATTATATCATACCTACATCCATTTATGCATCCTTGATACCTCTTATTATGTCTCTTTGAAATCTTGAAACCCTAAAATATGCCTAAGTCTAAAACCTTGAAACCCTTAAATTTGACTAAATCTAAAATATGATAGCATATTTTAAAACCTAGAATTTACATTATAGCTCATATAGGTCTAAACCATTATCAAACATCCTAAAAGTATATAAATAAAATATAACTTAAAATATAATAAACTAAATGTCCATATCTAAATGTAAACGTACACTTAAATTTTTATTTTATTTATATGCCATGCATGTCAATATAATACTAAACTCTTTCACATACATGGTTTTATAACAACAATATTATCTACATTATTCTAAAGACTAAAACTATATATGTAGTTCTAAAGAATAAAATCATGTACATGGCTATAAAGACTAAAATTGCATATGTAGTCATAGATAATAAAATTGTGTACACAGTCTTAGATCAATAATTACCAAGCCTATATTCCAAGACCATATATGCACTTTTTTTTAAAAATTACATGGAAATGTTGAAATCCATTTAAATGAAAAAAAAATCTACTTTTTGGCCACCCAACTTCATGTACTTACCCTTATACATAAACATCAACAAGCCTATGAAATAGTACTTAAGGCTCATGAAACTAAAACTAAAAATAAAGACTTAAATTAAGCCAATGCTCATCTAGATATTTATAAATATCCTCTTCCTAACCATCAAGATAACATTAATCAACCTACCCCTACCACCAATAACATCTAGTGTACTATATATTATAACACCAATGATGATAATTTGGTCAACATGAATAATATGAGGAGATTAGTTTCTTATATTAAATAATACCCAACCTCTAAACATAACCATTATCTGATGTTATGCATTGATCAAGACACTTACCCATCACATCTCATATAATTAGGGCATGTGTAACCAATGAACACACAAGTATCACCTCCAACACTACTAATCAACCATACTTCTCATACAATTGATAAAAGTTCTACTCTTCCTCCAACTAAGCTACCTCAAGTTGATATCCCTCAAACTTCACATCAACCTTCTTCCATTCAAACATAAAAACCACTTAAATAAAAAAATACATCACCTAAGATATATCAACCCAATTCAACCAAACCTAAAATAAACATCCCTTACTAACACAAATCTTAATGCACATCTAACCCCCTTTCAACAGATTTATCACAACATTATGTACCTTTCTCTAATAATCCTCTAACAGGTTATGATGAATGGGATCTTGTAGAAGACCCATATTCCATCCCGAATTCCTTTTTTATAAATTATGTGAACTTCCCCTTGTCATCATTATCAACTAATGAAATTACTATTTGAAATGAAAATCCCTTCTCCTCTACCCATGGGGAAAGAATCTATATTATCTGGATCAAAATCTAGAATTCTCCAAAAGTGTGAAGAGATGTCTATCCATGTTGATGAAATGGTATACACTTCTCTTCCACTCAAATTCCATATCTCTTCCATGATTCTCAATGAGATATTACTTTGTGTAGATGAGCCCCCTCTCTTCATTAGCATTAAAATAGGATACATCCAAGTCAAACATGCTTTAATCAATGAAATATTAGTCACTTATGTTGATTCTCTTGATTTTATTAAAAAACTTGGATATTCATAATGTAATCTTAAATCCACACAAAGTACATGTCAAGGATATAATAGAAGACAAATACATCCTCTAGGTTATGTTTAGATTCTGATCACCATTCTTCCCATCACCATTCATGTGAAAGTTATGATATTTAACTTTCCACTTTCCTATAATATATTACTCAATAGACCTTGGACACATCTCATGTGAGAAATTACCTTATCTACATGCCAATGTCTTAAATTTCCCTATAAAGGTGTTATCTAAGATTTAAGGTGACATGAACCCTTAGAACTTTTAATAATTCTAAGAATGAGGTGTTTTCAAAATACGTACCCTTGAACCTTTACCTAGAATTCCATTTCATGAATCATAACCTTTTAATTATTCCATCAACTCTACTCAAATTTATCATGGTAATCTTGAATTAATTGGAAACATTTCACCTAACCTCCTTGACTTATATGATGATGAACTAGATGAGATAGTATTAAAGATCAAAACTTACAATCTCTCTCGTAACATCAATGTTCAAATATTCCATTCTCTTTGATCTCACTCCAATAAAAATGCTTTGAATGAATTACTAGTTACCCTAACTAAAACTACACATTCTACTCACCATACTTTTGTGTTTGATAAAGTAGTTGATGCATGTACTATTGAATTATATACACCTAATTACAAAGATGGATTTTATCTAGATGACCCATTTTTAGCCAAATTCGTTCACACTAAAAATATTGCACTTGTTAGATATCATTCTTCCTTATTGTAGTCTTTTAGTTCTTTTTCTATCATTCCTCCTCTTATAGTACCTGATATTAATTTTTCCTTTAATATTCATAGCTCAAAGATGGAGCACACATTTTCTATACCTCCATTCATTATTAAACCTCTCAAGAGTATCATTATGGACCATGATATCACAAAAGCTTACCATATTTATAGATACCATCATCCTTCTAGTTTGCTTCCTCCTGAGATGTCATCCACTCTAATTCAACCCATTGTGAAGCCATCCCTATATAGGTATTAGCCTATTCCAAATCTCACTCAATCTTCTTCCTTCCTTAGTGATGGTCTTATACCATTACCTAAGCTCAATCATGTACCATCACAATGGGTAATTGATCCCTATTAGGATATCTATAGACTTGTTACTCATTATACCAAAGATTATTGTATACATCAATAACAACAGGCATCTTCCTCTACTCCTTCAGCTAGTAAACATTTACCATCTACTAATAAATGAAATTTTTGTTTTCATGGTACATGTAACCATTCTTATACTCATTATTGATATCTCAATCAATACACTAATACACTGGGTCCAGCGATAACATAACCCAAATAAAAAATTATATCACTTCTTAAACTAATTCTAGAGTATATTCCTAAATATGGGCAAGTATATTGCCTTAATCATTAGTACACTAAAAATCATATAGATATATGTCAATTACTTAAACATCTTTGGGATATTTCACAACCTACACCTTCATTGACTCATCCTCCCTCTCTAGTTCATCTATAGACCAAGGCTTCTCCTTCCCCACCACCTACTTTTTCTCATAGATTCCAAGACACTATTTACATTCCTATCATAGATTATCACACATAGGAGGTGCCTCATGAACATCATCATTCCTCTACCACACCTAATTTTTTTATAGATATGATATGAAAATAATTCTTCTCATGAATTTCTATGAATATTGATGAGACTTTGATTAATTTCAGACTTTAGCTACATAAAGATGTATCAAATGTTGTGCATGGTATTTGTAGTGAGATTTATCCATATTTTAAAACACATCATGGTGTTCTATCATATTATTTATCACATTATTACATGGTTTGGCCTTGTTTTATGATTACTTATACATTAAATATGTTTATTTTCATTTTAATTGGGTCTCATTTATCTACACATTTATTTTTATGATCTCTTATGGATTATCTTTGTAATTTTTACCAATTTATATTTGTGTCTTATACTTATTTTTAATTTGGCTTTTTATTTCTATCTTTATGTCATTATGATTAATTTTTACCTTCAATTCAAATAGATATATTTATTATTATGACTTGGTTATTAAACCTGCATCGACATAATATCATATCTTTACCACATGATCAGTTAATAAGTATAATTCTCATTGTATCACTATATACATAGTTATATTTTGTACCTCCATCTACCCATTTATTTCTTGTCTCATATTAAGCACACATATGGTTGATATTTGAGATCACATACTAGCTTATAATAAATCTAGATTATTTAGTCAATCATCTATCTAGATATGTTTCCTATGACCAAAACTAAAATCTTATATATGTGTGTCATTTTTTCTATTAATGTTTGGTTATCCATAAAATCCATAGAAGGCTAAAAATCAGATCATTTTAAACAAAATGTAATGATCAAAAGGTAAAAATCAAAATCAAAAAGTCAAAATCACACTAAAAGATGTGAATAATAGAATATATCCTATCCATAATCAAATCTCAAACTCCAAATTTGGCCTCATACTAGATCCGAGGTCCATTGGGGTGGGTAGGCTAGTAGATTGGGATAAGATAATTCAAACATATTTATAGGGCTACCTACTTTCTTATACAAGTACCCAATATTTGCAATAGATCGATGACTCTATAAGGGGTCCTAAGGAATGGGTAACATGTTGTGGAAAGGTAGTTCCATTTTACTTTTCTTATATATATAACCTTAATTACTTGATATTAGTACTCCACTTATTTTCCCATAAATTTTTGGGTCTATTGTGAAGAAATATCTTTTGTACTTCTTATATTCTTAGTACATCTCAATTCCACTAAGGTTTCATTATAAATGACTATGTCATGCTTATTCCATTCACTAAAATAATCCAAATATTCTTCCTTGATGAATATACTTTGTTAATTGATCATACTCCTAGATTTATTCAATTTGTGAGATGTAGTATAAGACCTTGGATAAGACTAGGCATTCCTCCCAAATCTATACTTATTTCCTAATAATCATATTCCTTATTCCATGTTAGTGATGTTCCCTTTGTGAGTTGTAATATAATACCATGTATAGGACCAAGCATTCCTCACAAAATATTCCTAAAAACTTCTATACCATTCATCACATAAATAACTATCAAATTTTATTTGTTAAGTTTTTTTTCCATTTCACATAATTTCTAATTTATTACAAATTTTCCATACTTCCCATCTTAAATTGGTATGATTTACCTTGTTTTTATTTGGTGCAATTACTTTTCAAACACCTTATATAACATTTTTTTCATTTTAATGCAATTTTTTCATACTTCTCATTTTGATTTAGTATTATTTATATTGTTTTTCTTTGGTACTATAACATGTCTTCCATTTATTACATTGTTTTCATACGTCCCATATTGATTTGACTTATTTTGATTTTGTGTGATTACTTTCCAAACATTTAATATAGTATATTTTCCATTTTGATACAAATTTTTCATACTTCCCATATTGACTTAGAATGATTTATCTTGTTTTAATTTGGCATGGTTTATTTCACTTTACATCATCACAAACATTTTATATTTTTATTATATTCTCATTTTTTATTTTACACATTTCCCATCTAGTGTGTATTACATTTTATGATTATTTACCTAGTTCTTCAAAATATTTTGTTTTCTTTTTAACCATGTATGTGTCTCACATAATGATAGAAAATAGATCAAACATCATATATTTTTCCATAGCATATACATCAAAACTAAAACACATATGCTAGAATGAACATAACTGCATATATACATACATCCATAATAAAAATATAACTCATAAGACAATAAATTCCCATATCCATATATCAAGAGTTTGATACAAAAAAACATAGTAAATAGTACAAATATAATATCAAAAATATCTATGACTATGCTCAAACATGCCTATCTGGTGGTCGAGGCACACTATGCATATATACATGTGACTCACCCCTATATAGTTCACTATAATGGGATAGTCTAAAATGTAAGATTATAAACCTATTCATTTATATTAGCCACCTAGGCCTACACATGTCCAATCTCTATAGTAGTGGACATATGAGCAACTCACTCCTGGGATAATGCCTACCAAGATCATGCCTTTCTATCACCAATTATAGGGGGTAGATATAGCCCATCCCCTTATGCCTATAGATATTAAGCCACCTATCCAACCAAGTGAAACCAACTAACATAAATTGGGGTAGATGGTACAACATGATCATCCATGGAAGTAGTATCATGATGCAATAGCACTCCATCCAAAATATCATGGTATATAGCTTGAACTATTATACCCCATTTGAACTCCTCCTTAGTAGTATCTACAAAATAAAAATGAAGTGTACATTAGATATCACATGTATATCTAAATTTCCAAAGCATCTATCTACATAAAAAAATATATAATTATACATCTAGTGATCTATCAAATACTCAAAATGTAAACCATTAATTACTAAACACTAGTGTCACTAACCATGGTCTCCTCATTGGCATGGCCACATAGCACCTCTATTATAGTCTACTTATTAACAACTATAAAACCTATAAAAATAACTTGTGAATGTTTAGGTCCTCTTTGAATCTATCTCTCTATAGCCCATATCTCTATATCATGTGTCATAGGGTCTCCTTGTGCACCTACTACCTCTTGTGTTCTATACACCACTCAATAGAATATCTATCTCTTCCATACTCATAGAGAACATATAATTCCTATTATGGCTCTATAGTATCTACATCATCACCTTCACCCTCAATACCAACTATCTCTAATCCATCGTAGCTCCTTTCTCAACCTCCAGTCAAGCTACACTTTTCTACTGAGCCTAATTTATCCATTGTCTTTCTCATCAAGGCTAAATCATAGATATCTCTATGGGTGCTCCTACACCACCTCTAATCCTTAGCTACCTATCATGTCATGCCCAAAAATTAGGGCCTATTATAGGATTCATTAGATTTTGTAGGCCAAAATATCTAGGAACACAAGTAACATGGTGTGGCTCTACCCACCATGTGTAATGCCTAGTAATGAAAACATGACCCAAGCAAATAACAATAGTAGACTGAGATGGGCAACTAGCCATAATATATATATATGTGTATGTCATATAATCTCCCTATGTGCAACTGTCTAAAGTGGTGGGGTCTATAACACAACATGTACTTCATGGTCCTATTACCACCTAGTCACCTGAGGAAGCCTATCATCAATAACATGGGGTAACCCAACTAGATAGTACATCAGGAACCCCTCATATATACAAACACTCAATAAAATCATAGGGCCCATGGTATTTTACCCTCTGTATATCATCCCATACATATCATGTACTAGTACCAAAATAATTGATCGTAGGTCATATAACATGCCCTAATCCAAAATTTACTAATACAAGGCCATCACATACAATAGGACCTTCCCATCCAACTTGTGATAAATTACACACAATGTTAAAATCCCTATCAAATCTTTCTAAATGTCTACAATGTTCAATATAAACATCAAAATATCTCTCTAACCCTATTGCTTATAGAGTTAAGTCCTGCCTCTTAGCATTGGCCTCTGTGACACCACATATCACAAGAATACCTAAAATGGGTAATCCAAGTAGAGAATGGACATCCTCCAATGTGATATCCATCTCTATAGTATCCCCATCCACATCCCACCAAAAATTCTTGGTTAGTCACTCCAATGCTCTAAGGAACATGATAACTAAGTCAACACTTAGGGGGATATGACATGTCTCCATAATACCTCCAAACCCTAGGGAAGCCTTTCAGGCACGATCATCATCCAATAGCCTCTCTAGTAATTCTAGCAACCATGTCATATCCACTAGGTGCCAAAATCTTTGTTACTTCTAAAAATTCCAAACATAGAATGTATAAGATCTGAATAAAAAAGTCATAAAAATACATTCTAAAAACTATTTAATTTCAAAAATTAACTACTTCATCAAATTGTTCTTGTTATTTTATCCACTTTTCCTACACACTCAACCACTTTAAACTAATTTGATCCTATCAACCTACATAATTGACCTCTTTATACTAAGTCAGCCATGTCATTTATACATAGTTGACTACTATTATAATAAGTCAGTGCTCTTACCCATGCTTGTAAACTACATCGACCCTCTCTTATAAAATCAACCCATTCTCACAAACTATGTTGTCCACCCTTTTATGGTACTATATCGGCTAAGATGTACTAAGTCATCCACTTCAATCTTCCAATTTGATTGGCCCTCTACTACATAGTCAGTCATACTAAGTTGCTCACTACTTCATAATTGATCCCTTTGATCACCCTTCAACTTTTAAACTAAATTAGTTAGGCTAAATATATTCTAAAAAGGTGGTGACTTTTTTACTATATACCATAAATTCCTTAGGTATTTATTTCTCCTACCACTTTTTACTCATTGATGCTCTTAAATCCTACTCTACCTAAAAAATTATTAGAGCTAATTCTGCTACATGGTTTTTCTCTAATGTCTACTTTCTTATAGATAGCTTAGTTTTCAATAAAAATTCCTAAAATTTTGAATTCAATTCATCACTTACTTGATCTACAACCACTATCACCTCTAGGCATCCTCCAACTTGCACCTACCATCTCCTCACCATTATCACTCTCTAGGCTCCTTTAGGTCACTTAGAGCTCTAATTTATTAGAATAGCAAAATAAAAAAATGGATTAATTTTTTAATCTATTTATATTTACCTATTAATTATTTACCATCATATTCTAAATTTTGATCACAACTTTATTTCTACTAGCTATTTTTCAAAACCAAAAGATGTTCTAAAATCCTAACCTCATAGAGAATGTTTCTACATACAATATGTATTTTTGCAAAAAAAAAAAAAATTTACCTTATTTTGTAGGTTTATATAATGTTCCCTACATTGAAAACCTCTCCATTTATCCCATATCATTTCTAATCTATAGCATTAAGGTAATTAATGGTATATATTTTTTAATTCTTTCCTTTCAATTATATTATTGGATAGCATAAAAAAATTCACACAATTTTATCTAGAAATAGCTATGTAATGTTATAGACTATAAAAGCATATAATCTTTGAATTATATTATATTTTTATAATTTAATTTATTTAGCTCAACATTATTTATTGTTATGTTCTTTTCTAGAAACACCATCCTGTGTTACAAGTATGTGACATGTGATGAGATTCAAGTGGGGCATATGTATAGACATAATATTTTTAAACTTTATCAATTATTGATGATTTCTCTCTTATAGGATGTCATCTAGTCTCAACATCTCTAAGTTTATGCAATAAAGGATGCACCATTAAAGGGGTGGGCATGCCTTTGGTGCTTCTCAAGATTGTTTTTCCCTATACCTCCACCTTAAAGTAATACAAACCCATCCTACATGTTTATCTAAGATTTGACACCTCCCTTACATGATTCTATAAATAATCCATTTCCTCAAATAGCCCTTACCTAATTCAAAATGCATTTTTACCACCTTACTAAATTCAAGCCATTAGGTCAACTTCATTCTAGGAATTGAGTAAGTTATGGAACTAAGTTGGCCCAATTGACTTATTCTGGGACCTAACGGCTCTATCTCCTAACTAGGTCAACTGGGCTAACTATATTAGTTAAAATTTTGATAGATATTAGGGTCAAATAAAGATATATATACACATATTTCACCCCATTTCCAATAGAGAGAACCATTTTTTTTCACTTCTTTATGTTTTTATCATCCATTCTACTTAAGAAGTCATTTATTAGGGTTTCATATTATTATAAGATAACCTTTGTCTTTTAAAGTCCTACGATTCACAAGGAGGTCTTTGTCTAGAATATAGTACATTATCCATCCTTATTTTCTTAAACAATACACAACAACCTCTTTTAAAGCACCATTTTCCAAGGGAGAGGTTGAGGCTTGATAGGTTTATCTAAAAAGTAAGTACTCATAACTCTTATTTTTCTATTATTAGTAGATATATTTGCATGTAGAATAGATAATCAATGTATTATCTCTACTTTCTTAGGATTACCTCTATATTGACTTGATTATATTTATTATTTTCATGTTTATTATTTATATTTATGCCCCATTTTTTCCATAAGATTTTTTGAGTACAAAATTATATTTATTTTACTTTGTTATTATACTAAATATCAAGATCTAGCTAGGGTTATTATATGGTGTTGTTTGATTGGAGGCTTTTTAATAATATCTATCCATATTTTATCATAATATATCCCTTGGGTAGGTTTAACAGATCCATATTGGTCATGACCTTGATTATCTAAGTATTGATAGTGATATAGTTAGTTGATTTATCTTTTCCAAGTTAGGATTGTTTTATAGATCATCTGCACTTTCATTCGTGAAGGGATTATCCCAATAAAATTTATAAATGACAAATTAAAGTACATGAAATAAAGAAATCACAAAGTAATGTTACCTCTCAAGTTGCAAACCAAAAATGAGACAAGAATTTTAAATTAAGAAATGAAACGTATCAAGTAAAAACCTATATGATCTTATACGAAGGATTGTCACCAAAGTCTCCACAAGTACAAGATAGAAGAAAGATCACAATGAGAATGAGAGAGAGAGAGAGAGAGAGAGAGAGAGATGAGTTTCTAGTGAGGAAATGAGAAGAGTAAAGGTTATTTTATAGAGAAAGAGGAAAAGAATGAGAGTTATAATAATCCTATGATTACCTTACAAGCCTCCTTTGTGTGTACCACTTGTGGCCTAGTCCCTTACAAAGTTAAATGAGGTGTATGCCAAGTGGGAGAGAAGGTTAATTATGTCAATAACTCCCAAATCTTAAAAGAGATTAAAGAGGTGAGTGACACCTCATAGAATCCATATTTACGTGAATTTAGAATTCACATAAATAAAAAATTTACACGCATAAAAAGGGAACTTAGGATAAAATAAATTATCCTAAATAAAGGTTCATCCTAACACTCTCCCTTAGACTTTATTAAGGTTCTACAAACAAACATGAATGTAGGAAACATTACTAAATATCCCCCTTGATGAGAAATTCCTTAAATCCTAACATATTACAAAAGAGTATAAACTTTTTTTTACATAATGGTTTAGTGAAAATATCAACCATTTGTTATTGAGTAAGACATAATGAGAAAATAATTTGATTGTCTTCAAGAAGTTCACACTAAAATTTATTTTTAATTTCAAAGTGCTTGGACATTGCATGGAAAACTAGATTTTTTGCTAAGGCAATAGCATTTTGATTATCACCAAAAATTAAAGTATCCAAAGATTGAGGGTGACCTAAATCTACAAGAAGTATACCAATCCAAATAGATTCTATGGAAGCATGATTTCAAGATTTATACTCAGCTTCTGTAGAAGATAAGGATACAATAGTATGTTCTTTACTATTCCATGAAATTGTTCTAAAACCCAAATAAAAACAATAACCACTTGTAGATCTACAATCATTAGGATCATCAGCCTAATCAAAATTTGAATAACTTTTCAAAGAGAAATTGTTATTTGAGGTGTATTCAATGCCAAAAGTTAGAGTACCTTTGATATAATAAAGAAATCTTTTATTAGCTTTCAAATGAGTAGCTTGAGGTTTAGAGATAAAATAAGAAACCAATCCAATTAAAAATTAATACCAAGATGAGTATGAGTAAGATAATTTAAACTACCAACTATATTTATATAAAGAGTTGGATCAACAATTTCAATTTGCATGCCATTAAGTAATTTTACACCATGTTCACAAGAGGTAGTAAAAGGTTTTCAATCTAACATATTAAATTTGGATGACAACTCATGCATATTTAGATTAAGAAATATAAATTCTATAATTTTTATGTCAAACTTGAATTTACAAAAATAATGTAAGAGACTCAAATCAATCATTTCAAAGGTATTCTTCAAAGGATTTTTAGTGCAAAAAATCATTTACATATTACAACTAGTTGGGATTACATCATAAACATACAAAATAATTATAACTGTGCCATTTGGAGTGTTTTCGACAAAACTATTTATATCATTAGAACTACAACAAAGCCTTGATATATAAAACAAATATAGATTTTAGAGTAGCATTCTCTAGGAGATTATTTCAAACCATAAATAACTTTATTCAACCTCTAAAAGAGATTTTTCATTATCTTTCATAATAAAACTAGGGGGTTGAGACATGCAAATTTCTTCATGCAAGTCACCATTTAAGAAGTCACTCTTAACATCAATTTGATAAATAGGCCAATGCATGTGAGTAGTTAAAGATAAAAAAACTTCAATTATTTTCATCTTAGAAATAGGAGAAAAAGTTTAATTATAGTCAATTCTTTCAATTTTTCAAAAACCTCTGGCAACTAATCTAACTTTATATTTTTCAATTTGATAATTATAATTGAACTTAGTTTTAAACAACCATTTATAACTTACCAAATGATTCCCTTTAAAGAGGACTAAGCCTCAAGTGATATTAGAGATCAAAGATTTATATTCATCATGCATTTTTCTTTCAAACAAGGGTGACCTTGAGCTTGTTTTAGTATTGTAGGATCATTATTGTTCATAAGTTTAGATATCAAATAATAATTAAAAAATTGTTATCTAGTTTTGTGAGTATCATTAACTACATCAATTACAAAAGCTTCTATAATACTATTGGCTCACTTAGGCATAAATTTAGGTGGATCAAGACTAGAATAAGGAGAAATAACTTTAGGAATAACATCATTATCCACAACATTATTATGATCATCACTTCATTCAAAAGTAAAAGAAGCAAAAATTATATCAAGAGAATCTGAATTGGAAGCACAATCAAGTACACCATTTTCAATAATTCTAACATCTTTTTTAATCTTGATTTTATTAGTTTAAGGATCATACACCATATAATATTTAGATGATTCATTATAACCAACAAAGATAAAAGTGTCTACTTTAGAATCTAGCTTCTTTTATTTTTCTATTAGAATGTGAACAAATGAATCACAACTAAAAACACATAAATACTTTAAATTAGGGTTTTTACCAATCCAAAGTTCTTCAAGGATAATATTTAAAACAACTTTAGTAGAATTAATGTTGATTATATAGATAACACAATACATATCTTCAATCCAAAATTTATAATCCATATTTTTAGCATACAACATACACCTAGTCATTTCAGTGATAGTCCTATGTTTACGTTCAAAAACACCATTTTCCTCAACTATGTAAGAAATAACTTTCTCATGTTTAATACCATGTTTCTTACATTATTCAATAAAATAATTGTTAACATATTCATTTCCATTTTTAGTTCATAATATATATAAATGACAATTATAATTTTTAAATAGAGGCATGAAACCCAATAGAAGTGTCTAAAACTTGATCTTTAATTTAAGAAGTAAATCCGAAATCACCTAGTAATATGATCAACAAAAGTTAAAACATAATTCAAACCATTAATAGATGGAGTTTTCATAGGGCCTAAGTTATCACTATGAACTAAATGAATATTTTCATTAGCATGTCAAGATTGATTCTTAGAAAAAAAATCTCTATGGATTTTACCAACCATACAACCACTATAAACAAAATTAGTGGGAAGAATTTTAATCAAACCTTGCACCATATTAAGTTCATTCATAAGTGCAATACTTTGGTAATTAATATGTCTTAGTCTTTCATACCACAAGATAACATCATTATAATTAATAAATATATGAAAAAAAGAGGAAGAAGAGAATCCAGTAAACTTAAACAAATTATCATTGTCTAAAAAAATAGTATTAACTACCTAAAAATCTTACTTGATATTTTTAACATAAAAGTGTCATTAAATAATTTTAATTTATATTATTGTTTGCATAACTGAGGAATAGAAATTCAATTCAATTTTAAATCAAGAAAAAGTAAGACATCATGCAATTACCATTAGATATTTTAATAGTTCTTATAGATTCAACATTACAAGAAGCATGATTTACAAGAATTAAATGATTGTTAGAAAGATCTAGTTCTAAATAAAGTAAATAAATTTTATATTAGTTATGTCATATGCTAAGTAGCACAAAAATCAACAATCTATTCAACAAGAGAAACATGTAAAGCACAAGTAAAAATAGCTTTAGTATTAGACTTTTATTTAGATTGAGTCTTAAAGTATGTTCATTAGTTTTGAGACTACCAAATTGAATTAAATATTGTTCTTATTTATACAACAAAAGATACAATAACTCAAATGTTAACTGAGTAGATAAAGTAGGAAAAGTTAGTTGTAAATAAATATTATAATAAACTATTAAAAAGGTTGAGACAAATTTTTTTTTAAGATAATATATATTAAATTTAAATCTAAAAGTTTAATGCCTAAAATAGTGAGCTAAACATATAAAAAGTGAAATTTAATCAAAAAAATATCCATAGTTTTGAAGTCATTGTACTTCAAATCAAATAATTGATTTTGAATTTGAATTTTATGATATTCATTCATAAAGTCATAAACATATTTAAACTTAGACCATACAGTGGATGCAAGAAGACAACTATCAATATGCACATGCAATTCAAAGGTCATGGCCATACCAATCCATTCTAATTCCTCATCATTTTTTGCTTGTCATTTATTTTGAATTTCAGCAGTGGTAGTCTTTTCATCATGTTTAGTGTCTATGCCATATGCTACATGCACCAAGTGTTTAAAAGTGAATATGTATTGCATATGAGATTGTCATAAATGGTAATTAGCAGATGTGAGTTTAAATTTAGAAAACAATTGAGTCATTATGATGCTAAAGCTCACCCAATCTTCAAAAAGTGAATAGATAAGAAAAAATAACTTAAATGAAGGAGATGCAGAGGAGGGACAAGAAATCCAAAAAAGAGTCTTAGTCAAAGTAAAAAAAAAAGTCAAAGAATAAATAGGAGACAAAAAAAGATAAAGAATTTCTCAAAAATATATAAATAACAAGATGGATATAAAAGTCTTCTAAGTTGTAATGGAAAAGACAATGGACTTAAGAATATATATATATATATATATATATATATATATATATATATATATATATATATATATATATATATATATATATATATATATATATATATTATTTTTAAAAAATATTTAAAAAATCTAAAAATTAAAATTAATAATTCATTGTTATTGGAAAGAGTTATTTTGTTTTCAAATTAAATATAAGCCCACATAAATTTAATATATGTTTTTTTTAATTGCATATGAACATACAACTATATAGATAAAAAAGGATTCTAAATTCTAATAAAAATATAATGAAACCTCTTGTTTTAATAGTATTTAAAAAATAGTAGTTTTTAATTATTATTATTTATTTTGAAATGTGATAAATATATAAATGCATATATATATTAAAAAACACTTGAATTGTTTTGTTTAAAAAAATTTTAAGTAATTGGCCAAATCGTACGATTAGTAAAGGGAATCTTGTTTTCTTGATAAATGAATGGGGTGATCCACCAGTTATATTTTCCTCATTTTTTAAAGAAAGAACTAAAAAATATATTTAACCAACAAGATAGTTGAAAATATGAATTACATAAAAGATAAAATGAGATGACTTATGCCATAATTATGGGATTTAAAACCTATTAGAAAATAAATTCATTACCTAACAATAGAGAATGAAAGAAACATGTCATATATGGAAAAGAAATGGAAAAGGGGTGGAAAATGAAATGACTAGAGGCATGATAATGAGGAAGGGAAATATATATCACTACCTTGTCAAAAAAAACTAGCTGGCTATGTAGAGAAGCAAGGAAAACTAGAGGTTTAAAAAATGAGAAGGCAAAAGTTTGTTTTTTTTTTTAAAAAGGCCAAATAGAAACAAGGTGACTGAGACAAATAACTAATTGAGAAAAGAGAACAACTAAATAATACACCACCTAGAAGAGACAAGAAAGGTGCCACCATGAAGGTAAATATGATGATGCAGGGTCAACCAATAAATATCTAAGGGTTTAAAAAAATTCCCAATACATTAATAAGAACCAAATGATGCACAAAAAAACATTGACTCAGCTAAAAAAAAGCAGAAAAAAAACACAGAAAGAGTGAGAGTTAAATTGTTTTTATTGTTTATGTGACCCTAATAAACAAAATATGATATATATAGGAAATAACAACAAATGAGATGCTCATAATTTAAGAAAGAGAAATATATATATATATATATATATATATATATATACATATATTAATTACATTTAAAAAATAAAAGAACTACTCAGAAATGAAATTTTTTGAGATAGTTAATATTTAAAAAGAACATAAATATATATATATATATATATATATATATATATATATATTTATAAACAAAAAAAAAACAAGAATGGAAAACTAATATAGATAGATTTTACAAAAAAATAAAACTAGAACAAAGGGTAAATTTAAATCCTTTTTTTTTTTTTTGCTTATATGAGCTTGAAAAAAATAACAAGAACCTACTTTGAGGGCCTCTCAAAACTAGGAGAAAAGTTTAAAAATGCTCCTTGAGAGCAACATGCAATAATCAATTAGAGAGAAAAACAAACTCAAATAAAAAAATTAAAAGAAAATGGATTTGAATGGAGAACAAGGGTGGAACCCTTGTAAAAATATCCCAAAAAATTTATCACACTTCCAAACAAAATGTCAGTAAGATGAACTTAGCTATAATACCATGAAGGGATTATTCCAAGAACATTCATCAATGACAAATGAAAGTGCATAAAATAAAGAAATCACAAAGAAATATTTCATCTCAAGGTGAAAACCATAAATGAGATAAGCATTTTAAAGTGGAAAACCAAACATATAAAAGAAAACCCCTTGTGATCTTATAATAAGGCTTGTCATGTTAGAACCCCACTGAGTTTAACTTGAAAATGATTAAAAAAAATTAAAAATTTATTTAATAATCCAATCCAGAATGTTCTTTTTTAAGATAAATTAATTGATCTTTAACTAAATGCATCTTATAAAATTAACTCATAATGATTCATTTAGATAATGATCAAATTAACACATTCCACAAAATTATAATTTAAATCCATCACAAAAGTATATCTGTTGAATAATAACTCAGTCAATAGCAGAAAGTTCATACAATAATATTATATAATAAGAGTAGCCAACTACTAGTTATCAAGTACAATATTACAAAGTTTTTACATCAAAGTGAAAATAAATAAATGTTCCATGAAACTAATGAGTATCTAAAACCTCATCATATGTATATAAAATGTAATCATGAGTAAAATTCTCTATTGGTTAACTGTTGGAGAAGATGGAGAGCATTATCAAAGTGATTTTCCACACCAATCATGGACCATAGATCCCTTGCACAATTTCTCAACTAGGGAATATCCCTACCTTCATGATTGAGTAGATGATAATGATGCATGTATAGAGAAGTCAACTATAACCCATGTATTTTAATATTTTAACTACATGCTACATATCATAAAGGATTATGTTCTAACATGACATCGTGCATATATGCATATTAAATAAACATGTGAAATGATAATGTTTAAATATGAACATTAATTTGACCAAATTTATCATATAATTTAATAATCTAATAGATCAATCATATTCACACACACACACACAATTAGATTTCATTTAGTCCATGTATTAATGACTCTAAACATATTCATGAAAACTTTCTCACAATAATATTCCTTAGTGTCATTAATACTAGATTTACTAAATAATTCATATACATGATTTTTACAAACTTATCATATAGATTTAATACAATACCACAATAATTAAATATAATAAATAACTTAAACTAATTAAATGCTAAATAATAACTTATTATCTACTAAAATATTTCATAAGTTCCAATTCAGCCCAAAGTCCATTTTCAATAAGGTAATATTTACAAATTAATTATTTCCTAATAATATTCATAATATTCATGTATTTACCAATTTCATATTAAAAAATTCATTTTCACAGGTATAATAATAGATATAATACAATTCAATAATTTTTACAATAAATCTTAAGCTAACCAATAAATAATAATAAATACAGCATTATTTGTTCTAATCAAAAATTTAATCATTTTCCTTATAATTTATAAATGAATCCACATATTATAAATTAATGATATAAATCCCAAATTTCATATGAATGCATTTATTCTCTATTGACAAATATTTACTTACATACCAAATTATCTGCATACACATATATATTATGTATATCCACTTATATATATATATAAAGCCCTTAGCCAATGTATTTCTAATGGAATAATATATACATATAAATAGTCTCTCTCTCTCTCTCTCTCTCTCTCTCTCTCTCTCTCTCTCTCTCTCTCTCTCTCTCTCTCTCTCTCTCTCTCTCTCTCTCTCTCTCTCTCTCTCTCTCTCTCTCTCTCACTCTCACACACACACACACTCACACACACACACACACACACACACACACACACACACACACACACACACACACACACACACACACACACACACACACACACACACACACACACACACACACACACACACACACACACACACACATATTTGTGTGTGTGTTTATAAACTATTCATAAAGAATATTATAATATTTTTATGTATAATCCATAATTACATAGTTATATATGTTTCATGTTTATTCTCGTATCCTAAGATTCCACTTGAGAAATATAAACTCAATTTAATACTAACATATAAATCATATTAACACCACATAGCACCTAAAACCCCATTAAATGCATTGAAAAACAAACACAAAATACAAAATATTTTGTTATATACCATATGGTACATCAACTTATTAAAATCATTCAACAAAGTTTAACCCCCTAAATTAAGCATCCAAGTCCTCAAACTAGTTCAAATTCAGCCATTTTACAAATGTTTGAACTCAATCTATTCCATACATTTAATACAGACTACCAAACATAATTTAATCATTCCTCTAACCATAATAAATATAGTTGATTATCTTAAAGAAATAATTCAACTGATAATGCATAATCCTATCTTCATACTTATCTATATATATTGTTCAAGAGGATGTGACCTATAATAAATCTTATACTACTATGCCAATCCATTGAATAGATATTTATGTTACTCAGCATAAAATCTTAATAACAACTCTATTCAAATAATTTATCATAAATAATAATCTAGTCATTTCATACAAACTAACTATAGTTTATATTAAATCAGACTTTATATGTATATCAAATTATGACGTTACATTAATACAATAGTCATATATATATATATATATCCAATATAAATTAATCTTACTGTTGTAGCATTGTAAATAACTAAAATTTACACATAGTCAACCATAATATTTTATACATAGTCGATACATAATCATCTATACACAATCAACTTATAGACAATCAAATAACTAATCGAAGTTAAGTCAAATAACAACTTCTAGCCATCCCATACAAGCATTCATACACATGTGATTACAAAGTAATATTAATCATACATTTATAATTTGAAATAAAATAAATACACAATCAAATAATATCCAATGAAACCTAAATCATATACCAAAATCTACTGTAACCCAAAATCTAAGACAATATCACTAAATTGTATAGCTAAATGGATACACATATCCATTTCAATTTATAAACAAAGGAAAACATGGTTACATAAATTATCATTATAAATCCATGTTTATAACCCTTATCAAAATAATGTCTCTAATTCATTTTACTAATAAAAAACCATTTTGATAAAAAAAAAATACATAGTCATTTTGGCACAAAAAAATAACACATAACCATATAAATAAACCACACAAGGATTTCAATTTCAATAGTCACCCTAACCTTTCCTACCTATGTTATACTTTAAATATAATCATTAATTAAATTTTATAGGGGGAATTACTCCTCCCACAGGGTCAAATCCTTGATTATCTCCATTTTTAAAAACCCCATAAACATTTCATCTACAAATTGTATAACATCAATATTTTAGAGTGAACTAAAGAAAAAATAATACCTATTTAGTTCCCTTGAGGTATATTTTATTCTTTGATATGAAAATAAAAGTCCCTTTCTTTCCTCTTTTTCTCCTCTATCGACCCCAACCTCTATCCATTTCCAAAAACTCCATTCCTCCTTTAATATTTTCATAGTCATTTATATACCATTCAAAAACCCTTAATTTTGTGGTGAACCCTTCTCCAACATAATTTCCCCAATAATGACTCACCATAATACCATAAATTCTTTGCATGCTTCCTATAACTCATAGCTTGACCATGAAATAATATAGTCTCCTATATATTTCCTCATAACTCTCAGTTGAACCCTAGCCATTCTAAGTCGCATGGTTCAAACAACAAAGACAAACCAAATGATGACTCCAAAATTAGGGTTGACATTGTATTATGCTAATAAACATAATAATTATGTTTAATAAAAAAACTTGAATGCCTATCCCAACTTTAAATATTTAAACAATCAAAGCTTCATACCTAGTTAACCCTTAGGATCTTTATAACTATGTCACCCTAGGTACTACCTTAGTAACTTTCACCTATGTTTAAGTTAGACAATGATCATAAAATAATTTTGTTAAATAATCTACAATTAAATTCATTTTCATGACATATATGTGTTCAAATTATACTTTTCTATTGAATTCTTGTAGGTACATGCATGTATGGGGTTATGCAATTAACTATAAGTAAAGTTATATAAATAATTTATACAACTAAAACATTCTACAATGAAAACACATCACAATCTTAGAAATTAGTAAAATCTATACCAAAACCAAAAATAACATCTAAACATGGATATAAACCAAATCAACATTACCAAACATGAAGTAATCAAACATAATTGAAATTAAATTAATTATGCATTTATTTGTACTACATGGTATGTACAAGGTTCTTTATTGAATCTCTAATTCTCTAAAATTTCCATCCACAACACCCTCC
This sequence comes from Torreya grandis, assembly GCA_037957365.1. Lineage (NCBI taxonomy): Eukaryota > Viridiplantae > Streptophyta > Pinopsida > Cupressales > Taxaceae > Torreya > Torreya grandis. The sequence continues at coordinate 384,624 of JARHVA010008632.1, forward strand.
CATATGATATTCTCCCTCCATATATGTTTTGAGAGTGGAATTTCTCCTACATTCACCTAACAAATGCAAATAGAAGTTAGCCTGTATTAATGGTAATTAATAAAAATGTTGATAAATAATAATAATATTGAACAAACATAATACAGATGCATATGAAACTCATGTATATCTAATAAATCAAGTAATGAGTTTCATAAAATAATCATAATATTTTTTCCATACATCAACATAATTAAAATAGTTTGATACAATAGTAACTAAATAACATTAACCCTATTAATGTTTGTTTAATAAGCAAATCAAGTTTAGTGAGAAAATAGAGATGTAATTGTTATCAGTCTAGATTGCACCTTTGAGGCAAAGGGTTTTCAATTATAACTCATCCATATAATACAGTGGAATCAAATCCAGGTGTGGGTAGCCTAAAGGGTGAGGTGAATCTCTAGTTTTGGGGATAGCTCCCATGATGCATCATCTAAGTTCAACTACTACCTACATATTTTCCAATGAAAATGGATTAAAAAAAGACATGAAATCAAACCCTATACTACATGAGATGATTCACCAATATGATATGTATCCTCTATGTGATATTCAAAAAACACTTATGGATAAGATAAGGATTGGTTACTAACACACTCTCTCCAAAGGACTCCTACACATTAGTGCTTCACATGGAGGCCATACCAACTACATTTAACTTGATGGTGATGAGTGAAAGGTCTGATAAAAAATAATAGAAATCAATTTCCACAATTATCACAAGCATAATTACCTTCACACATATTTTAATCTGTATAATACAATCCACTACTATCTAGATAAGATCCAAGGACTTGCAAAGGGAGAAAGATTAACCACTTAAACAAATCAGACAAGCATGATCACACTAAAAAAGCAATATGGAGATGGTTGAATTAATCCTTATATTATCTTAAGGTTTTAAGATACAAGTGGGTATAAATTTTTCATACCCAATAAAGGGATGATTACAATGGCCTTTGCAGCCCAATTTATTAGACTTGAGAGAGAAAGAAAGAATGTGGCATTAAAATGGTGTAGCGAGGCCATAATGACCATCACTCATATAATGAATAGTTAAAAACATGAATGAAGGGTAAAAAATAGTCTCATAACTCTCCTTATGCATTACATTCCTTGTATCATGGCCTTCAATGAGGTGGCTTAGTGATTGAATGAGGAGTTACAAAGTGATTATTTTGACATCTTGACCTCTATTCTACATCCATGCATCATCATGCTCCATTACCTCTTTAATAAATAGAATCCCATGATTTATTGGCCACTTTCAAGTTATTATTGACCTCTTTAAGGCCTATCTCATGCCAAACTATAGTGGAACTCAAATTCATAATCCTTCACACTCATTTTTGCCATTAGAAATCTATAATATTTTATCAAAACCTATCATTTCCATATGTGCTCTGCTTGACAGCCTAGAAACTTGTAACTTTACCTATTATTCACTTATATGGCCATTTAATAATACCATAAAATGACCTCAATGGTATTTTGGAAGCTTATATATCATTTATGACCTATACAAGGTCTACAACCTAGCCTTTTTTGTTTAACAAAAGATAATATTCATCTACACATTGCTTCTTGGTTTGAAGCTTGTTCTAGAACCAAGGGAGTATCTTGAAAGGATTTTAAGAGATCATTGTACTTCTACCTAAGTCTAATATATCTATTTAGTTTATTAAGGAGCTCAAACCACTCAAACACCATGAAAACTTTCAAAAATATGCATTTAGGCCCCTTTTCTATGGTTTTCCTCTCACGCATGCCAAGATATGGCCTCCACATGTGTCTATGAGGTCTGCAAGTGTCATCCATGGGAATTCAAGACTATTACAATCCACTTTGAGTGTTTTATGGGCTCATATTCTCCATTGGGTCTTATTGTGGGTTTAGCAAGGGTTTTAGGTGTCTTTACTTCTTAAGTATTGTTCATAGGGAACAAATACTATATCTCCTTATTAACACCACAATATAGGAGTGTAATTACCTATCCATCATCTCTAAATTCCACTCAGTCCCATATGAAACTTCATTCAAGTTTTGAGTATAAAATTATACCTTCTTGAGTTCCTCTTAAGGCAAAATAGTGGTTTTGACTAACCTTCTTCTTTGATGATTGTCCATACTACATAGAACATATAAGGAGAAACTAAGGATAAAATATTGGATTTTGAGAGACTCCCTAACATCTCCAATATTCAATCCTTCTTATACACATCATCCATGAAGTTTTGAGCTTAAAATAGGAGCCTCTCAAGCATAATAGGACTATGTGTGCAGGCAAAGAGAGATCTTGAGAAAATAGGTCATACAATGGCTATTTTTTCCTTTGAAATGACTACATGAGGTTTGAAACATATCTCACCATGTATTTATATGTTTTCCATAAGGTACTAGTTCCCCAATTAGCCATGAAATTGATTTTCCTATACCTTAGGGTTTTAGAGCAACCCTACAACTTTGACCCTAAAGGCTTATTTTGCAGGATTTCTTCTCTATCTAGGGTTTACAATCATTATCAAAACCTTCCTTGTGAAACCTAAGACCATATACAACCTTTAGACCTCATGACCAGAACCAAAATTATACCTTTCCTTCATAATTTGTATGCAGGCCTATAACATCTTTTCAAGGCTTCTTGACTATTGGGATTTGATGTCGAGTTTTCCTTAGCTGATTTTGGCACTCTAGATGATTTTGTATACACATAATATTTTCAAATTTTTATCACTTACTGACACTTTGTATCTTATAAGAACCCATCGAGTCTCAATCTCTTTGACAACATGCCCTAAAGGGTGGGGTAGACTATTGGTTCTTTGCAAGATTCTTGTCCCTTTTACCATTTTTTATCTACACACTTGTCTTTTGAAACCATTATCCCTAAGCTTTTTATTGTCTATATTACATCCTCTAATATTTTTCTACATTTCATCCTCCTTTTCCTCACCTTAATACCTTTTTATTAGTCAATTTTACTAGGTTGATTAGGTAAACCGTGTATAGTTTCAAGTAATTTTCACTTAGGGATTAGTTTGGCCTTTGGCTAACCTAGCTCATGACCTAGTCAATAATTGTCTAAAATTGTGCTAGGTCAACTAGGTTGATCTTATTGGCTAGGATTTTTGGAAGGTTTTAGGGTCAAATCCACCTACATATATAAGTTCATATCCATCATTTATTATGAGAAGAAGAAGAAGAGAGAATGAACATTTTCTTATTAACCATTCTACTTGAGAAGCAAAGCTTAGTGTTTCATTTTTTATTTGGAGATATGGATCTTATCTTATGGAGAAGTCTTTTAGATTAATTGATATGTTGTGTATCCTAGAGACGATTTGTCTTTTTCATCCTTACATACCACAACAACCTCTTGAAAAGCTCCTTGGCCAAGGTAGAGATTGAGGCTCGATAGGTTTATCTTCAAAGGTAAGTAGTCCTAACTTTATTTTTCCTCTATAAGAGTAGATAGATATGCATTTTTACTTCTCTTCCATTTATTAGGATTTTATATACATTGACATGAGTATATGTCTTCTATGCATGTTTATTTTTATTATTTTTAACCCCCATTTTGTGCTACAAGATTTGGTGAGCAATTAGATTTACTTTACTTGTTATTAGTCTATGTGAAATATCAAAACTTAGGACCCCCTTAAGGTTATTACAAGATTGTGTTAGATTAGAGGCTTTGGAACCCTCCTTAGCATGGTGTATTATGGTAAGAGATCCCATAATTAGGTCTAGTGGATCCCCATATTTGTCATGTTCCCACTTTAAAAATGTGTCCCCAATCAGAAGTGTATGGTATGATCTATCTTCTCCAAGTTGGGATTGATTTATAGACATGATGCATTTAGAATTTCATACATTTTGGTGAACCTAACAAGAATATAACCCTTGTAGGTTTTTATTCACTTATTTTATCATTTTATTTTTCATATATTTTTGGTGTTGGGTTGATTGTATTGACACAGTAATAACTTATGTGTGTAGGTTTAACACACAGTCACATCAAAATGACTATGTTCTATTTGTGTAGTTTTTTTAGACATTTAGTTTAGACTACTAGGTTGACCCAGTTGACCTTGTACATTTTTAGGGATTAGATTCAACATATTAGGTTGACCCAATTGACCCTATATATTTTTAGGTTGTCAACAACATGTTTCTACAAAGCTTGGTCAACCCAATCAACAAATTTAGAAAAAAAATTAAGTACAAAATGAGGTTATTCAAAAATAATATCATCTTTCTTTTCATCCTCTAACCCATCAAGGCTCCTTCTTATCCTTCTCTATTATTTCTAACATTTGTTAAAGTTCTATTTTGTATAGTTTGTAGTCTTTAAAACTACCCCTATACAGTCAACTAGATCGACCTTATGGATGTAGATATATATTTTGTATGTAGTCTAAAAATCTAAGTGGACTCTGTCGATGTAGTTCACTTTCAAAGTTTTTTCTTTTGTTGTACAAAGGTGACATTGTCAACCATGTTCTATGTTCTCTGTATACACTGTCAACTAAATTGACACTATATTGTGTTTCAAATTTGGAATTAACCCTTATATGTTAGTAATAAGCTCACACTTTCATTTTTTTTCTTACATGCTCAGAATATATCACATAGTTTAATTAGGTAGATTTCAATATACTATTTACTTGCACTATTTTCTCTTTTATGCATACACTACCAAATAAAAAAATATTAAAAACTATTTTAACAATTATCTACCCAAGGCCTACCTACTTGGATTTCATCACTTAGGGGGAAGCCAACTTTATTTTTTGGCCTAGTATAAACACATGGTTAATGGTATATATTGGTTAAGCATCCAACACCCTTATCATTATGATGTGTGAAGTGAGGGAGTAGGCCCTAATACCAAGCTTGTACCATTGCCAATACAAATCCTTTTTATCCAAAACATCCTCAAACTATCCTTACATTTTTTTCTTGTTCCTTTCTTACAACCAACTTCCTATCACATCTAAAATTATACTCTAATAATCTAAAAACATTCAGGTTGACCACTTAGTTAGCTTTTACTTTCCAAGTTTATTACTTGCTCTTTGTTCAATTGTTGTATTACAAAAAATTGCATTAGCCAACATTGATGTAATGTTTTGTGTTGTGTGCCTCAATTGGATTGACCTCATTGATCTAATTGATTATGTGTTTCATTTAATTTCTTGATTTCATAAGTACTTAGAAAAAATTTCTTGTCTTAGTACATAGTTATTTCTATCAACACAATCTCTTATAGATTGTCTATTTTTCCATGTCTATTGTGCTAGATCGACCTAGTTGACCATGTACACTTTTTTAGCCTCTATCTATTATGCTAGGTTGACCTAGTCAACTCTGTATATTTTTTAGGACCTATTTTCTACACTAGATTGATCCAGTTAACTTTATATAGTTTTCTGTCACTTCTAATTTCCTTATTTTTTCATGTCTCTTACCTTGTTTAGTCATTCTCCTTCATCAATTCAATAGACATGATGATTTTTACCAACCTTCATAGGGTTTCTCTTAAGTAAAGTAGGGATCCTTTCCTATATGGGAGTAATGTTCATATAGCCACTCACACAATGAATAATGGGACCCCTCCTCATTACTCTTCACAACGTAATCCTTTCTTCACACTAGAATAACAACCTAAATTAGAGTATACCCCTAAAATGATCTTCTTTATCTCTAAATTTCCTCAACATAAAGGAAAGGATCCTTCTACCATTTACCATCTCATGATTATTGGTCAAGTTAAAGAGCCTCATTTACCTCCTCCCACATTATCACAATGATTTTTGGGTACTACCTTATTTTATTCTTAGCCTCTTCCCTCAATTATGACACCTTATCATACCATGACCTCTTCTTCTATGACTTATTCCTATATGCAACTAGAAATACATCATGTCTATAAATCAATCTTGGCTCAGAGAAGATAGAAAATACCTACACTTCTGATTTAGGATACACTTATTAAGTAGGAGCATGATCGATATCAGGATCTTCTAGACCTAATTAGGGGATCACTTATCACAACATATCATGCTAGGAAGGGTTCCAAAGCCTATAGTCTAACACAATCGCACAATAACCCTAATGGAGTCCTAAGGTTTAAAACATTCTCTTATTATAATAACAAGAAATCAAATCTAATATAGTGCACACCAAATCTTTTGGTACAAAGTGGGGGTTAGAAAAAATAAAACAAACATGTATAGGGAACTTCAATTAAAGTAAGTATGAGTAACACCCTAATACATAAAATATGAAAGATAGTATTATTTGAACCAACACTTATGCTACTTCTATCTACTAAAAGAGAGGAGAACAAAGTAATAATATACTTACCTGAATGTGAACCTATGAAGACTCAATCTCTCCCTTGGCCAAAGGGGATTCACAAGAGGTTGTTGTGGTTTGTAAGGATTATTAAAAAGGCTAAATTATCTAAGACTTATCTAGAAGACTACATTATCCAAATAAGAAACCTAAGCTAAGTTTCCACAAGTATAATGGTAGAAGAGCATAATGTGAATAAACATGAGTGAATAATAAATCTTGATTGTACGTATGAATAATGACTGAAATGATCTTGTATATATAGGTAGATCTTTCCCTAAATCCTTTTGAAAACATCAACTATGCAAGTTCAACCCAGTCAACCCAATGTGTTTTTAAGGACAATTCACTAAGCTTGAGCTAGGTTAGTTGAAAGGCTAACAAGCTAAGAAAGTGAAAAATACCCTTAAACTATATTGGGTTGACCCAAGCAACCTAGTATAGCCTACTAGTCAAAATGGGTTTTAAGAAAAAAAATGAGGGATAGAAAGAGGAAAATATTAGAGGAGTACTCAAGGCAGGATAATTAGATTAGGAAATGGTTTTGGGAGCCGGTTAGATTGGTAATAATGTGGGAATAAGGAACAATAGTCTTGCAAAGCACCAAAGGTCTACCCACCCCTTTCTTAGTGCACCCTTTAGGGCATACACTTAGAGAGATTAAGTCTCGATAGGTTCTTACAAGATGTAAGGCATAAGCATTTGATAAAAGGTTAAAAATATTATATACATATGCATATTCCCCATTTGAAGCTCATCACATGTCACTAAGGTGTAATAGGGGATGGTGATTCGATAAAGAACATAAAGATTCACATAATGTTGATGCTAAAAAAAAATTAGTATTTTATATCATAAAATAATTGAAAGTAAATGAATGAAGGGAAAATAATCTAAAAAGTAAAAAAATAAATGTTATGCATACCTTGACTTACCTTTATCATTGGATGGTTGTCTATTGTGTTGTTAGTTTTGATTGTAGAGGGTGTAGATACTTCTTTCAACAAACCCAAGAATACAAAACTAAAGAGAAAAAAAAAATGTAAGAAAAGCTAAGATAGTTGGTGCTATGAGGATGGGATGTACTTGGGAAATTTGGCAAGCTAGGGTGACAAGTGCTATGTTAGACCAAATGACCAAGTGAAACAATAAGAGTAAATTAGGTAATCAAAAAAACCAAGGCTAATAAAGATTAAAAAACTCAAAAAATTTATCCTCAAGTAAGAAATTCAAACTCACTAAGTCAAACCAAGGATACATGTCAAATAGGATGGTAAAACAAATAAATCAATGGTAAAAAAAAAGAAACAAAAGTGGTAAAACAACATTGATGAATTAGTAGTAACAATCCACATCTCAATCAACAATGGAAAAAGGAGCATAAAAGGGAAAACAACATTGATGAGTGATAAGAAACAAGCCAACCTCACTCAATAATGGAAAAATGGTATGAACTCAGGTATTCATAATATCAAGATAGTAAAATAATGACAAATGGTAAAAGGAAAGTAAATTAAGTGTAAAAATGTAACATCATGGTGTAAATAAAGTAATAATCCATAGTTTCTCAAACATGTTGTTTCACTCTAAGGATAGATAAAAGTGAAATAAATTAGTGCTAGCATGTTTTTAAGAGATGAAAAAAATAAAGTTGAGAAGAGGGGAAATAGATTTGGAATCACGGTTTGTCTATCAAGGGGGGTAAAATGAAATGGATGGAGGGGCTAATGAAGGAAAAACCAAGGTAGAGAAACTCTTTATTGAATTCAAGACACTCAAATTAGGTTTGTCAAAATAAAAGGACTTTTAACCTTAAGGACTATGAAGAACTTCTCTTAGCCACACAAGTCTTAGGTTAAAAAATGAAGTATATAGATCATCCTATGAAGGCTAAATGTATGAAAAGTAAAATGGACATACCTCCCCATGATGTGTTCCCCATTTTTTAGGACCCCTTAAAGATTCATCTATCTACTGCGAAAATTGGGTACTTACATGAGAAAGTAGGTAATACCAGAGAGTTTTTTGAATTCCCCTACTGTAATCTACTGGCCTACCTCACCATAAAGGACCTCGTCTCTATGTGAAGTAAACTATGGAGTTTGAGATTTGATTAGAGATAGGAGATGTGCTTTTAATCATGTATTTTGGTGTGAATTTGACTTTTGAGATTTGTATGTTACCTTTTAGATATCATTTCCTTTTGTTTCAAATGATTTAGCTTTTAACCTTTTTTATGGCCTTTTCTAAATTCCTCTTCCATACAGATTTAGAAGACCAAACATGGGTGTTAAAGATGACTTTAATTTGAATAATTGTAAAAAAGTTTCTAAGAGAGAGAACTTCAAAGAGCATGGGGTTGAAGAGTCTCATAAATCTAGGTGAAATAAAAGTGTTATTCTTAGAGAACTTCAAAGAGCATGGGGTTGAAGAGTCTCATAAATCTAGGTGAAATAAAAGTGTTATCTTGACTTCGACCTTGTTTTATCCAATATGGAGTGAAAGAAAGGGGAAATCAAGAGGAATGACACATGGAATAATTTGAATTACTTCAAATCATAAAAATGTGACAAAGGTAAAAAAGGGATACAATGATATTAAAGTGTGATTCCTTATCATAAGAATGAGCGAAATGGAGGAAAACATGCTAACATAGATTGTTGTGTAGATTTCATCTAGCAAAAGAAGTAAAAACTAAAGTTGAGAACAAGGATCAAGAACATGAAAAGGTGATAATTTTATGGGGAAGGTCAGGTCTTATCCATGGTCTTACACTACAAATACATAAAATAAGAAAAATATAAAGTAAAAAGAGATGGTAATTTTTTTAGGGATGTCGGGTCCCATCTATGGTCTTACAAAGCAACTCATTAAAGAAAAACCCAAGGGATGCCAGAACAACATTAGCAAGAAAAAAGTGTGTGAAAAATAAGTAAAAGGTGGAGGTTTTATGAGGAATGTCAAGTCCTATCTGTGGTCTTACAAATCAAATCACAAAATAGAAACCTAAGGGGAGCAAAAAATAATATAAAAATGCTAGAAGATAAAGAAGACTATGGTACATCAAAAAAGCAAAAGGCCAAAAGGGAGGACTAAAGGTTTTTGAAAAAGAAGAAACCTTTGTAGAGGGAAAAACTTATGCTTTAAGTAACCTACAAAAATGTGTTAGAAATATGTAGATAGAAAGCATGAAAAGAAGAATATGTTTATGCAAAGTACTTATTGAGGAATTTTGCATTAGTGGGCTCTTTAAAGACATGGCCTTCATTGGTTTGAAGGTGGTAGGTGCTTAGACCAAGAATATCTCTAACTAAATATGGACCCCACCATTTTTGGGAATATTTACCTTCTTTATCATATGTGTAGTCTAATTTAATGACAAGATCACCAACATTAAATGTGTGGACTTTAACACACTTGTTATGTTATCTGGTAATACGAGCCTTATATTGGTAGTTATGTTACAAGGCAGAAATATGACATTCATCAATTAAATCAAGGGAATGAAATTGATCTTCATGTAATCATTCATTGGGAATAATACCATGAAGAGATATACAAAGAGAGGGAAGATCAACTTCCAAAGGAAGAATTGACTTAGATCCATAGACTCATGAGAATGGAGTTACCCCAGTGGCAATATGTATGCTAGTCTGATATGCCCAAAGTGTAGGGTAAATATGAATGTGGAAATATATACAAGTTTCATGAATTATCTTTTGAAGGATTTTATTGATAATTTTATTAGTGGCCTTAGCTTGACTATTTCATTGTAGTTGATAAGGCATGGAAAATTTGTGATTGATCTTGAATTTGTTGCAAAGCTGTTTAACATGTTTGTTTTTGAAATTACCACAATTATCAAAAATGATGGTATGTGGAATGCCAAAGTGGAAAATGATTTGGTAAAAAATGAATTTGAAATGGTAGGATTAGTCACATTAACAAAGGGCATATATTCTACCCACTTGGTAAAATATTTAGTAACGATGATGATAAAGACATACCCATCTTGGGAGTGATGAAGTTTATCAATGAAACTGAATCCCCATGCATAAAATGGCTAATGAGATTTGATATTTTGAAGCTTGATAGGAGGTGAAATGGATGAGATCACCATGAAGCTAACAAGGAGTACACTTTTTAGCATATTCGATTTTATCCTTTTTGAGAGTAGGCCAAAAGTAACCCATACATAGGAATTTGCATGTTGTAGCATGTCCACTACAGTGACCACTACAAATTCCCCCATGTACTTGTTTAAAAATAAGAGTGACCTCATCTTGCATAACACAATAGAGCAAGGTACATTCAACATTACAATAGTAAAGGATGTTGTGTTGAAATACATACTTGAAATCTTGTTTATGAATACATGTCTTTTCATGAGAGTCTAAATTAGGAGGATAAGTTTAGTGTTCTAATAATTTAATGATCTATTGATACCATGGGCTTTATCTAATGGTAACAGACTCAATATGATAGATAAGAAAACATGGTGGTTGAGTGGAAGATGGATATTTTCTTATTTTTATAATAAAAGAAGGATCAAAAATAACTTGGTGTGGATGAAATAGAGAATATGAAGAGGCAAGAGAATCAACAATGGAATTTTCATCTCTATGAAGAGGCTCAATAGTGAAAGAGATAAAATCATTAACAAGAGTGGTTACAATTTGATGATAGGTAATAAGGTTCTCACTTTTACATTGATAATCACCACTAACATAATGATAAATAAGTTGAGAATCACCTAAATAATTAAGGCATTGTAAGTCTAAATCAAGATCAGCTCTCATGCCTAAGAGCTTCATAGTCAACCATATTATTGGTGACATCAAAGGTGAAATAGAAAGCTAAAGGAATGATTTTACTGAGAAGACTTGTGAGAATTCAACCTACCCAAGTTCTTTGAAGGAATTTAACACCATAAAAGTGAAGGGTACAAGTATCCTCATGCAAGTCAACATTAATCTCAATAATCTCCTCGATAAATACCTTTGGTTTAGTAATACTAGAGGGAGTGAAATATTATTCAAGTTTATTAGCTTCAAGATCGGCACTAAAACTATGAAAATAATCTTTAAGAAAAAAAGATTAATTAAGACCTTAAATATAAAGGATATTGTCATCTAGAAGATCACCTTAAAGGGAAGAAGTGGTTGGAATAGGAGCTATAGCAAGTTGGTCAGATATGACTTTCCCTTTAATAAACTTTTATGTGATAATGTAGAGACCAAATTAAATAAGTAAGACCATCCATTTTCCAATTATATCTCCAAGAAGAAAGGCTTTAGAGAAGAGATGGTGAAGGGGGTTAGAATGAATTATGACATAAGTAGTTTGGTAAAACATATAGTGATGAAGCTTTTTAGCTAAAAAATAGATGGTGAGGCAATCATTCTCAATTTTATTATAACATGTTTCATAATTAATGAGGTCTCAGCTAATGTAGTAGATAGCATACTCTCATCCAATATCATCTTGTTGGGAAAACATTGCCCTAACTGTAATAGGTGTGGAAGAAGTATATAGAATCAAAGGTTTATCATTGGAAGGAGGATGAAGTGTATGTGGATGAAGTAATGACTTATTCATGTTATCAAAGTAATTTAGACATGGATCCATCCATTCTAAATCAATACTTTTCTTAAGAAGTGAATTGATGGAATGAATTTGATATGCCATTTTGGGTATAAATCATCTAATTGCCTAAAGCTTACCTAAATAAGTATGAATTTTAGGAATAGAATGAGGAATGGCCATGTTGATGATAGAAATAATTTTTGTGAGGTCAATATTGATGCCAAGGAGAGAGATTAAGAATCCTAATAATTTTCTAGATGTGACTCCAAAGACACATTTGTAAGGAATAAGTCTAACTTTATATTTAAGAAGATGGTAAAAGATGATAACGAGATCAGAAGGATGATTCTTATGATGTTAGGATTTAGTAATGAGATCATCCACATATGTTTCAATAATTTTGTGAATGAGATAATGAAATATATTATTCATTGCTCATTTGTAAGTGGCTCTACCATTTTTGAGGTCGAAGGGAATTTCTACATAGCAATAGGTGCCCCATTCCATGGTAAAAGTATTCTTATGTTGGTCCTTAGGAGTGATATGAATATAATTATATCCTGAGAAGCCATCCATAAGAGATAACATTTTTTACTTAGATATGGAATTGATGATGACATTTATTGAAGGTAAAGGGAAGATGTCCTTGGGACAAGCAAGATTAAGATTGTGAAAAAAAATACAAATGTGAATGACCATAGTGACTTTATTCTGAATGGGGATAGTATTGGAAACCCATTTAGAATAATCCATTAGTTTGATAAATTTAGCATCAACTAATTTGATGATTTCCTTATGACATAAATTTGAAAATTTAGGCACAAATTTTCTTTATTTTTAACACACAGGTTTGGCATCAGGATAAGTAATGACATTATGCACCATAATGCAAGAGTCAATGTCAGGAATGTCCTCATAGGACTAGGTGAAAGCTTCATGATATTTTTCAAATAATAAAAGCTAAAGTTATCATGTTCAGTAGGTGAAAGCTCTTGAGAAACTATAATTAGTCAAGGACAATATGGAGTACCATATTTGATGTGAGTGGTTTCTTAGATAAGCATGGAATTACCATCTTGAAAGTAGTAAGGTGTGTTAGGTAAGGCTAAAATTGGATTTTTTTTGGATCAATGCTCGTAATGAAGTTGTTAAAGTAAGGATTTTTAGTTTTAAAGTTTACAAGTTTATGATGATACCAAGGAAGTTGAGGTTCTTGAGCATGAAGTAACTCAAGAATAGCTTCATCTCTAGGCAAGGTAGGAAGAGGACCATAATAATCAATATCTACTTAAAGATCTAAATTTGATTGCCATAGCTATCATACTTAGAATGAATATAATGAACATTAATTACCTTGGCATCTAGTGTAATTTTGAGATTAAAAGAAGTAGATGGAATAGAAAAGATTATAATATTGGTGGTTTTGGTGATGGGAGAAAGATTTGATGCAATGATTAGATTGATAGGTGGTAAAGGAGATGTAGATATTTTTGGAGGTTTAGAAGGTATAATATGCACTACCACCCATAAGTATTAATAAGAGGAGGATTGACAAGAGGCACATGAGCATAAAGATCTAAGGTATGATCCATAGAAATGGTATGCACATCCTGATTAAAAGCATGAATTTGGGATAAAGTTTTCTAGTAATTTTGGGCATCCAAGTCTCTAAATTGAGCTTGGGATATTATATAGTTGTCATTGTATGTTGGAGAAATTATACATGCTTGAGAATTAGGGGAATTTTTAGAAGGTGAAATCCCAATACTATTTAATGTATGAGGAGACATGATAAGAGGATATTGAAATAATTTAGCCACTCTAAAATCATTGTAAGTGAAGGCATCTTCTAGTAAATAAGGTTCTTGAGCATTGCATGGAGGGGGAAATTTGATAATCTCATCAATAAGAGGAATGGTATGGTCTCTTGTTAAGAGAGAAGGAGGAATCCAATGTGACATGTATGGAGTCAACTTGGTAGTATTACAATTATGTTGAAAATCATTAGGATTATGATCATCAAAATCTACAAGAGTAACTTGTAAATTAGGATTCATGTTGATAAACTTGGGTAAAGGAGCACTATTAATCTTAGTATTTTTAGGAATATGATATTAAGGTTTAGAATTAGGAAGCTAGATACTCCATGGATTGGGGTTAGCTTCATGCTTATACCATTTCCCATTATGTAATAATTTAATACATTGACTAACAAAAGAAGAAATGGCTCTCATTTAATGGGTCCATGGATGACTAAGAAGGATATTATAAGATCAAGGGACATAAAGGACCATAATATTTGTTCAAATAGTCTTATTTCCTATGGTTAATGTAATCTAGATACAACCAAGTGGATTTTTATTAGTCTTGTCAAAACCATGACAAGTAAGACGGGTTTGCTTGAGATGATCCTTGTAATAACCAAGTTGTTTTATATGCCATAAAGATGTGAAACTAAGACCAAAAACTTCATCAACTATAAATTTACAAATAAGAGTGGTATTAATGGCTAATTTAATGAAGAATGGAAAATCATCAACACAAGAAAAACTTTCATCATTGATCATGTCCTCTTTAAGGAATTCAATAGAGGGCTTGGAAGAAGGACACATGGTTTCAATGGTATTTATGTTAGTAGGTTGAGAATAAATAGAAGGTGGATCTCCCTATAAGGAAGATGGATATTCAATTTATGTAAGTTATTACATAATGAATTTATGATGATAAGGTGAAGTGTGAACCAACTCCATAAGAGGAATCTTTTAAGGCATAGAGTTGAGTTCTTTAAAAAAATTACAATGAGATTTAAAAGAACCAACACAAGGTTTAGAAGGTAAATTAGTTTTATAAGGTATATATGTGGTTTGAGGATTAAAAGGAGGAAGTTGTTCTTCAAAATCTTCTAAATAAATATTAGAGGTGGTAGAATCTTTAATAAGTTTTTCTTCTAAAGATGGATCTTTAGGCTTGGTAACGAGATCTTTATGAGTCAGTTTATGATAATAATTGACCTTAGTAGTGTTGAAATATTGAGATTTATTATAATATTGGTCATAATCGACATCAATGACATAAACATATTTGACATTTGGTTGATTATTATAAGAATATTTTTTGTTATTAGAGGTAGAAACTTTAAAAGTTTGTTATTTTTGGGAAGTAATAGTCTATTCTTGATGATGAATATTGATCATAACTTCATGATTGAAGTAATCACCAAGCATATAGGAGAAAAAAAATTTATAGAACCCTCTATAATATTCATGAGAACTCCCAATGTTAGCATGGAACTAGTAAAAGAGATTAGGGTCATACCATTTAGGATGAACATTGGGATAGATGAAAGGTTTTGAGGGAAGTAAAAATTATTTCATTTTCTAAACTAAAAGAGGTGTATGAGAAGGTGAAGGATTATCAATTTTTGCAATTCCTTGTTTGTTTTTAGAGAATTAATAGTGATAAAATTATATGTTTGGAAAGATCCTTTATGAATTTTAGGATTAGGTTCGAATTGCTTCATAATAAAGTCTTGATTCTTAGCTTGGTCAAGAGCTTCATTAAGTGTTTGGGGAGAAAAGGTTAAAACCTTGTATTGAAGAGTGGGAGTTAAATCCATGATAAAGAGTTTGAATAAGTTATCATCAATAATGTTATGGTTGGCTTTATAATCTAAATATTTCCATTTTTTTATAATGTCATAAGTTGATTCAGTGGGAGATTGCTTAGCATTGATGAAGTGGATACAATAATTTTTAGGAAGATCATTATGTTGAAAATCTTTCACTACAGTATTAACCAAATCTTCAAGTTTCCAAATAGAATGTTTGGGAAGTTGATTATACTATTCTAATACATCACCGGTAAAAGTTTTGACTAAGATTTTAGTAGTGGTAAAGGTATTAGTTTGTATCCATTCCTTTTAAAGGTTTCCAAAGGCTTTGAGAAATGAGGTGAGATCTTTAGTCCCATCATATTTGATAGTTGGAGATATGTTACCAATATCAATAGATATAATGAAGTGGGTTAAAGGCTCATTTTGAATGGTTTGGAGCATATTGTTATTCATTATGGGTTGAGGAATAATATTACCTAAGGCATCCTTAAGAGGTGGAGGAATGTAATTAGGATTAAATTGAGAATGAATAGTTGGAGGTTGATTAACCACATTAATTAAGTGTTGTTGAAGTTGCATCATTTAGTTGGTGTTAGATTTTTGCATAATGTCCATTTTTTGGATAACTTGGGATAAAAGTTTGGTTGTATGAGGAGGTGGGTTAGTGTTTGAAGGAACACTCCCCCAATTGGTATTATGGAGATAATTAGAAGAAGAATTACTAGTGGGATTGTTAAGTAAACTTGTATCAATCACTCCCACATCAGTTTGAATATTTTGAGAATTTTTTTGGTAAGGATAGGATTAGATCCATAAACTTCATCTTGAGGTGTTATTTACACCATATTAAATTTCATATATGAAGGATGAGGAGAGGTTCCCCAAGAGTGATAGTTCTCTTGGGAGGAAAAAAGAGGAATAAATGAACATCCCATATAGTATCTAAATGGATTAAAGCTATCCAAGAAGATTCTGATAGGATATTTCAACTTGACTGAAGAGAGATGAACAAAATGCAAAATTGGAGAAATGAGGAAATAAATTGATCAACAAGGAAAGAAAAATACAATACAGGGTTGATTAGGTCAACCAAGCACAAAAAATAGGAGCTATAAACTATATAGGGTTGATTGGGTCGATCTAGTTCAGTGAATAGAAGAAGGAAAAAAGAGTTAAAAGGAGTTAAAAACTATATAAGGTTTATTGGGTCAATCCTATATAGTGAATAGGGGCTAAATAAGGTACAGGGTCAACTTGGTCAACCTAGTATAAAAAAGAGAAGGTTGATAACAAGTATGAATTGAGACAATATAATTTTTGTATCTAATATAGGAGAGTAATAATTAAAGGGAAATAAATAGTCAATTGGATCGATGTTGGCCAATCTAATTAAATCACATAATACAAAACCTTGTATTATTGCTAGTTAATACAAGTTTTGCACACATAATTGAGAAAATAGCAAGCAATCAACTTGAAAAGTAAAGAGATAACTAATTAGTCAACTTAAGATGTTTATTAAATTATTAATATATTATTTTTAGTGTGATTATAAGTTAGTTATAAATCAAGGAACTAAATAGCAATCTAAGGATGGTTTCAGGTAGTTTGGGTTGAAAGGGACTCTAGTGGCAATTATACAAGCTTGTTATTGGGGCCTACCCCCTCACTACACACACCATAGTGATAAGGGTATCGGGTGCTTAAAACTAGAATATACCATTAACCATGATTTATACTTGACTAGAGCATCAAGTCAGCTTCCCTCTTGGTGATGAAATCTAATTAAGTTGGCCTAGGTTAGATAAAATGTTAATGTGCTTGTTTAAATTATGTTATTTGGTTGTTTGTTCATAAAATATAAATAGTGAAACTAAGCAATTAATTAAAAATCAGCTAATTAAACTATGTGAGTTATTCTAAGCATGCAAACAATAGAAAAATAAATGTGTGAGCTAATTACTAATAGATATGAGGTTAATTCTAACTTGAAACAAAGTATAGTGTTGACATTATATGCATAAAATATAGAACAGGGTCAATAGGGTCAATCTTGTACTATAGAAGTAAGGTCTAAAAATGAACTAGGTTGGTAGGGTCAATCCAATTATTTTAGATTGCACATAAAACACAAAAGTGGGTCAATATGGTCAATCTAGTTGATTGTGCAAGGGAAATCTTAAAGTTTGTAAACTATGAAAAGAAAGACAAAAAAGAAAGAAATAGAGAGGTAGAAAGGACCCTTTATGAACCAGAGATGTAATGAAGGAAGATTGTTGATGAATAACCTTGAAGTATATTGGAAAAACCTACAAACTGGGTCAACAAGATTGATCAAGCTATGTAGGAACCTATCATAGAGTGTTGAAACTATAAGGGGTCAATTAGGTTGAACTATTATGCTAAAATAGATGTCTAAAAGGATGGAAACCTATACTAGGTCAACTAGGTTGATCTAGTTGCCTATTCTTGGAAACCTAGGAATAGAAAAAATAGTTGGGTCAATAGAATTGATCTAATATGTCAAAATATATGATCAAAATAATGATCAAAAGAATGAAATAAAGTGAAATAAATCCTTTAAGGGTTAGTTTCACATTGGCTTCACCAAAATGTATGCAATCAGAGCTGCATCATATCTATAAATCAATCCTAACTTGAATAAAATAAAGCATACATACTCTTCTAATTGGGTATACACTTATTAAGCAAGAGCATAACCATTATGGGGATCTGCTAGACCTAATTAGGGGATCACTTGTCACAACATATCATGATATGAAGGGTTCCAAATCTTAAAGTCTAACATAATCACACAACAACTCTAATAGTGTCCTAAGGTTTAAAATATTCACTTATTCTAATAACAAGAAAACAAATCTAATCTAGTGCACACCAAAGTTTGTGGCATAAAGTGGAGGTTATAAATAATTTAAAAAATATGTATAGGTAACTTCAATTAAATTAAGTATGAGTAACACCCTAATACATAAAACATGAAAGATAGTATTATTTGAGCCAACACTTATGTTACTTCTATCTACTAAAAAAGAGGAAAACAAAGATAGAATATACTTACCTAAATGTGAACCCATTGAGAATCAATCTCTCCCTTGGCAAAAGGGGATTTACAAAAGGATTTTGTGGTTTGTAAGGATCACTAAGAAAGGCCAAATCATCCAAGACTTATCCACAAGACTAGGTTCTCCAACTAAAAAACCTAAGTTAAGTCTCCTCAAGTATAATGGTGAAAGAGCAAATTGTGAAGAAGTACAAGTGAATAATAACTCTTGATTGCACATATTAATAATGACCAAAATGATCTTATATATATATATATGGATATATCTTTCCCTAAATCCTTCTATAAATGTCAGTTGTATAGGGTTGACCCAGTTGACCTAGTGTGTTTTTAGGAATAATTCACTAAGTTTAAGCTAGATCAGTTGAAAGGTTAATAAACTAAGAAAGTTAAAAATACCCTCAAATGATACTAGGTTGACCCAATCGACATAATACAGTTGACTAACCAAAATGAGCTTAAGATAAGAAAAGGAGGGATGAAAAGAGGAAAACATTGAAGGAGTAATCAAGGGAGGATAAATAGCTTAGGGAATGGTTTTTATAGATGGTTAGATTGGTAATAATGTGTGAATAAGGGAAAATAATCTTGTGAAGCACCAGAGGTCTACCTTCCCCTTTCCAGTACACCCCTTTCCTAATGCACCCCTTAGGGCATGCACTTAGAGAGATTGAGTCTTGATGGGTTCCTACAAGATGTAAAGCACTAATATTTGATAAAAAGTTGAAAATATTATGTGTATACAATTCCACCTCCATGCCTATTATATCCACTAACATGGTAGGTTCTACATCTAGTGTACCTCTCCTAATATCCACTCTCCTTAACCCTTACACTAGTGCATCATTTACTACCCAAAGTAATCATGCTTCTAGTGTTTCCTCTTCTCATCCCTTCACTAGTCCATATTTTTCCACAAAAATAAATTTTTCCACTAGTGCCTCACACTATCATAGTTACTCTCAAGCTCCTATCAATACCAATAATGTTATCCAAGCCACTCCTTCCAATGCTATTGCTTTAATTAATTCTAACAACACCAATCAAACCCACCATCTTTTGTTACAAACACTTAATCAAATGAATACTTTTCAAGTTCATAATACCAATCAAATGATGAGAATGCAAAGTCACCTTTTCCATCTTCAAACTCATCCTAAACCAATGTCTTGGGGCATGCATAATCAAAATTTACCCCCTCCCTCCACTTTAAGATTCCCAAGGTAATCTCATCCCTCAACCTCCTTTGGTCAACAAAACCATTAAGCATATTCAAAATGAGCCTCTTACCACTCAAATTTCTAATATTGATATAGGAGTTATCACCACTACCATTTCTTATAATGGATCAGCTGATCTTACCCTTCATATAAAAAAATTTGGAAATCTTTATAAAATGTCTACCTAGGCCTCTACCATGAGAACTTCATCCCACTCCTCCTATGAAATCCTGGTATGATCTCAACAAGTTTTGTTGGTTTCATGCTAGTTGGGATCATTCTCATGAGACATGTAAGCAAATTCATAATTTAGCTATGGATTTTCTTTTTGCTCCTAATTTTGATCATGACTCTATCATTCAAAAATGTCAACAAGCCTATGGCATTTCTTTTAAGGCTCATGAAACACATACTAAATTTCAATCCTTGAATCAATCTAATATTCATTTGGTTATCTACAAAGACCCTTTTCCTAATCACCAACCTAATCAATATAACTAGGACAAGCCCACCCCTTCACCAACAATGTATAAATTCTTGTTTACCTAACTCCTAAATATAATGTGGTTAATGTGACTAATATGTGAAGGGTAGTTATTTTCATTGATCCTCAACCTATCTACACCCCTCCATTATCTCAAACATTTCATGTTATCTAGGATTCTTATCCAACTCACTTAAATTATTTAGGGAAATATGACCTTATAAATTTCAATGACATAATTATAACTCCTCCCTTGGATAACACCTCCCATTCTATTTCTACCATCCCTCCATATTTATTACCTAACACCAATGACAATCAAACTTCTATAAACACTTCTTCTACCGATTGTCAACACCAACTTGAACCAAGTACTTCACCTTCTCAACATAGTTTACAACCTTGTTCTAAACCTTCTCCTTTTTATAAACACAAATTCTAATGCACTTCAGCTCCTCCTTTTTAGGATCTCCTTCAACAATATGCACCTATTTCTAACAAACTTCTTATGGGTTATGATGAGTGGGATCCCATCATGGAACTCACTAATCTCCCATCTCAAATTCCATTCCTTGAAATTATGAGGACCTCTCCACATCATTGAAACCATATTATCTAACTCTTGTTTGAAATGAACATCCCTCCTCCTCTCCTATTAATATGTGAAGAAACCTTATATGGATCTTAAGATAGCATATTTCAATAATGTGAAGAGATGTCCATCCATGTTGATGAAAAAATGGAAAATTCTCTTTCCTTAAAATTTCCTATCACTTCTATGATTCCTAATGAGATTCTACTTCATGCAGATGATCCTCCTCTATTCATTAGTGTCCAAATAGGAGATATCCAAGTCAATCATGCCTTGATTGATGAGGCTTCTGGTACTTGTGTTGCCTCTCTCAATTTTATCAAAATCTTAGATATCTAAATGCAATCTAAAATCCACACACAACACATGCCAAGGATATAATTGAAGGAAAATTCCTCCTTTAGGTTATGTGTGGCTTCCCATTACCATCCCACCTATTGCCATTCATGTGAAGGTGATGATATTTAAATTTCTTCTATCTTATAACATCTTCCTTGGTAAGTCATGGACTCACCATATGAGAGTAGTTGATTCTTCCACATACCAATGTGTTAAATTCCCTCATAATGGATCCATCTATAGGATTAGAGGTGATACTAACCATTGAAATCTCAAAAAATTCCAAGATCATGGTTTCTTCAAGATTCCTACTCTTGAACCATTGCCCAGTGTTCCATTTTGTGAGTCTCAATGATTCAACTTTCCCATCAACTCAAATCAAGGTTATAATGGTCATCCCAAACTCATTAGGAATATTACCCATAACTTCTTATATTCTAATGATGATCAGCCTAATGAGATCAACCTCAAGATTAAAATTTCCTATCTCTCACCTCATCTCATCTCTTATCTTCTTGCTTCATTGTAGCCTCATCCTCGCAAACATTTTTGTGATGATATCCCCATTACCTTGACTAAGACTCAGCATTCCATTCATCACACTTCATCGGATGACAAAGTCACCCCTACCTACATTATTAATCTTCACACACCTGATTATGATGATGGTTAATCCTTAGATTATCCATTCCTAAGTGGTATTGTTTAGGCTCGTGATGTTGAGATTATTTTTTATCATTCATCTTTATTTTAGTATTTTCATTCTTATTCTTGTATTCCATCATTTATATTTCCTAATTTACAAATTTTCCTTTTTTTATAGGATAGATATGGTGTTGACACCTCTGGTTTCTGAATAACCTAGGAGTATGCTCATGGATCATGTTATGACTGGGCCTCACCACTTTGCTAGTACCCTAAACCTTATAGCTTACTTATCCCTAAGATATATGAGACCCTTATTTGACCTTCTATAGACCTCACCCCTCCCTTAGTAGATCCCATATCATAGCTTATTCCTGCTCCCACTATTGATGAGCCTATTCCCTTTTTTGATCCCATTACTCCTTCAATTGAACCTAGTCCAGTCCCTTTACTAGCACCACCTTCCCGTAGTGATGGTTTGCTTCCTTTACCTTAAATGGATCTGTTGCCTAAAAAAAGAGTGATATAAAATTCACATACAAGGTCAAAGTCAATTATAACAATAATTATGATCAACCAATAGTTAATGCAGCTTTAAATCCCCCTTAATGTGTCATTTTATTAGCACCTCATCAATGTGCATTTACCAATCCACCAATTTTTCTAGCTAGAGTTTTATAGTAGTTATTAGAATGTAACATCATCACTCTCCCTCCTATTCAAGAAGTTGACCTAGAAAAACCTCTTCCATAGGGATATGAACATCATGCATTTTTTTATTTTCATAGGGCACCAGGTCACACTACAAATAGATGCATCACTTTTAGACATAAGATATAAGACTTGATAGATGACAACCTACTTGATCTTTGTACTTTAATTGAGCCTCCACAAGTGAAGCCAACATAGTATAAATCTTTGAAAATATTCTTAGATCCATTTCCACAACATTCTAAACACAAGAAAGGGGACACATCAAGTGCTCACCACACATACCATGCACATCCTCCACCAATTACATACTAGGCACCTTCAGTTGAGTCACATCCTTTGAGCAGTATGATAGGTGTGTATGAGTCTAGGATTCCAACTAGACCTTTGATATACTTCTCTGATTAAGACATTTTTTAGGATAATTTAGATTATAATTCACTCTTTATCATAGAAAATATTCATAATTAACCCATTCATAGTGTTCTCATTGATAATGGTTCCTGTGTCAACATGTGCACCATTACATTATTGTAGCATTTGGGTTATTCAAAGTAGGATATCACTCCAAAATCTATAGTTATCAATGGATTCATTTGGAACATATAGATTTCATTGGGTGAGATTATACTTCATTTATAGATTGGTCCAACACATGTGACCACACATTTCACCATAGTTCCTAGTGCAAATTTTTTTGATATATTACTTGGTTACCCATGGATTTAAAAAATTTGAACAATACCATCTATAATTCATAAATACATGAAATTCATTCATGCTAATCAATTTATTATAATTGGTGTAGTTCTATATGAGTTACCACTACCCACTTCAAATCCATCTCTTTTTTAATCACCAGTTCTAGCATCTCCACCATTTTTAGTTACCCTAATAGTTATAGTTATTCTTCTCGTAAAGATTTAGACATAGTTGAGGCATCTATTACCAGTACAAAGGGTTCATACACATCCATATATTTATGATTATATATAGCTTTTAGATATAACATTCACACCCAGAGCATTTCTATTGAGATATCATGCATCTACAAATAGAGCACAAGTTCAGAGAGCTTCTCCTACTTCCAGATGGGTCCCTAAGAGCCCTAAAACTACATCCACTTCTCATAGTTATAAAGGGACCCCATAGTCATTTTTTAATTCAAATATTTCATAAATTTTACAATTCACACATCTTTTAGATTCATAATCTCAGCCTTTCCATCTTTCTTCACAATCATGCATAATACTTTTGTTCGATATAGGACACCATGATAAGGAGTCTCATCCAAGAATCATCGATTAATATCATTTCCTCTTAGTCTTTCTTGTACATATATTATTTCAAAAATAAAAAAATAATATAACATTTCAAAATCCAAAAGACATTCAAAAATGTCAAAACACCAATAACATTTTGATTGTATGCATCATCCATGCTTTACATTACTATTACTATGCTAGGACTTACATTTATTATTTCATGTTATTGTTTATCAATTGATCTACATTACCATGCTTCACTTGATCTTATTTAAGTGTGTGAAATGGAATTTATATCCTTGATTATTTCACTCTACCCATTTATGGGGCATCCTACTTCTACATTCGAGATACACATCGATATACATACCCACTGGGGGCATCTTCTACATGACTACAACATCTAGGTTATGTCATTCCTACACTAAACACTCTAAGTTATCATGCTGATAGACATTACTTAATAGATTACATTGATTACTATAATGGCATTTCACTAGTATCTAATACTTGTATATCTCTTAGAATATACCTACTCTTGTACTAAACATGTCTTGCATACTTTCACTCTTGATTTGATTAGTTAGATGTGATTATATATTTTCAATTATTACATGCTTTCTCTTCTTGATTAGTGTAGCTTTTTGGATTACATTTCCAATTCCTACTTGTCTCCTATATGTGCCTTAGGATATTCACTAATGTCCTTCTCTTATATTCATGTATGTGTCTTAGGACATTTGCCTATGTCATTTGCCTATACTCCTCTATGTGATTATGGTTTCCATGCCTACTTGTTTAAATTTCATGTGTATGTGGCATTTGAACATGCCTTACATGCTTGCTTTCCAATTTGAGTGACATGTGCCCATGTCCCTTGATTGCTTGGCACTTTGGCCACTCTTTCATGCTTCTTACTTCTTAATTTGTGTGTTTATTGCTTTATTTATTTTGATTTCTTGTAATGCACTGATCCATATCATGCATTTTTCCTATTTTATTGGATGTCGTGATGGACATCATGCTACATCGCTCCTTAATAAAACCTAAAAAAATAATAACTAATATTTATATATTTAATTTAGTTCAATACTTTGTACATGTTATTACATAATTACATGTATCTAGGTATATATCTATTGATCTAATAATCTCTCAATACAAACCATGTTATATATTATTGATTATCATTGTTAT
The DNA here is from genome assembly GCA_037957365.1 of Torreya grandis. NCBI lineage: Eukaryota > Viridiplantae > Streptophyta > Pinopsida > Cupressales > Taxaceae > Torreya > Torreya grandis. The sequence goes on from JARHVA010008632.1 coordinate 409,760, forward strand.
ATCATGTATATTTCTAGAATAACACACTTGTAGGGATCTTTATTTTGAGGTAAATCATTGCAACATCATCATTCCTACCCTTAGAAGAGGGGGAAAAAAATAAGGGTTTTGTCACAGAGATTAGGGCTCCTAAATGGTCAAAAAAGTAGTTTTTAGAACACTTAGAACATAATCTAGGCATTAGACTAGGCAAAATAGATAAGGCAAATAGTAGAAAATTAAGAATAGTTACCAGATTTGGCCGTAGACAATAGTGCCAAAAATGGACTATAGTGCTAAATAGTAGGGTGTCCTATTTTTTCACTCCTATCTAGATAATAGAAAAATCAATTTTTCCAAAAACTAATAGAATGGTGAGTTCAGTCATGGTTTTGTTAGCACAACACAATCTAGATTTAGCATGTTTTAGTATAGTTTTTGCCTAGAGAATCTAGATATAGGGGGCATTATATGCAACATGATGGCTCTCACTTCTAGTTTTATATTAGGTGGTTGATATAACTTCTAGATCACAATCCATGTTTTAGACACCAATGACTAGGGGTATTGTGCATGACACATTGATCCTCCACTTTTTTTTAGTTTAGTTTAGTTTATTTTATAGGCATTTCTCAGTAGTTGCATGTCTTACTCAATCTGTAGGTGGTTGGAATCCTTTTTCAAGTTTGGATTTCATACAAGATTGACTTCTTGAGTTCTCAAGTTCCTAAGTTGGCTTCCACATAAGCCTATTGCACTAGTTTTGGAGTGGCTTTCATACAAGCCTAATAATCATCTATAAAAATGTCCAAGAGTGTCTTAGTTTCCAACATACATTCAGTTATCCATGCTAACATTATCATATCAAAATACATTCATGGGATTTAAGAGCCATCTCATATGACATCTATTTCATATTGGTATTACCTCATAGCTTCACTTCATGGGGAAATGATGGAGCCAAAGGATTAGCTAGCCTTTGCATTCTTAAGCTACCTATTTAGAAGGATTTGACACATAGTCCAAACATTGATTGACACATGCATGATTTGTTAGCTTCACTTAGTAGGTGATGATGGAGCCAAAAGGCCTACTTTTACATTCTTGAGCCACTTTTAGGGAATTGAGAACTTAGTTCCATTCATGATATTACTCTTGGTACAACATCATCTAGCATTGCTCAGTACAAACCTGGCACAATCCAGCATCACAATAGGTGTTGTATTGGTTTGCATACCTGGTGAGGTGTATTCATTCCTTTCTCTCCTTATCTCTCTTGCATATCTTGTGTACATTATTATTTTAGATATATCATACCTAGTAAGGACTTCTCTACTCTATGTTTTTCATTGTAGATTCACACTTCATATCATGCTTTCTCTACACACATCCAACATCACACAGCTTCATGAGCTTCACCTTACAGGTAAGTTCAGGTATTTTTTTAATTTTTCCTTTATCCTAGTATTTCACATTGTTGCATCACTATAATAAAGTGGGGCAAATGTATTCATATAAAATGCAAAATTTTGTAACTTGAGTGCGGCTAATGACACCCAATCCATAGGTTAATATTGCTTTCTCCCATGACCCTCATAGGCATGTTTTCACAATTTTTTAATCATCTATAGCCTTTTATACTGAACCCTAGCTAACCCAGGCTACACTTTTCATGATAAATCCATCCCCCCACATCTCTTTCTCCCTGGACAATAGTGCTCAAACTTAGAATACAACACTGAAACTCAAGGTGTCTTATTTTTGGTGCTATTGTCCAAGAGTATTTTGGCTTCTAACAGTCATTTTCTCCCAAATATTTATCTTAATTCATGTTAGCTTAATTTGAATTCATTTAACCCATGATCATTAAATCCCCTATAAAATTCCATTCAAAGTCCATTTAGAAGGGTTGGCACTCATTTATAATAGAGAAATAAGAATACAAGCAAGACTACTAAAGCACTCTTCCTTATCTTATACATACAACCATCCAATAATATTTCAAGTTTATTCAAACCTTTATACCAGTCCCTAGTCATTCCAAGGATACCTAGTTTCACATTTAATTGCATTTTCATCACACTATTGCACCAAGCACTTCAATGGGAGAACTACATATAGCTTGATCCCTCCTTGAAGTATTAGTATGCAAGTAGTGTGCTCACACATGAGGTGTGAAGTGTGTCCAATGTATCCTTTACACACTAACCCCTTTTCCCTATTTGCCAAAGTTTTATTTAATTATATAAAAGACAAGAGCACATGAAGAATCATCTCTATAGGGGGTTCCACTAATAGTGAGGATCTAAAATTTGGTACACAAGCTCACACAGATGTGATGAACAAAACCCAAAAAAATAGATCTTTGTGAGTAATTTGAGCAATAAAAAGAAAAGGATTATATTTCCAAACAATGGGATGTCCTATTTTTGGTTGTCCTATCCAATCAAGAAACAAACTCCATATTCATATTTATGAAAGTCTCCTAAGCCTTCACATAGATTTCCAGACCTTATCTTAGTCAAAATAGCATAGAATCAGATAAGTTTAATTTTCTCTCTCACTACTATTTTTAGAAAAGCCCTAATTATAATCAAATTTCACAAATTATTAGCTTATTTATTGCATATTATTTACTAATTTTATCTACTCAAACCCATTCATTGTTTAGTAATTAAACATCTAATTTACAAAAAATAATAAAACATTTGGTGAACCTGACATACTTCAAATTTTACACAAAAACCCTAGAAACCCTAGGGTAAATTCCTGATTGATTTTTCCTATTAATTTTTGAATTTTTAATTTAATATTAAAATAATAAATTCCTCTCAAATTTTAAAATTTTATAATAAATTTATTTCAAAACCCTAGTTTCTTATACTAGGTCCCATTAAATCAAGCACTTTCCCATTATTTTTTTATTTTTATCTTGAATATTTACCTCAAAAATTCAATTTCAATTTCAAAAATTCATGGAATTTTGCAAAAATATTTTTTTTTAAATCCCTAGTTGCATATACTAGCTCCTATTTTGCTTCTTGAGGTATCACCTTACATTTTTGTGTACTTTGTATCCTTTTCAAGAAATTTCTGGTTAATTATATTTAGGATTTTACATTTCTTATATTCAGTATTTTCCTTTTCTAGCACTTGGCTTATAACAAATTATCACAAAAAAATCAAATACTTATGAAATTGTTTTCTTACTTTAACAATGGCCCAATACACTAGTTTTGATGAAACTAATAAGAGAGAACTTTAAGAAATCTTAACCAAACACCCTGACATGCAAGATGACATGCTTAAAATATCATAAGAGTAACAACAAACAATAAACAATGGTCAATCTTCCCAAACCATAGAGCAACCAATTGAAAATAACACTATGGGGGTAAATATGTCTCAACAACCCCCTATAGTAGCCCAACCTGCCTTTATGCCACCATTTATGGATATTACATCCCTATCTCCTAGTGTGATAGTGCTTGTGCAAGAGATACGATCTCTTCAATCCAAGGTGCTACATCTTGAGCAAGGTGACACTAGACCTACACAAGCTTTGGATTCTTTTTCTCTTCTACATACACCATTGGCATGTCACATTGCTTCTACATTTTTGCCATAAGGTTTTGTTCAACCTAAGCTTACTCTTTATGATGGTAAAGGTGATCTAAAGACACATTTGAGAGATTTTCATGCAGCATGCTTGGATTATGTACCAAATGACTAGCTACTTACCAATATATTCCCATAGAGCCTAAAGGATTATGTTTTACAATGGTTATATAGTCTACCAAATGAGTTGGTCAATGCATTCAATCCTATAGCTGACATGTTCCTAGCACATTTTGATATCAATATTGATGATAAGGTCTCCTATGCATAAATGTCACAACAAAAATAGAAATCAAATGCACATCTCATAGACTATGTACTTCAATAGAAGACCATCTTGGCTAAGATGACTAACCCCATGGTAGATCAGGAGTTACAAGATTTCTTCAAACAAAGCTTTCTACTAGCATTAGATGAATCTATTATTTTCAAAATATTATCTTCCTTCACTAAATTATGTCATACACTAAAGGAAAGAGAAGTGAAACTCATTTCAATGTGAAAACTCAAGTACACAAGCATCCTAGACATAACAAACAAGATTAATAGTAAATTCCCATACACATTAAAAGTCAATGATAACAAGAATTAGAATCAACCAATAATCAATGTGGCTTTAAAGCCCCATCATCATGTCATTTTATCAGCACCTCCTCAGCATGCATTTACCAATATACCAATTTCTCTAGCTAGAGTTTTACAAAAGTTATTGGAATTTAACATTATCATTCTCCCTCTTATTTGGGAAGTTAAAATAATAAATCCTCTTCCATGGGGATATGATCAGCATGCATTTTTTGATTTTCTCAAGGAACCAAGACACACTACAAACAGATGAATCACTTTAATACATAGGATATAGGACTTAATAGATGACAACCTACTTGATCTAGGCATTTCATTTGAGCTTCCACAAGCAAAACCAACACATGATAAAGCTTTGAAAATATTATTAGATCCAATTACATAGCATTCTAAACAAGATAAATGGGACACATCAGGTGTTCACCACACATACCATGCACATCCTCCACCAGTTACATACCAGGCACCTTCAGTTGAGTTGCATCCTTTGAGTAGTACGATAGGTGTGTATGAGTCTAGGGTTCCAACTAGACCATTGATATCTTTCTCATATCAAGATATTGTTGAGGATAATTTATATTATAATTTACTCTTTATCATAGCACATATTCATAATCATCCCATTTATAGTGTTCTCATCGATAATGGTTCTAGTGTCAACATGTGCACCATTACATTATTGTAGCATTTGGGATATTTAGAGCAAGATTTCACTCTAATAGATAAAGTTATCAATGGATTCAATGGGCACATATAGAGTTCATTAGGTGAGATTGTACTTCCTTTAAAGACTAGTCCAACACATGTGACCACACATTTCACCATAGTTCCTAGTGTAGGAGTTTTTGACATATTACTTGGTCACCCATAGATTTAGAAAATTTGAGTAGTACCATCTATAGTTCATAGATGCATGAAATTCATTCATGATAATCAATTTATTATAGTTGGTGGAATTATATATGAGTTACCACTACCCACTTTAGATCCATCTCCTTTATAATCACCATTTTCAGCTTCTCTACCAGTTTTAGTTTCCCCACCAATTATAGTTCTTCCTCTAGTACATATTAGACATAGTTGAGGCATTCATTACCAGTGCATAGGGTTTATACACCTCCATATATTTGGGATTCTAGATAGCTTCTAGATATGGTATTCATACCCAGAGTAGTTTCATTAATATCTCATGCATCTACACATAGAGCACATGTTCAGAGAGATTCTCCTACTTCCAGATGGGTCCCTAAGAGCCCTACAGTTACATTCTCTTCTCATAGTTATAGAGGGACCCCATAGTTTCTACTTTAGATTTTTTAGAAAATTTACAATACACTTAGATTTTAGAGTTATGGTCTCAGCCTTTCCATCATGCTTCACGATCACACATGATACCTTTGTTTGATACAAGACACCATGATAAGGAGTCTTATCTAAGACTCATCGATTAGTATCATTTATTCTTAGTCTTTCTTATACATATCTTATTTCAAAAATACACATACAATATAACATTTCAAAATCCAAAAACATTCAAAAATGTCAAAACACCAACAATATTTTGATTGTATGCATCATCCATGATTTACATTGCTACTACTATGCTAGGACTTATATTTGTTTTTTCATGTTATTGTTTATCGATTTATCTACATTACCATGTTTCACTTGATCTTCTTTGAGTGTGTACAGTGACATCCAGATCCTTGATTTATTCACTCTACCCATTATGGGGACATCTTACTTATACATTCGAGATACACATTGATATACATCTTACTTGTACATTTGAGATACACATTGATATACACCATCTAGGTTATGTCATTCCTACACTACACACTCTAAGTTATAATGTTGATGTACATTACTTACTAGATTACACATATTACTATATCAACATTTCACTAGTATCTAGCACTTATATATCTCTTAACATATACTTAGTCTTGTACTAAACATGTCTTGCATACTTTCACTCTTACTATGATTAGTTAGATGTGATTCTATCTTTCTAGATATTACATGCTTTCTCTTTTTACTTAACGTAGCTTGTTGGATTACATTTCTAGTTCTTATTTGTCTCTTATATGTGCCTTAGGAAATTTCCCAATATATTTCTCTTCTATTCATGTGTTTACCTTAGGACATTTTCCAATGTCCTTTGCATGTACTCCTTTATGTGATTGTGGCTTCCATGCCTACTTGCTTGTTTAAATTATATGTGTATGTGGCATTTAAACATGACTTGTATGCTTGTTTTCCATTTTTAGTCACATGTGCCCATGTCCCTTAATTACTTGGCCTCTTAGACACCTTGTATACTTATTTATTCTTACTTTATGTTCTTGTTGCTTGATTTCTTTCATTTTCTTGTAATGATATGATCCATATCATGCATTTTTTCTATTTTCTTGGATGTCATGATGGACATCATGCTCTATCCCTCCTTGCTAATAACTAAAAACTAATATTTCTATTTTTAATTTAGTTTATTACTTTACACATGCTATTACATACTCACATCTATCTAGGTATACCCCTATTGATCTAAAACTCTCTTAATACAAACCATGTCATATCTTGAGATATCTTGTTGATTACCATGTATATTTCTAGCTTAACACACTTGTAGGGCTCTTTATTTTGAGGGTGGTCATTGAAATGTCATCATTCCTACCCTCAAAAGAGGGGGAAATAAATAGGGGTTTTGTCATAGATATTAGAGCTCCTAAATGGTCAAAAAATTAATTTTTAGAGCACTTAGAATATAATCTAGACTTTAGACCAAGAAGAATAGAACAAGTAGATAGTAGAGAATCTAGAATAGTTACTACATTTAGCCCTAGACAATAGTGCCAAAATTGGACTAGAGTGTCAAATAGAAGGGTTTCCTATTTTTGGTGCTTCTATCTAGATAGGAAAAAAATAGTTTTTGTAGAAATTGATAGAAAGATCAGTTTAGTCATATGTTTGTCAGCACAGTCTAGATTCAACATGTTTTAGTACAATTTTTGCTCAAAGAATATAGATATAAGGAGCATCATGCATAGCATGATGGATCTCACTTCTAGTTTTAGATTAGGTAATTGATATAAATTATAGATTAGAATCCATGTTCTAGACACCAATGATTGAGGGTAATGTGCACTAAAAATTGATCCTTGCCTTTATCCAAGTTTAATTTATTTTCTAGGAATTTCTTAGTAGTTGCATGCCTTACTCCATCTGTAGGTGGTTGACATCCTTTTTTAAATTTGGATTTCATACAATATTAACTTCTCAAGTACCTAATTTCTTGATTTGGCTTCCACATAAGCCTATTTCACTAGTTTCAAAGTGGCTTTCATACAAGCCTAATCTCCATCTTTTGAAATAGCCTAGTTTCCATCATATATTCAACTATCCACACCAGCATTTGTAGATCACAATACATTAATAGCCTTTAGGAGCCATCTCATATGACATCTATTCCATATTGGTATTAATTCATAACTTCACTTCATGGGGCAATGATGGAGCCAAAGGACTAGCTAGCCTTTGTATTCTTGAGCCACCTATTTAGAGGGATTAGATACATAATCCAAAAATTGATTGACACACACATGATTCATTAGCTTCACTTAGTAATAAATGATGGAGCTAAAGGGCCTACCTTTACATTCTTGAGCCACTTTCAAGGCATTGAGTACTTAGCTCTATTCATGATATTACTCTTAGTACAACATCATCCAACATTACTCAGCACATACGCAGGACAATCTAGCATCACAACAAGTTTTATATTTGTTCACGTACCCAATGAGGTGTATTAATTCCTTTCTCTTCCTCTCTCTCTCTTACCTATATTTTATACATTCTTATTCTAGATATAGTGTATCTAATAAGGACTGATCTACTCTATGTTTTTCATTGCAGATTCATACTTCACACCATGCTCTTTCTATGCATATCTAGCATCACACAGCTTTATGAGCTTCACCTTTATAGTTAGTTTCATGTATTTTTTCTATTTTTCCTTTATCCTAGTATTTAAATTTTTTGCATTACTATAATAAGTGGGGAAAATTTAGTCATATAAAATGCAAAATTTGGTAACTTGAGTGTGGCTAATGACACCCAATCCATAAGTACATCTTGCTTGCTCTCATCACCCTCATAGGCATGTTTTCATATTTTTATAGTCATATATAGCATTTTATACTAAACCCTTATTGATCTAGGCTACTCTTTCCATGACAAATCCATCCCCCTAGGTCTCCTACTCCTTGGACAATAATTCCCAAACTTAGACTACAACATTGAAACTCAGGGTGTCTTATTTTTGGTGTTATTATATAAGTGTATTTTGGCTTCTAACAGTCAGTCTCTCTTGGATGTTTATCCTAATTCATTTCATTCTAATATGAATACATTTAACCCATGATCATTAAATCCCCTATAAAATTCCATTTAAATTCCATTTAGAAGGGTTGACACTCATTTACAAGAGAAAAGCAAGAATACAAGAAAGACTACTCAAGCACTCTTCTCCATTCTCTGCATATAGCCATCCAATAGTATTTCAAACCTATTCAAACCTTTATACTAGTCCCTAGTCATTCTACGTATACCCAATTTTATATTTACTTGCATTTTCATCACACTATTACACCAAGTACTTCAATGGGAGAACTACATATAGCTTAATCCCTCTTTGGAGTATTGGTATGTAGGTAACATTTCCACACATGAGGTGTGAAGTGCATTTATCATATCCTTTACACACTAACCCCATTTCCCTATTTACCAAAGTTCTATTTAATTGCATAAAATACATGATCATATGAATAATTAGATTTATAGCAAGTTCCACTAATAGCGATGATTTGAAATTTGGTACATAGGCTCACATAGACATGATAGACAAAACCCATAAAAATTAGATCTCTGAGTAGTTTGGACAATGGAAATACCAAGACTATAACATCGAATAACAGGGTCTCATATTTTTGGTAATCCTATCTAATCAAGAAATGAACTCCAGATTCCTATTTGTGATAGTCTCCCAAGCCTGCACACAAATTTCTAGACCATGTCTTAGTTAGAATAGTACAGAATGAGATAAGTTTAATTTTCTCTCTCTCACTACAATTTTTAGAAAATCCCTAACTATAATCAAATTTCACAAATTAGTAGCTTATTTATTACATATTATTTACTAATTTTATCTACTCATACCCATTTATTATTTAGGAATTAAACATCTAATTTCCCATAAATAATAAAGTAATCACTTTATCTCTCTTGATTGGTCATGCCAATTTCATATAGAGGAGGAATCTTAAAAAGCCTTAAAACATTCAAATCCAAATCATTTAACAAAATGCAATGATACAAAAGAAAAAACATTTCAAAATTCTTAAAATTCTAATCACACTAAAAGACATGATTTAAATCACATATCCTTCTTCTATTTGAAACTCAAACTTCACAGTTGGCCTCATGGTAGAGCTAAGGTCCATTAGGGTGTGATAGGATAGTAGATTAGAAAAAGAGAATTAAAAAAAGAATAGTATTACCTACTTTTATATGCAAGAACCCAATCTTTGTAATAGATTGATAGCTATGTAATGGGGCCTAAAGAATGGGGAAGACATTATGGTAAGGTAGGTTCATTTTTATTTTATTGTATCAATCTACCTTCATGAGTTGATCTTAGTAGCATGCTTATTTTCCTATAAAGCTTTGTTTATATAGAAAATAGGTTGCCTTTGTACACTTTTTGGGTGAATATTTTGTCACCAGCTAACTAATTGGCAAAATAGGTGTTTCAACCACAATATAAGGAGATTTATCAGCCAAAACATGTAGGTCTACCACATCACGATGGCAAAAATCTCTCCTCTCATCAAGGAGAGGTTCCCTAAAACTATAAAATACTAAATACTATATATATAAGCTGAAAATAACACTCAGGGTAGGATAACACCATCCATCTCTCTTTTTTTAGAGATGATGTTCACATATCAAAGGAGAAATCCTGGGTAATTATTGAAGGTACTTCTATTCTTTTAGAAGTAATATTCAGTCAACATCTAGATTCCTTCCTGGTAGTAATTTTAACCATGAGAAACCCACAAAAGCACAAAGTCTTTCATTGCTTCCCTCACTAAAATAGGGTGTAGTAACATAGTAGAATGAAGTGTAGCACAAAGTCTCCACCTTAACTGCCAAAGAGTAAAATATACAAAAGACAGTGGGGGCACAAAGTCATCCCAAAATCCTTTACACAAAAATAGAAAAATAAACATGCTAAAGATAATTGTGGTAGCACAATGTCTCTCCACATTCGACTTTAGGACACCTCCCTGATTACTTCCACTAGTTCTGCTTATTTAATTAAATGAACAAGATTGCATCTAGGAAATAGACATAAGAACAACCCCCTAAATAACACAAGTTAGTATAACACAAAGTCTAAAAGTAACTTTCTTTCTCATTCATATAACAAAATATGATTAAAAATCTGAGTTCAAAGTCTCAGTAATGCCTTTCAATTTGGGTAGAGTTTTACTTCTACAACCGAGAGATCCCTCTAAAACAATAAGAGAGATTACAATATATAGCACTCCAAAAAAGAATTGGGTGCTTTATTTCATGGAAATGGCCCATGTTGCATTTAATGCCTTAAATGTATTTTTATGAAAGAGCCATGCTAGAATAGGTCATTGACATTAACTTTGGCATGTTAATTATTCTCAAATGTCTCCTCCAAGGTATGGGTTACCTGGTCCTCTTCTTGATATTTACACAGTTGTCCACTTCACCTTTACTCAATATAGAAAAATAGGCCATGCTATTGAGTGCTCGTGCTCTTTGATGTCCACTTGGTAGATTATTTCACCTATAAGAAATAACTCCTGTGCAAATATTTCTAGTCTTTCTACATCATTCCCTCTTTCCTTGTTGTATTTTGTCTCTTCCTCATGATCTAAGCTCTCAAGCTATCTTCTCACTTTTAGCTAGCTCTTTTGGCTCCTCTTTTGGCCAGTCACTGAGTTTGTTTTTAGGTCTGTGCCATATTTGAAAAACAATAGATATTTTATTACCCTAAATTTGACATCCCTGGGGACGTCACTGGTCACTTGAACCACTTTGAACCTTGAACCTTTGAACCTTGAACAATTTTAGTTCAAAGTTCAACGGTTCATTCTCTTTCTTTGAATCCTTTGAAGTTTCAAAATCTCTAGATTCTTTTCTTTTATGTCAAACTCATTGAACCTTTGAACTCATTGAACTCTTTGAAGTTCAAGGTTTAATGGTTCAACAGTTCAATAATAACTCCTCGAATCCTTTGATTTTCTCAGTTTTTCAAACTTATTGAACTCATTAAACCTTTAAACTTTGAACTATTTTAGTTCAAGGTTCAACAGTTCAATTTTCACTCTTCAAAGTCTTCATTTCTTTTAAGTCCATCAAAGCCTTTGAACTCATTGAAGCGCTTAACTCTTTTTGAACCTTTGAACTCATTGAACCTTTGAAGCTTGTAGAGGTGGGATTCAATGGTTTAATGGTTTAAAGTGGTTCATTTTAATTGTTTGAATCCCACCGATAAGTCTTTTGATTAAACTTCAACATTGAACTAGCCTTGAAATGCCTAAGTATTTGGAACTTATTTCTTTGTGAAATCCCACCGGTTGAACCTGTTGAGCTTGCAAGTCCCTTAACTAAAAATGCTTGAGTAATTGAAGAACTTGGCTGCTCAAAACATTTTTTGAAAAAGGAAGAGATCATTTTGGCCTACAGGACTAAAATATTTGATATGTTGTCCATAAAAACAAGTGACAGATTTTGGAAACAATAGCTGGCTCCAGTTGGGGAACTTCCATCAATTGTAAAAACAATCGAAGGGAGTAAAAACTAGAATCTCAGTGCCTTCAAGTATGCCATTGGGCTATGGATTCATGCTACCCAAAAATAAAGGCGCCAAAAAGTGAGAACAAATAATGCAAAACAAAACTAAAGACTATACAAAAATTATACATATGCACAACTGGACTTATCTGATACTTCAAGGATTGAAGTGCTTCATATGCTGCCCACTGTGAGATAGTGAAAATGGTATTTTGTCTTGATATATTAGTAAGAAACCATTTTCTCCCCAGAAGTGATGATTGGCGAATGGACCTCTCCACCAGGAATCAAATTTTCTGTGCACTCATTTTGGTTCTCTCCTCTTGCCCCACAGTAATACTTGATTTCTAGTCTAAAAATCATGAATCCTTGTTCTCTTGTAGAAGAGTTTCTTTACCTGATTTTGGTGTACAACAATATGGTCCATTGCCATAATTTGTTGTTCTTCTAATTTAGTCCAACACATGATTTAATTGTTAGCATCAAACACCTACCAATGATTGGCATTGTTAGGCACACTTGGTCAAAAGACTAGCTTGATAGTGTACTTCTGCTCTTCAAAGTCTTTGTGAGGAACCAAGAGGGTTGTAGAGATAGCCAATGAATCTGCATGACTATGAAGTTTTTTAGGCATTGCAGATATATTGAAAGCATCAAAACTTTCAATACAATCCCATACCAGATTACAATAATGGTGCAATCTTTTGTTTTTGGTTTGACATAGGTTCCTCACCTGATAAACCATCAGTTTAGCATCTCCTTTGGTGTGAAGGAGTTTGACACCTTTGTCTTGAGTAGCCTTCAACTTGAGTAATAGAGATTTGTACTCAGCAGTGTTGTTGGTGTTGCTAAATTGCAACTTGTATCAAGAAGGAAAAATATCTCCTTGAGGAGATATTAAAACAATCTTGGCTCTAAAACCAGTAGAAGAGTAGTTGCCATCAAATTCCAAAATCCATATGCCACCAAAAACTGCTCCTTTCTCAGATTTTCCTTCATTTGGAGGGGAGGGTCCTTCTGCACTTGTGTTGTGCTTTATTAATTCTTTTACTGTCTCATCTGAATCAATTCCTAGATCACCACCTATAGGAATTTCATTTGCTAAAACATGAACATCCTTTGTGGTCAAGAAGTAATTACCCACCGCTAAAGACTCAAACAAAATTTGAGCTTCTAGGGCTATCATTTGGGTGACAATGTACTTTGACTCCTTTTTAAGAAGTAGCCTCTACATGATGCCCTTCATAGGGATCCTTGCCTCAGACAGGTCCATGCTCAATTCTCCACCAACATCTTTCTGAAGCTTTCAATTTTCTACTATCAAATGCTATGGGATGCCCCTTTTACATTAGCACAGCTCCAATCCCCTCACCTAAAGTATCACACTCTAAAACAAATGGTTGTGAAAAATCATTGATGGTAAATTCCTTGCATAAATTTCATCCAAGTAGAATGCCATTGGAGGCTAGAACGTCAGCCACCAAGACTGTCATTTTAATTCTTTTTTGGGAAGGATGTGAATGCAAATGCAGCATCTTTGATCTATCCTAGAAGTGGCACTTTTTGTTTTCCATGGAGAAACATCTCCCAAAATTTTTAGTTAATGTAAGGCTGAGAGAATCTACCACCTTGGTGGGCATGACATTGTCAAATGCACCTGAGTCTATGACATAGTTGCTTAGCTTATGACTGTTTATCAATAGGGAAACATAGAAAGTCTCTATTTTCCTAGGGGAAATAGGAGTAATGAGAAGATTGTTTAGGGTAGACATGTTCCTTGGGGGATCATGACTTTCCCTTCTAACATCTTGTCTTGTAGGGACGGTTTGATTCTTCACACATTGAACTAACCTATCCAACTGCTCAGGGTTAGATTACAAATATTCAAACTCAGTCATTTGAATTTTGGTCTTCTTAGTATTATTGATTATGTCAAATGACCGAAATGGACTAAGAATAGAGGAAGGAAGTTGATCCTTCTAGTTTTTGGGGGGTATGGTACTGCTCTGAGAACTTGAAGTAGGAGGTGAAGGAAAACTCGATGTACTTACCTTTTTAGTGATCACCAAGTCCTTTGATTGAAAAGGCAGAGTGGTTCCCCACTTGGCAATTGAAATTGTTGGTTGAGATCATTCCTCTATTTTTTCCTTATCAGCTTATAGGGCTGACTGGTTCTGGGACAGGGTGAATACAGTGTATGATCCATCAAACACTTCACCTTTACTTCTGGGTTCATCCTAGTAATTTAGGAAACCAATGTTGGAGTCGCCAGCTAATTCTTCTTCTCCCTCTATGAAGAGATTAGCATCATCTTCTAGGTTCAACTTAGGTTGGAAAGAGAAATTAAATTCTATTTGAAGATATCCAACTGTTGAGTTGGCTAGTGTTGCTTCAATGGCAAGCTTCCCCTGTGGGGGAGGAAGATGATTTGGTTTCCCTTGAATATTTTGTCACTAGCTAAATGATGGGAAAAATAGGTGTTTCAACGATAGTATAAGGAGATTTATCAACCAAAATGTGTGGGTCTACAACATCAGGATGGGACAAATCTCTCCTCTCATCAAGGGGAGGTTCCCTATAACTATAGAATTATATATACTATATATAAGCTAAAAATAACACTCAGGGTAGGATAACACCATCCATCTCTCTTTTTTTAGATATGATGTTCACAAATCAAAGGAGAAATCCTAGGTAATTACTAAAGGTACTTCTCTTCTTTTAGAAGTAATATTCAATCAACAGCTAGATTCCTTCCAGGTAGTAATTGTAACCATGAGAAACCATGAAAGCACAAAGTCTTTCATTGCTTCCCTCACTGAAATAGGGTGTAGTAACACAATAGAATGAAGTGTAGCACAAAGTCTCCACCTCAACTGCTAAAGAGTAAAATATATGAAGGATAATGGGGACACAAAGTCCTCCCAAAATCCTTTACACAGAAATAGAAAAACAAACCGCTAAAGATAATTGTGGCAGCACAAAGTCTCTCCACAATCAACTTCAAGACACCTCCCTAATTACTTCCACTAGTTCTACTTATTTAATTAAATGAACAAGACTATATCTAGGAAATAGACATAATAAAAATCCCCTAAATAACACAAGTTATTATAGCACAAAGTCTAAAAGTAACCTACTTTTTCATTCATATAACAAAATATGATTAACAATTTGAGCTCAAAGTCTCAGTAATGCCTTTCAATTTGGGCAAAGTTTTGCTTCTACAATCAAGAGATCCCTCTAAAACAATAAGAGAGATTACAATATATAGCACTCCAAGAAAGACTTGGGTGCTTTGTTTCATGGAAATGGCCCATGCTGCATTCAATGCCTTGAATGTATTTCCATGAAAGAGCCATGTTGTAACAAGTCATCAGCCTTAACTTTGGCATGTTAGTTCTTCTCAAATGTCTCCTCTAAAGTATGGGCCACCTGGTCCTCTTCTTGATATTTGCATAGCTGTCCACTTCACCTTTACTCAATCTAGAAAAATAGACCACACTATTGAGTGCTCATGCTCTCTGATGTCCACCTGGTGGACTATTTCACCTACTAGAAATAACTCTTGCATAGATATTTCTGGTCTTTATACATCATTCTCTCTTTCCTTGTTGTATTTTGTCTCTTCCTCATGATCTGAGCTCTCAGGATATCTTCTCACTTTCAACTGGCTCTTTTGGCTCCTTTGGCTGGTCACTAAGTTATTTTTAGGTCCACACCATATTTGAAAAACAACAGATATTTTATTACCCTAAATTTGATGTCCACGAGGACATCACTAGTTGTTGGTCGCTTAAACCACCTTGAACCTTTGAACCTTGAACCATTTCAGTTCAAAGTTCAATGGTTCATTCTCTTTCTTTGAATCCTTTGAATTTTTGAACTCTCTAGATTCTTTCCTTTTTTGTTGAACTCGTTAAACCTTTGAACTCATTGAACTGTTCAAAGTTCAAGGTTCAATGGTTCAATGATTCAATCTTAACTCTTTGAATCCTTTGATTTTGTAGGTCCATCAAACCTATTGAACTTGTTGAACCTTTGAACTTTGAACTATTTTGGTTCAAGGCTCAACAGTTCAACAATTCAATCTTCACTCTTTGAAGTCTTCTTTTCTTTTAAGTCCACTGAAGCCTTTGAACTCATTGAATCGCTTAACTCTTTTTAAACCTTTGAACTCATTGAACCTTTGAAACTTGCAGAGGTGGGGTTCAATGGTTTAATTGTTCAAAGTGGTTCATTCCAATTGTTTGAAGCCCACTGATAAGTCTTTTGATTGAACTTTGGCATTGAACCAGCCTTGAAATGCTTAAGTGTTTGGAACTTGTTTCTTTGTGAAAGCCCACCAGCTGAACTTGTGGAACCTGTTGAACCTATGAGTCCCTTAACTAAAAATGATTGAATAATTGAAAAACTTGGTTGCTTAGAACAATTTTTGTAAAAGGAAGAGATCATTTTGGCCTATAGGACCAAAATAATTGATATGTTGTCTATAAAAACAAGTGATGGATTTTGGGAACAATAACATTTATGGTCACTAGTCATTTAGTGTCTTCTCATGTCCTTAGTATGCCTCTTATATTTTAAGGTCTTCTCATAAGATGCCATAGTTATGCTTTTTACATTCCCTTTTTCATTCCCTAGATCCCTCCTATTTCTTCTTGAGAAATATTGTTTTGTTTATTGATAACTCCCCTTAGGATTCCATTTGTAAGTTCCATTATAAGACCATGGATAGGACCTATCTTTTCTCATAAATTAACAAAATTACATTTGTTTATTACAAACATCCCCTATTAAAAAAAATTCACATTTATTCCACCTCATTGGTGTTACCTTTGTGAGTTGAAGTTATAGACCACAAATAGGACCTAGCCTTCCTAAAAAAAAATTCCAATAATCCAAATCATAATTAAAATTAAATGTGTCAAATATGAGATAAGATGTGATCGATCATGAATTTACATGTCATTAACATTCTTCCCAGCTTGATTTAGTATCTTTTATGCTTACTTCATTTCTATTTCAATTTTATCTTCTTATTTTTTAATTGCATGTAAGAATCTAGCCATTTCTTAAATTTTTCATACTTCCCAGGTTAACTTAGTGTGATCAATTTAAGACCAATATTTTTTTCTCTTATACTTATCAACATGATTTAGTATGATTGATTGACTTAATTGATTTTTTTTGCATGATTTACTCTTTTACATACCTTCCACTTTATTACATTACTTTCATACTTCCCAACATGATTTAGTGTGATTTTAATTGTTTTAAATTTGGTACCAATCTTTCATTTGGTTTACCATCTTGTTTTACCACCCTTTGGTTCTTTATACTTAGTCATTTTTGTCATTACACATTTCCCAACTTGAAATAGTGTGTAGTACATTTTTTATTGATTATATTTTACCAAGTCCTTTTTTGTTTGTTTCTTTTTAACCATACATGTGTCCCACATAATGATATAAAAGAAGCCACAAGTCATATATTTCCTATATCATATACAATAAATAGCTAAATTCATGTGCTATAAACAAATATATCCAAGCATCAACAACCACAACTATAATGCAAATACATATAATCAGCATCCAAATGCCAAAATGAGACATATCTATATATATCATGAGTTTTTATACAAACATATACAAATCTCCAAATCTATGGTTGGGCCCCATCCTACCCACCTCATGGTCTAGCCATGATACCCATAGATGCTTTAGTTTGACTCCTTTGAACATAATGTTGTAAAGAGGCTATTTAAGATCTCAATCTTGATACCTAACCCTATAGATGAGCCAACTGAGCCAAGGTTTCTAGATGCATTACCCTCTCTTTTTCCTATACCTATGCCCAAAATAAAACCTTTTTACCATCTTGTTTTACCACTCTTTGGTTCTTTATACTTACTCATTTTTGTCATTACACATTTCCCAACTTGAAATAATGTGTAGTACATTTTTGATTGATTATATTTTACCAAGTCCTTTTTTGTTTATTTCTTTTTAACCATACATATGTCCCACATAATGATAAAAAAGAAACCACAACTCATATATTTCCTATAACATATACAACAAATAGATAAATTCATGTGCTAGAAATAAATATATATAAGCATCAACAACCACAACCATAATACAAGCACATATAATCAGCATCCAAATGCCAAAATGAGACATATCTATATATATCATGAGTTTTTATACAACCATATACAAATCTCCAAATCTATGGTTGGGCCCCATCCTACCCATCTCATGTTCTAGCCATTCTACCCATAGATGCTTCAATTTGACTCTAACTAGAATGTTATAAAGAGTCTATTTAAGATCTCAATCCTGATACCTACCCCTATAGATGAGCCACCTAAGCCTACACCTATGCCAACTGAGCTAAGGTTTCCAGATGCATTACCCTCTCTTTTTCCTATACCTATCCTCAAAATAAAACCTTTTTATCATCTTGTTTTACCACCCTTTGGTTCTTTATACTTAGTCATTTTTGTCATTACATATTTCCCAACTTGAAATAATGTGTAGTACATTTTTTATTGATTATATTTTACCAAGTCCTTTTTTGTTTGTTTCTTTTTGACCATACATGTGTCCCACACAATGATATAAAATAAACCACAACTCATATATTTCCTATAGCATATACAACAAATAGCTAAATTTATGTGCTAGAAATAAATATGTCTAAGCATCAACAACCATAACCATAATGTAAACACATATAATCAGCATCCAAATGCCAAAATGAGATGTATATATATATATATATATATATATCATGAGTTTTTATATAACCATATACAAATATCCAAATCTATGGTTGGGCCCCATCCTACCCATCTCATGGTCTAGCCACGCTACCCATAGATGCTTCAATTTGACTCCTCTGAATATAATGTTGTAAAGAGGCTATTTAAGATCTCAATCCTGATACCTACCCCTATAGATGAGCCACCTGAGCCTGCACCTATGCCAACTAAGCCAAGGTTTCTAGATGCATTACCCTCTCTTTTTCCTATACCTATGTCATATGGGTTAGGGTCACTACATGTGTCACTCTCTCATGGGCCTACACCTATCCCATATATGTCACATTCACTATATGTACGGCTCTCTCCTCAACCAAGGCCTACCATGTCCATGCCTCTCTTACACTAACCTCTATTGGTGGATGCATCCCCTCTATTTTCACTCACAACTCCCTCATGTCCTCTCCATCTCATTTTAAGTAGCTCACCTAAGTTGGGGTAGATGGTACCCTAAGATCCTCTAGTATAGTAGGGTTGTACAACATTAGCATCTCATCTAGGATATCATAGGGTGCTCCCCTCATTAGGGACTCCCATCTAGTTTCCTCATCCTTTACCACACCTACAAAAATCACACTAGATAGATATTCGATCACTAATATATCTCAAAATCTATCTATAGTCTATTTTCATAATAACTTAAAGCAATATTTAACCATATTTTATTACATGTATGTGTGTCATCCACTACTATCATGCCTTATATGTTACCATCAAGCACACTCTCCCCATCTATATGGCCTCTAAGAACCTCATCTATAGGTCACTACCTAAAAACAAATCCTAAAGTCATAACTCATGCCCATCTTAGCCTATGCCTGGATGGTCTCTCTATCATCTAACTCTACTTGAGCCTACCTACTAAGTCATATGAGATGGTGATAGTCTATACTCTCTCCTAATCTTGTTACCTCCATCAATATCATATCTATGATAGTTTTTCCTCCTCCTACTACAAATCTAGTGGTGTTACCTATGATACTCCTACCTCTACATTCATCTTCTCCTACTCTGTTACTTGTCATGCTTAACCAATCCATGGTCTCTCATGATATGGTCTAAGCATCAACTTAGCAATTGGTAGCTCTAGTCCTCCCCTCCCCCATGACTCTTGCACATGCTAAGCCCAAAACATTGGAATCACTATAGGTTTAAATGGGTGATTCAAACCCATCTATCATGGTAATCATGTTATTAGATGTAGTTCCCTACATTAGGTATAGTGTCCTATAACCTTTATTTGTGCTAAAGCTAGGGAAACTATCTCCCAACTAGGCCATATCATAACAAGGTGCCCATATTTTTGTCATATAATATATGTCTATCTCACCATATACAACATTGAAATGTGGATCATGAATTACACTACCTGGTCCTATCTCTATCTATGAGCCCAAGGTAGCCTATCATCGACCACATGGGGCAACCTAGCTAGTCGATACATGGAGAACCTCTCATATATCCATGTCATATATAATATAATTTATAATAATGATTTATACCCTCTATATAGCACTCCATATATGTCATTCATGAGTTTTACCCACATGATAGATCCCAAGTCATACAACACCCTTTGCTCAAATATTGTCTAACTCAAGGCAATCACAAATAGTGGTACCTTACCATCTGACTTGTGAAACAACACCCATGCTATCATAAGTCCTATCATAACCTTATAAATATATATAATATATGATGTATATACATCAAACATATTCACCCTCAATCTAGGGTGTATCATCTCTAAGCATGTTGCCCATATGGATAAAGATCTCTCCTCATCGCTATCAAGTACTCTTATAATTATAGGTGTCCTTGCTCTGGTTAATCCTAGGATGGAATGCACATCCTCCAAGATGATACCCACCTATATGGTATCCCCCTCCACCTCCCATATAAATTTGTTATTTAACCATTCCCAGGATCTTAAGAACATGACTAGCAAATCTAAACTAAGTGGAATCCTACACATCTCCATTATACCTCCTAAACCTAGAGCAATTAATCTTTCTTAATATCTAATAGACAAGCATTCCAGTAAGTATAGGAGACATGATTCATCCACCAAGCACTAGAATATTAGATTCCCCTAAAACCAAGAAACAATAAAATATTTATTAGATCTTCCATATCATGTAAAATTGAAAAACATTCTTTTTATATTTTAAATAAAAACAAGCTCAATTTCTTTCATCTAGTCATTTTTAATCAATTCTACCCATTTTTATCCTAATCAGCCCATTTTATCCCTCGGTCAGTCATTTTGGGCCATTCTATCACTCTTTCAGCCTATTTTATATAGTTTCATAGTATTCTGGTCACTTAGTCAAACACTAGGTTGACCAAAATTTCCCTTTTTTGACCTAGTTGACTTCAAAAACTCACTCAGCCCCTCTATATTTCCTCTCTTAGTGTTGATTTGTCACAATGAATTTTTATAAAAGGTCAAAAACAATGTACTAAGTCATTAGTATGGAAAATAAACTACATCGGCACATATCTACAAGGTTGACAGTGTGGATTTTGACAATTTTTAGCCTACTAGGTCGACTAGGTCAACCTAGTTGTTTTTTTCTTGTTGACCCTTTACATTTTATGAAATAAATATCTTCCTATAGTTATATCCCAAAACCCTTAAAACACATTTCTCTAAATGGTTTTTCCTACCCTTAGCATATGATTTGATTTCATTCTAATGTCTATAAATACTTTAAAATACAAATTTATAAAATACACGTAAAATGATTAAAATATTCAAAAACTAGTTTGAGATTCTTAGTTGCCTATTTGTAGTACACCCATTGACACCATTGGAGGTCCCTCTCATCTATTTTGTCATCTCCTTTCCATCCTAGCTCATTTTTCTATCAGATCTCTTTTTCTCTCCTTCACAAATCAAAAATAACAAATGTCTTGCATTTTAACCTATTTAAAATCACTTTTCAAAAATCTTAATCTTTCAAATCTTTTTTTTGTGAGAATCCTTATTTTATTATATCTTTGGTTTTACTCATCCATTTTTTGAATGATAAAATGTTATGGAATCATGATAACATAGAGAATATTTTCCACTACTATATGCCTATCTTCTAATTTTTTTATTTTTTGGATATTTTTTGCACTAACTTTTATAGGCTTGCCTAATGTTCTTCACATTGGAGACCTTCACTTCTCTTGCAATATAATTATTTATTTAAAACACTAAGGTAATTAAAGGTATGTGTTTTTAAATTTTTTCCTTTCATTTATCTTATTTTCTACTTATTGCATCTTACTTAGCATCAGTGTTATGTGTTATCATGTTCTTTTTCCTGAAGCACCATCATGTGTTGTACTCAAGTGACACATGATGAGATTTGAGTGGGGCATATGTATACACATAATATTTTTAAAAAATTATTAATAACTAACACTTTGTATCTTATAAGAACCCATTGAGTCTAAATCTCTCTAAGTGCATGCCCTATGGGGTGCACTGAGAAAGGGGTGGGTAGACCATTAGTGCTTCATAGGATTATTGTCCCTCTTACCACTTGTTATCTACACACTTGTCTCCCAAAATCATTATCCCTAGGATTTTTATTATCTATTGTACCTCCTCCAATATTGTTATATATTTTATCCTCTTTTTCCTCACCTTACTCCATTTTTATTAGTTAGTTGTACTAGGTAGACTAGGTCAACCCTGTATAATTTTAGGTAATTTTCACTTAGGAATTAGTTTAGCCTTAAGCTGACCTAGTGAATAATCATTCAAAATTTTGATAGGTTGACTAGGTTGACCCTATTGATTGGTATTTTTTAAAGGGTTTAGGGTCAAATATGCATATATATACAATTTCATTTCCATCATTTATTATGAGAAGAAAAAGTAAGAGCGAATGAACATCTACTTATTAACAATTCTACTTCAGAAGCAAAGCTTAGGGTTTCATAATTTGTTTGGAGATATGGATATTTTATTATGGATAAGTCTTTTAGATGCATTGATAGGTTTTGTATCCTAGAGCTTATTTGTCTTTGTCATCCTTACATACCACAACAACCTCTTGTGAAGCACCTTGTCCAAGGGAGAGATTGAGGATCGGATTCATCTTCAAAGGTAAGTATTCCTAACTTTGTTTTTCCTCTGTAAGAGTATATAGATATACATTTTTACTTCTCTTTCATGCATTAGTATTATGTATATATTTATATGAGTATATTTCTTTTATGCATGTTTAGTTTTATTGTTTTTAACCCCCACTTTGTGTCACAAGCTTTGGTGAGCACTAGATTATATCTAGTTTACTTATTGTTAGTTTAGGTGAAATATCAAAAATCAGGACCCCCTTAGGGTTATTACATGATTATGTTAGAC
Source organism: Torreya grandis (assembly GCA_037957365.1). Lineage (NCBI taxonomy): Eukaryota > Viridiplantae > Streptophyta > Pinopsida > Cupressales > Taxaceae > Torreya > Torreya grandis. Next base: position 433,033 of record JARHVA010008632.1, read on the forward strand.
TAGAGGCTTTATAACCCTCATTATCAAGGTGTATTATGGTAAGATATCCCCTAATCGAGTCTAGCAGATCCCCATATTGGTCATGTTCTTGCTTAACAAATGTGTCCCCAATTAGAAGTGTATGGTATGATCTATTTTATCTTGATTTAGGGTTGATTTATAGACATGATGAGTTTATAAATGCATAAAAATTATAATAACAATATATACTTAACTTATCATTCAACTGACCTCTACAAATTTTCTTGGTACTTATCTCATCACTAAACATGTGTTTTTCCTTTATTTTGCCTGTAGGTGCTTGAGTGACATTTTAGGATTGATTAGTTTTCTTGAAAATTTTATTATCCTTGGACTTATAAATACATTCATTGTATTTTATTAACCCTTTATAGATACCTCTATATTTTTTCATGCTTTACCAAATATACTTAACATAAAAAGTGTACTTTTATCCATCTACCCATAACAGGTTTGTAGTTTCTTTTTGGTTTCATATGTCACTAGACCTTGAAAGTGCCCTTCTTGTATATTTATTTTATCAATATAATGACAAGACTAATCCCTCATTATCTTCAACATATCTCATGACTATATACCTAATTTTTAACCTTTCACATGCATACTTTCCTCAATTTCATAAACATGCCTATAGGTGTTAGTTGAGACTTAAAGCCTACTATCACTCTACTCTTGGATAGCTTATTATTCTTAAACCTTATCATCACATGAGTTTTTATATAATTTGGTGAAGTGGAATGTAAAATATATATTTTTTCCTAATTTTCTCCTTCTCCAATTTCTAAGAGTCCTCCAAACAACCCAATGCATAAGCACAGGTTTGTAGATGCATCATTTAAATTCAACTACTACCTACTTGTTTGCCAATGAAAATGGATATAATTAAGATATGAAATCAAACCCTATAATATAGGATGTGATGTACCAATATTATATATCTCCTATACTTGATATTTCAACAACATTTATGGATAAGATAGGGACCGATTACTAACAAACTCTCTCCAAAAAACTCCTACACATTAGTGCTTCACATGGAGGCCATGCCACCTTCTTATATATTAAGGGTGATGAGTGAAAGGTATAGTAAAATAAAATAGAAATAAATTTCCACTATGATCAAAATAATAATCATCTTTACACATCATGTACCCTAGATAAGACAATCCACTAGTATCTGGGTGAGAAACAAGGACCTACAAAGGGAAAAAGATCAACCACTTATGCAAATTATAAAAGCATGAACACATTAGAAAACTAGTATGGAAAAGGCTAAATTATTCCTTATATTATCTCAAGGATTAAAAATACAAATGTTTATAACTTTCTCATACCTGTTAGAGGGATTATTACAATGGCCTTTAAAGCCCAATTTATAAGACATGACAGAGACAAAGAGAGAAAGAATGTGGCATAGAAATGGTGTAGGGAGGCCATAATGAACATCACTAATCCAATGAATATTTAAAAACATGAATTATCAGTATAAAACACTCTCATAACTCTCCCCATGCATTATATTAGTGGTATAGTAGCCTTCAATGAGGTGTCCTAGTTGTTGAATGAGGATTTACAAATATATTCCTTTGACATCTTGACCTCCATGCATCATCATGATCCATTACCTATTTAATACATATTATCACATGATTTATTGGACAATTTAATTCTATTATTTATCTCTTTAATTCTTATCTCATGCTAGACTAGAGTGGAACTCAGATTCATACTCCTTCACACTAATTTCTGCCATTAGAGATCTATAATATTTTATCAAAACCTACAATTTCCATAGGTGCTTTGCTTGACAATCTATAAACCTAAGACTTTACCTTATCTTCACTTTTATGACCATTAAATACTACCATAAAGTGACCTAAATGTTAATTTATAAGCTTTGATACCATTGATAACCTATACAAGCTCTACAACCCAGGCTTTCTTGTGCAACAAAAGACAATCTTCATCTAATCATTGCTTCTTGGTTTGAAGCTTATTCTATATCCATGGGAATATCTTGAAATTATTTTAGGAGATAATTGTACTTATACCAAGTTCTAAGAGATATATTCACATGATTAATGAGCTCAAACCACTCAAACACCATGAAAACTTCTAAAAATATGCATTTTAGGGCACTTTTCTATGTTTTTCCTCTCACACATGCCAATTTATTACCTCCATAGGTGTCTATGAGGTATTATATTATCATCTAGGTAAATTAAATTCCATTAAAATCTACTTTGAGTGGTTTTTGAGATCACATTCTCCATTGGGTCCTATTATGGGTTTATCAAGGGTTTTAGGTGGCTTTACTTCTTAATGATTGTTCCTAGTAAATAGATCTTCTTTATCCTTCCTAACACCAAAATATGAGATTTTAATGACCTATACATCATATCCAAATTCCACTCAATACCATGAAAAACTTCATTCAATTTTTGAGTATAACATATACCTTCTCGAGTTCCTCTTAAGGAAAAATAGTGGTTTTGACTACCCTTCTTCCTTGATAATTGTTCATACTACATAGAACCTCTGAAGAAAAAATAATGATAAAATATTGGATTATGAGATCATCCCTAACATCTCCAATATTCAATCCTTCTTTTGCACATCATCCATGAAGTTTTTATCTAAAAATAGAAGCTTCTCAGGAATAATAGGACTATACGTGCAAGCAAAGAGAGATCCCAAGCAAACAGGCTATACAATGGCTATTTTTTGCTTGGAAATTATTACATGAGGTCTTAACCATCTCTAACCATGTCTATATATGGTTTTTATAAGTTAATAGTGTGATAAGTGCACAATATCATCATTAATTAATTATGGATCCAAAGACAACAAAATAAAACACTAAACTTATATCATATTATTCAGAACGGAATAACCCACTATAAATGAGACTAATAAATAGCCATACAATAGGAGAAATAACCTCTTATATATGAGGACCAAAATACCTAGATTAGTTTATGGGTGATAATAATCACATGCAAATATATTTCCCATATCATAATGATATAACCAACTACCATGTGAATACTATCCTCAACATTCACCCCCCTAGTGTGAACACAGGGAAAATGTATCCCTATACTATAACTGACACATACTCACAATCCCTCTTGAAGGTTCTTAATGTGGTAAACCTAAAACTATGAAAAAAATAGTTTTTAGTGTGGTGAACCATCAACTATGACTACAAATGGTTTTCTAGTGGGTAACCACCAACCACAACTGTAAATGGTTTTCAATGTGGTTAACCACCAACCATAAAATCATAAGGTTATAGTATTTATTTTATCCTCATCACAAACATGCTAAAAGAGTAAATACAAGGATAGAAGTTCATTTTTTAGACTATTTAAATAGGCATGTATCATTTATTCTTATTTTAAAAATCACATAACAAAGAAAATCATACACACAACACACTAAATGTGTCATCAAAACAAGTGAGTGGCCTCATCGATGATGACTGATGATAGGTCGCAAGTCACCTCCAGCCTCATGTGTCTCCTCCTCCAATGACACTTCTTATTACACAAAATCTTCAAAATTGTACCCACAATCTTTAGCTATTAATTGATTCTCTTCCTCAGATTCTTCTTTGATGATTACATTAGCTTCATTAAGCTTTCCTTTGATCAAATCATTAGCTCGATATTTACAATCTAAGTCTCTATGTCCTTTTTTCTTACAGTATTAACATTTAAGTTCACCTTTTTAAGAAAATTTCATATAGTTCTTTTTCAGCTACAATGTTGTTTCTTCTTCCAAATTTTCTAAAATTATTTTCTCTTCTACTAAGAGTGTTGAAATCATGTCTTCTAGGGACTGTGAAGGCATTTGTCCAAGATTAAATACAACATTGTTATATTTTGTAGAAAAAGTATTCAATAGAACTTCCTTAGCATCTTCATCATCAAATGGGGACTTGATTTCTGCTAACTGCCTCATGAGATATCTAATTTCATTTATGTGACTTGAAATTGTTATTCCTTCATTCATTCTCAATTTGAATAGGCGTAATTTTAAAGAAAACTTGGCATTAACAGCGTTATCACCAAACAACTTATTAAAATTTTCCCAAATTTTAGTGGTTAATTTTTATAAATCCACATAATGCAATTTTGAATTAGAAAGTGTGGGGCCAATGATGGCTTTGGCCTTATCATCTCTACTACTACATTCTAACAATTTGTTTTCATCTATGGGATATGTTTCTTTCCCACTAACTATTCCCCACAATTTTTTATTCATCGGCTACATTTGAATTTTTACCTTCCATGTGTGAAAATTAAGACCATTAAATTTCTCTAGTGGGATCTCCTTGACCAAGACATCAGTTACCCCAAAAATGCATTTGAATACAAAGTATGATTTAATGGACTTGACTCAATAGACTTGACAATGATGACAAATTCTTTTGACTCTTTTGACCATAATTTGAACATTATTTTGACATATTAATATGGAAGACCCTATAACTTAAAAATGATATTTAATAAACATAAACTAAAAAGACATCAAAAATGACTTAAAATTTAACATTTGAAATCAACATTTAAATAATTAAAAATTATATAAATGTTAATATTCAAAAAAAATAAAATTCTAAACTAAAAAAAATCAACTCAATGACTTAAAAATTGATAAACTCTAAAAAATCCTTTTTGACTATCGAAAATGCATGGTTATGGTAAAGAAACATGTGGATAGTAGATCACAAGTGTAGTGCATAGGGAGATGGTAGACTAATTAACTAGTGATGGATGTGGGCATAGAACAACAAATCATGGTTAGACTATATTGACAAATATAAAATTAAGACTATGACTTGTAGAATTAGGTGATGGATAACACGAATCAATATGTCAAGATACATACATAAAACATAGAAGTCATTGGGAAATAGAGTGTTGTTTGTCTTGCACATGCATAGATATGAATAGAACAACACATTAATATCTAGATTGGGCAATGCATAGATTGTAGGTAGTATGGAGAAGCACATCTTGCTTCAGTCAAAACTCTAAATGAATAGTTGAAATAATCATGCATTCACCAATGTAAATGTAAACTTAGTGACTCATATGGCTTAAATGAAATGACTATTTATGATAAAATCATGGTAAATATAAGATCATGATTTAGAAGATCATGATAAAGATGTTAAATAGTATTGTGCATGGTTTTAGTAGTTAGAATGAATTTGAATTCCTTGTCTTATATGAGAGAATAATTTATATATATATATAGATTTTAGTTGTCAATAATGAACCAAAAAATGCTATAATACCTAGTAAAGCTTAGATGAGAAATTACATCAGGTGGGGCAAATACAAATACTATGGCTACCCCTATAACATAATTTAATAATATATCAAAGGAACCTCCTGCTGTGATACTAGATGTGAGAGGTGCATAATATCATTGTTGATTAATCATGGATCTAAAGACAACAAAATAAAACACTGAACTTATATCATATTATTCAAGATAGAATAACCTGCTACAATCTAGACTAATAAATAGCCATATAATAGGAGAAATAGCCTCTTATAAAGGAGGATAAAACTATCTGGATTAGTTTATAGGTGATAACAATCATACAAGAATATATTTCTCATATCATAACCATATAAACAACTACCATGTGAATATTGTCCTCAACAAATAGCTCCCTTATTAGCCCTGAACTTAATTTTCTTATACCTTAGGGTTTTAGATCTACCTTACAAATTTGACCTTAAAAGCTTCTTTTAAAGGATTTATTCTCTCTCTGGGTTTGACAATAAATGTGTGAACCTTCCTTGTGACACCAAATACCCTATAAAACCTTTAAACCTCATGACCAAAACCAAAATTGTACCTTTCCTCCATAATTTGTAGGCAGGCATCTAACATCTCTTTAAGGCTTCTTGACTGTTGGGATTTGAGGTGGAGTTCTACTACACTAATTTTATAACTTTAGATTATTATATTAATAATAGAGACTTAATTTATCTTTTCAATTAACTCTACAAACTTTCTTGGTACTTCTCTCATCACCACATGTGTTTTTCCTTTATTCTGCTTGAAGGTGCTTGAGTGAGGTTTTAGGTTGTATATGGTTTCTTACAACTTTTATTCACCTTCAAATTATGAAGACCTTCATATCACTTTATTAACCTTGTGTGTGTGTGTGTGTGTGTGTGTGTGTGTGTGTGTGTGTGTATGTGTGTGTGTGTATATATATATATATATATATATATATACACATATATACATATATACATATATACATATACATATATATATGTATATGTATATGTATATGTATATGTATATGTACATATACATATACATATATATGTATATATATATGTGTGTGTGTGTGTATATGTATATGTATATATACATATACATATATATATATGTATATATATATATACATACATATATATATATGTATATATATATACATACATATATATATGTATATACATATATACATATATATATACATATATATATGTATATATATATATATATACATATATATGTATATATGTGTGTTATATATATATGTGTGTGTGTGTGTGTGTGTGTGTGTGTGTGTATATGTATATATATATATATGTATATGTATATATATGCATATATATATATATACATATACATATATATACATATATATATACACATATACATATATATATACATATATATGTATATATACATATATATATACACATATATATACATATATACATATATATACATATATATATATATATATATATATATCATGCTTTACTAGTTATACTTAACATAACAGGTGTAATTTTATCCATCTACCCATAATAAGGTTGTAGTTTCAATTAGGCTTCATGAGTCATTGGACCTTAAAAGTGCCATTATTAAAAATTTCCATCTTCAACACAAGGTAAATACTTCTCCCTCATTATCTTCAACATATATCATGATTATATACCTCATGTTCAACCTTAAAAATTCATACTTTCCTCATTTTCAAAGACAGATTTGTAGGTGCCTGTTTAGACCCAAAGCATATTATCACTCTACTCTGGGATTGGCTTCTTACTTGTAAACCTTCTCAATATTTGAGGATTCATATAATTTGGTGAATTATATTTTAAAATATTTTATTTTGCCTAATTTTATCGTTGTCCAAATTCTCAAGATACCTCCAAACAACCCAATACATAGGTATAGGTCTATAGATGCCTATCTTAGGTCTAACGCCTAATCCTCCTATCTCATGATGAAACTCCATATATTATGACTTTGACATGTCATTGAGGTAAAAATGGAATATATTTCATTAAATAAAGACCTTTTTTAACTAAATAACACCCTATAATGCCAATAAATCTCTTTATTCTATTGTGTCTAATAGAGAGCATTCACCCTATCAATTTCTTCAAACCTTGCAACTTCACATTCTCTTCATGCCTAATATTTTTAGGTTTAGATAATTATTTGGGAAGACCTAAGGAAGATATATAAGGTTCAATCCAATTTATTACATTTGAAAACAACCATCTTCATATGTGAAAATACATTTTTCCTTCAATGACTCTACATGTAATTTTGACATATCATAATTATTTTGACCCCTTAGCTATCTCTCTACTTACAACTCAAATAAATTGACCTAAAATATTAGGAGAGGGTTTTAATAGATAATTGGTATGTATAATGTCTTTATAAGCCTAAATACACTCTCACTACAAACTATTTTGGTCAAAATTTGACCTATAGGTTTGCAAACTTGTAAGTTAATGAAACTACTCTTGGCCAATCCTTGAAAGCATTTCTCATGGATGTTTCATCATCATTGATTAAAATAATTCCTTTATAATATAGGATGATAATAATATTTTCTTATAGGCCACTTTATGAAAGGAATATTATAAAACCAACCAAAACCCTATCTATTACCTTGTATAAGTCTATAACCTACCATTATGTAGAAATTTTTGCCTTGACCATTACATACATGTGATATATGATGGTAAATACTGATTTATGATGGTTATTTTTACCTATTAGTAACTTATATAGTGTTTATATTTCATCAATGAACTCAAACCTGCATGTATTCTACCCAAAACTGAGACAATGGGGTTTGGCACCCTTTTCTAGCACCCTAGCTCCTTAAAAATTATTCATAAAGATAAGAAGATAAATCACACAACAAATTCCACTAATATAAATCACACTATGGAATATACCTTTGACCAAGATCTTGGGCCCTGAATCTCCTTGTATGGATCATACCATCCTCCTCAAACTGACCTTTCTGAGCTTGCCAAGAGCTCGATGGATATTCTTCTATATTTTTTTCCTTTTTATTGGCTTGGGTACATGTATTATCCTCTAATATTACTAAAAGTGATCCCTAATGATATGTTTGGTCTTTTCCAAACCTGACCTAACTATATAAGTCTATACAAGTCTTGAAAACACTTGTAAAACCTCTTTTCTTTGCATTTTTCCATGATTGAGATCTTGGGAACCCATTAGAGACCAAAATTATGGAAATGAGAATTCAAATACACTTAAAAACTATGTTTTTTGGGTGGATGTAATCTAAAAGGTCACTTTTCAAGCATATGGGGACCTTTTATGGTGAACGAAGGATATTTGACCCTTTAAAACTCTTAATTTCAATGCTACATACAAAACACATGTTTTACAAAGTTTTGTATCATAAAATTTAACCTATATGGCATGTTTTAAAGGCATTTGATGACTTTAGGGGCTCATTTTAGCTTGAAACATTCTTGACAAATATATTATATAAGGTGCCCCTAGATATACAATTAGACCCCATGTCAAGACCCAAAAATGACTTGGGCACCCCCTACATCTTTCTAACAAAGTCCCCCCTAAAATAAACAGCTAAGAAAAGCATAAATTTAATGAGAATAAGAAACCTTAATTTCTCCAAATACCTTATGTTTTTATAAAATACCTTAACTTCATCAAATATGATATAGGCCACCTTTTAGGCTTTGAAAGATAATTGAGACCCTTCCTCTCACCCAATGATAACTTATGAAGACCTAATACATCATTCAATGACTCATTAAAATCCTACCATATGATGATCCTTTAATCAACCCTAATTAAAAATAATGAAATATTAAATAATGCTAAAATGTTTAATTAACCATTTTGAAGACCGTGATAGGATTTAGGTAACCAAAACCAAAATTTTATCTTTCCTCCATAATTTATAGGCAGGCTTGTAACATCTCTTCAAGGATTTTTAACTATTGAGATTTGAGGTGGATTTATATTCAGCTAATTTTGGAACTCTAGATTATTATATTAAGAATAGAGACTTAATTTATCATTCCACTAACCTCTTAAAACTTTATTGGTACTTCTCTCATCACCACACGTGTTTTTCCTTTATTCTTCTTATAGGTGCTTGAGTGAGGTTTTAGGCTTGATTAGATTTCTTGTAAATTTTAATCACCTTGGACTTATGAAAAAATTCATGGCACTTTAGGAACCCTATATAGATATCTCTAGTTTTTTCTACATGTTTTACCAACTATACTTAACATTAAAAAAAATTCTTTTATCCATCTACTCATAACATGCCTATAGTTTCTTTTAGGCTTCATGTGTCACTAGACCTTGAAAGTGACCTTATTGTATTATTCCTTCTTCAACACAAGGTCAAGACTTCTCCCTAATTATTTTAAACATATCTCATGACTATAGAGCTCATATTCAACCTTCCACATGCATACTTTCCTCATTTTCAGAGACAAGCCTACAGGTGCCTTTTGAGACTCAAAGCCTACTATCATTCTACTCTTGAATTGGATTATTATTTTTAAACCTTATTAACACATGAATGTTCATATAATTTGGTAAATTTTATTTTAAAATAGATTATTTTGCCTTATTTTCTCCTTCTCTAATATCGAAGAGACCTCTAAACACCCCAATGCATAGGTACAAGTCTAGAGATGTTTATCTTAGGTTTAATGCCTATTCCTCCTGTTTCATGATGAAACTCAATCTCTTATGACTTTGAAAGTAAATTGAGGGAAAAATTGAATCTATTTCACTATAAAAATACCTTTTTAAATTGAATAACACACTATAGTTCCAATAAATCTCTCTATTCTATTAAGTCTAACAAAAAGCATTCACCCTGTCAATTTATTCAAACCCTACAACTTCACATTCTCTTCAAGCCTAATATATTTAAGTTTAGATAATTACTTGGTAATACATGATGAATATATATGAAATTTAATTTAATGTATTCTATGTTAAAATAATTATCTTCACATATGAAAACACCTTTTTCCTTCAATGACCCTACATGTAATTTTGACAACTCATCAGTACTTTGACCCCTTGGCTATGTCTTTGCTTGCAACTTGGAGAATATAACCTAAAATTTTAGGATATATTTATAATATATATTGGGTATGGAAATTTTATTCAATATCCTAAATACACTCTTACTCTCATTGTAAGGTATTTTGGTCAAAAGTTGACCTACAAGTCTACAAACTTGTAGGTTAATGAGACCTCTCTTGGCCAATCCTTGAAGTCATTTATCAAGACTAATTCATGATAATTTATTACAATAATACCTTGATAATATACAAGGATAATCATATATTATTAGATGCCACTTTATTCAATTAATAGTTTAAAATTGACTAAAACCCTAACTATCACCTTGTATAGGTCTGCAACCTATCATTATGTAACCTTGACCACTGAATACATGTGATATATGATGGTTAATAATGATTCATTATGGTTATATGTTCCTTTTATTAACTTATATAGTGTTCATATTGCATCAACAAACCAAAACCTACATGTATGCTACCCAAAACTAAGATAATGGGGTTCGACACCCTTATTTAGTACCCTAACTCCTTATAAATTGTTCATAAAGATAAGGAACTCAATCACACAACCAATAAAACTAATTTAAATCCTAGTAGGTCATCTACCTCTGACCAATATCTTGGGCCCTAACTCTCATTGTACAGACTGTACCATCTACCTCAAACTGGCCCTTATGAGTTTGCCAAGAGCTCGATGGAGATTTTGATGCCTTTTATACCTTTTTATTGGATTTGTTACATGTATTATAATATAATATTCCTTAAAGGTATCCCCCATGATATGTTTTATATTCTCTAAACTTGACCTGACTGTACAAGTATGTATAAGTCTTGAAAACGCTTGTAAAACCTCTTTTCTTTACATTTTCTCATGATTGAGATCTTGGGAACCCATTAGATACCAAAATTAGGGAAATTAGAAGTAAAATACACTTAAAACTAAAGTTTATGGATGGAGGTAATATGAAAGGTTACTATTCAATCATGTGGGGACCTTTTATGGTGAATGAAGGATATTTGACCCTTTAAAAGACCCCTTTTTGTATATAAGGTCACCTTATAATTACTTTGAATGGCTATGAGACCTTAAAAAGTCTTAATTTCAAAATGGTATACAAAACATACCTTATTTAAAGGTATATAGCATACAAGTTGAGCTATATGGCATGTTTGAAAGGCATTTGATGACTTTAGGGGCTCATTAGAGCTTGAAACATTCTTGATAAATAGACTATAGAAGGTGCCCCTAGATATATCATTAAACCCATGTCAAGACTCAAAAATGAATTTGACACTCCATACATCTTGATAAAAAATTCCCCCCCCATAATTAATGGTTAAGACAAGCAAAAATGCAATGAGAACAAGAAACCTTAATTTATCTAAATACCTTAATTTCTACTAAAATACCTTAACTTCATAGAACATTATATAGGACACCTTTTAGAATTCAAATGATACGTGAGACCCTTTTTCTCACCTAAGGACAACTTATGAAGAACTAATACATCTTCCAATGACTCATTAACATCCCACCACATGAAGATCCTTCAAGCAACCCCTAGTACATATAATGAAACCTTTAACAATGATAAAATGTTTAATTGACCATTTTGAAGATTGTGACAAGATTTAGATAACCTTATATAGGTTTGGAGGGGTCCATGAGGAAGTTTTGAAATATGGGGGTTGATATTTGACCTAAGAGGCCAAATTATCAATAGTAACATCCTTTCACCCTTAAATTGATCGTCTCCTTGATGAAACTTATTTCAAACCAAAGTTTTGAAATCAAATAGCACATTGTAGTAAATCAAATAACAATATTAAATTCTCTAAACAAATAAATGTGGAAATAGCCTATATAACTCATCATAGTCCTTCCAAGTGGAGCTACCTTAGAATATTGGTCCCATTAGACCTTACATTGTGTAACTAACCCTATTACACAATTAAGTTTATGAGTGTTAATTATTCTGACTGGTTCTACTATGACCATCCTAAGATCTAGAACCTATAAAGCATTTTAATACAATACATGAGAAGGATCAGCTACATACTTTTTAAGATATGACACCTAAAAAAATTTATGTAAGAGAGGTAGAGTTGGTGGTAAGGCAAGCCTACAGACAATAGTATTGATTACTTCCAAGACCTCAAAGGGTCCCATAAATCTTGGTGAAATCTTCACTAATTTACCAAACTTAATTGAGCTCTTTTGAGGCTTAACCCATAGAAATATTTTATCACCAATAGTTAACTATCTTGTTGTCCTTTTCAAATTAGCATAGATTTTCTAATTATCATTATATTTAGCCAACCTTTGTCTGATTAAATTTAATTTCTCCTCCATTTATATAAGCATTTCAGGACTAAATACTACCCTATCTTCAATCTTGTCCCAACTTATTGGTGTTCGACACCTTTCTCCATGCAATGCTTAAAATGGAGTCATATTTAAAGTTTATTGGTAAGATTTATTATACATAAACTCTACCATTGGATTGTACTCTTACCACTTATATTGTTTTTCCATGTAATACATTCAAATAATATCTTCTAAAACTTGATTTACTCTATTTTTACATGTATTTTTAGATAATATGTAGTATTAAAATTCAACTATGTGCCCAAAGCTAAATTTAAAGTCAACCAAAACCTAGATGTCCTCCTTAGATCTAGATCATAAACAATCTTCTCTAGAAACCCATGTAATTGATATACCTCTTTCATGAATATTTTTGCCATCATTGGTTCATCATCAATCAAATTACCTAGAATAAAGTGAGCTACCTTAGTTAGTTTGTCAATTACCACTAAGATCATGTCATGACAATTGTATATCAATGACAAATCTTGGATAAATTCCATACTAATTACCTACCACTTATATTCTAGTATATCATGAGGATAACACAATCCTACTAGATGCACATGTTCATCTTTCACACGTTGATCCTCCAAACAACAAGACATAAAATCCACTACATCCTTTTTAATTCCTTTCTAGAAATAAATAGTTCTTATCTCAATCATGAGCTTAGTCACTCTAAGGTGACTTTATTAAGGGGCATTATGCAATTCTTTTAGCATCTTGATCACTCCAAGGTGACTTTATCTCTATTAGTCACATACATTCTACCATTGTACCTTAAGAGACCATCATTCTCCAATTTGGATCCTTTAAACTTAGGGTTCTGAGCATCCTCTAAAAAATTTATCTTAACTTTCTCATAGAATTAATCTCCAGTGGAAAATTTAACAACTTGATCATGAAAGGTGCTTTTGATAGTAACCAAAGCAATTATATACCTTCTATTACTTAGGGCATCAACAACTCTATTTTCCTTACCCTTGATGTAGATAATATAAAAATCATAGTCAGATAAGAAATATAACAAACATCTTTGATTGAGCATTCAAGTTTAGTTGGGTGAAGATACATTTGAGCCCTAAGTTATTAATCTTGAGCTCAAATGGTTTCCCCAATAGATAATGCCTCTAAACTTACAAATCATGCACTATTACATCAAGTTCTAGATCATGTGTGGAATAATTTGCCTCATATGGTTTGATCATCCTAGACCCATATGCTACAATTGAACCATCTTTCATAAAAAATCATCCAATATCATCTAGATATGCATTGGTGATTACTTAGAATGGACCATTAAGATTGAGAACTCTTAGCACAAGTGCTGATGTAAGCATATTTTTTAACTCCTTAATGGACTTTTTGCACTTATTTGACCAAATAAAACTTTGATTCTTCTGTTAAAGAGAGGTAATTGGATTAGCTATTTTTGAGATATTTATAACAATTTTCTTGTAATACCATGATAGTCCCATTAAATTTCTCACCTCATGAACATTTTTGGGTGTTGGCCACTCCATTATCGCTCTTATCTTCACCAGATCATCTAAAATTCCATCTATAGAAATAATGTGTCCCAAATAGTGCACTTTCCTTTAAAAAAACACACATTTGGACAACCTATTATATAGTTTTTGTTTTCACAACCACTACAAAATAATCTTCAAATGTTGTAGATGTTCTTTCTCACTCTTAAAATAAATGAGGATATCATCCATAAAAACTAACACAAAGTGATCTAGATAATCCCTAAACATACTGTTCATGAGATTCATGAATGTTTCTAGACCATTTGTTAACCCAAAAGGTAACACTATAAATTCATAGTGTCCATAATAAGTTATGAATGCCTTTTTAGGAATATCTTCTTCTCAAATCCTCAATTGGTCATATCTTACTTAGAGATATATCTTAGAGAAAACTATCACCCCATGTATTTGATCAAAGAGATCATCAATGCAAGGTAATAGATATGTATTATTGCTTTTCACTTTGTTCAACATCTTGTAATCAATACATAGGTGAAGAGTACCATCCTTCTTCTTGATGAATGTGATTAGTGTACCCAATAGTGACACACTTGGTCAAATCAACCCTTTATATAATAACTCATGTAGTTGAGCTTTCAACTTAACAAAATATGTAGTTTTCATCATATACAGTGCTTTAGATTATAGTTCTGAACTAGGTTTTATGCCAATTTATAAAACAAACTCCTATTTGGGTGGTAATCCTAGCAATTCCTTTGGAAACACATCCTAAAAGTACTTAAGAATAGGGTAATCCTCAATGGATGATTCCTTTGTTTCCTCTATTTCATTTATTTTAACAAGAAATGTATGACATCCTTTTCTATGAGCCTTCTTAAGCTAAATTTTAGAAATCTACCTAAGTTTTAACTCCTTTTTCTCACCCTAAATCTTAGTATGATTCCCAAAATCATTCTGATATTCTACCTTCTTAAGATAGTAATCTATTTTAGCTTTATGCTTAAAAAGTTAATTTACCCATAAGATTACATCATGTAACCCTATTAGTGCTACATAAAGATCTAATTTAGGGGTAAATTTAGTAAATTCAATCTTAGCTTCCACTAAACACCTATCAGCTTTGACCTTAGCTTCATTCCCATATTACACTGACCATGAATTTTCCATTGAACCAAATTTCCTAGATAACTTAGAAAGCATTCATGGAGAAATAAAACAATCTATAGATCCATTATCAATCAAAAATGAAAATGGGTTATCCAAAAATATTACCTATAACCTCAATAGGTGATTCTTGAAAATCAGCTTGATGATTGTTAACAACCACATGGATTCTCTACTGAAAGGTCCCTTATTATGTAGGAACCCTTATCTTTACGCTCAAACTTTCCTTGAGTATATTACCTATCATAGTTATCACCTCCATAGTTGAAACATTCATGGGGTGTTCCTTTCCTTTTCATTTGTTGTTTTCACTTAAAACTAGGATTGAATCCACCTTTCCATTTCTTACCACCTAAGAAGTTACTGAATTTAACATTCTAATTCCTGAACTAATTCTTGGAATTTCCTTTCCTAATCTAGTTTTAAATCTTAAGAGTGGGTTTAAAACCTATAAACTTCTTCTTAAACTTATTTCTAACTTGAGTAAAATATTTTAGTTTTGACTCTTGCTTAACTGATTTCTCAAAGACATGATCCATCATAGATGGCCCATGCACATATATCTCAAACCCATTTTGAGGTTTTAATACCATAATGAACTTTTGAATGTTAAACCTTTCATCTTCTTGATATTGAGGAACATATTTTAGAAGCATAGTGAATTATTCCCAGTATTCATTCACCAAAATATCTCCCTACTTTAGATTCTAAAAATCTATTAGCTTTTGGTGAAAATATAACTAGGGCAACCATCATGTTCTAAAAAAAACCATGAATTTTTACCTTGTGGTGGTAGTGGATTCTAGGTTCATCTCTAGCTTCTTATTTTCCCACTACATTATTGCTTCTCTATCAAGTTGATATGCTCCTAAAACTACCTTAGTGACTTCTAAGTAATTTTGGATCTTAAAGTACTTTTCATTTATGTCAACCAAGCTTCAACACTATCCCCTAACATAGTTCCATCTAACTAAGGAGGATTAACCTTATTCATATCCCATGGAATTTATATAGCTATATAAACCCTTGCATCCTTTGGCATCTTAT